>JBBGZY010000833.1:5480000-5723683 GCA_037952925.1 Lithobates clamitans | reverse complement strand
AAGACTTAAAAATTGCTGTTCACAGAAGCTATTCATCCAATATGACACAGCTTGAGCTATGAAGAATGGGCAAGAATTTCACTCTCTAGATGTGCAAAGCTGGTAGAGACGCCCGCAAAAAGATTTGCAGCTGTAATTGCAGTGAAAGGTGGTTCTACAAAGTGTTGGTTTATCACATAAAATCCCAATAAAATACATTTACGTTTTTGGTTGTAACATAACAAAATGTGGAAAATTTCAGGGGGTATGAATAGTTTTTCAAGGCACTTTATATAACTTTTTTTTACATTTGTTATTTATTGTTCAGTTGGAGCTTCATCTCCCTACAAAACCTCTGATATGTGACATGAAACTCTGACTTGACCATGCTGCAGTGGTACACGTGCATCAGTGGGCCATAAGTGAGATTCCTGTGCAAGCATGGTATAAGGACAGACTCAGGAGAGCTGGAGTTCTTTTCCTCATGTCAGGATGCATGCACGGTATTGATGCCAGTTGAGGAGGCAACCAGAATAGTGGGCTGTGACAATGAGATTTGGTGATGTAGACACTAAATGGCCTTACAGACAGGACTTTTTAGGCACAGCAGGAAAAGGAAGAAGAGAACTTCCTGGTGTCTCAGGGCCTGCTTTATCCAAATGCATTCTCTGTGAGGCCTCAGAAGGTACAGGAAGACCATGAGGAGAAGTAGGATTTCTGTGGCAGCACTGAAGAGGTGGAGGACACAGGGCAGACATCCAGGGGTTGGTTTCATCCTCCAAAAACCCTGGGAGTTGTACATAATGGGTTCCTTTGCCTCTAGAAACCTGTGGAGGATGGTCTCATTTATGTTTCAGAGAAAAACTATAGAATTTGTGCTATCAAATAGAGGGATCATTATGCGTTGGCAAGCCTTCTGGATCCACTTTGCTAGGGGTCACTGTTACATGGACAGTGTGACTTGGAACTGTCATTGAAAAAAAAGGAACAGCATTGGGGGTGGCTGCCTAAGCATAGGTAAACAATGGCAGTCTCATAGGATACTGTATTTCTGGCTAAAATATGACTTTTCTGTCAAAAAACAGCAAACAAAAATTCTCCGCTCACTTACCAGCCAGCCTGCAACAAACCAAAATAACCTTGTTTAACAGTTCACGTTAAAACAAGGGGTTTAGTTTGCACACATTTGCAAATATATGCATAAGCTGCAAAGGCCAAGTCACAGCACCCCAGTGTACTGCAACCTAACTCTATGCATGTTGAAAGTCTCCCAAGTTGGAGCACATATATAATAAAGGATAGATTAAGGGCAGGTATACCTGGAGGAACTGCACCGCTCCTTAAAGGTATAGGAATGCACTGGATACCAGCAATAGCACAATGGCAGTGAAGGTATCCAGTGTGCCCCCTCACCAATTCATCAACAGTACAAACAAATGGCAAATATCACATCTATAACTGGCCTTTGCACCAAGGAGCATATGGAAAAGTGACACATGTAAAAAAAAATTCCCAGTTTTCAGTATTCAGTCTCAAAATACACTGTAATATTTTAAACCAAGATGAAATCTGTGGGCAGTGCATATTGCCCTACAAATCAATTCTGCTTTCCATGCTTGTGGCTCTGGAAATTTACACTTGTCCAAGACTATCCATCTTCCATTGTGGCCTAGTAAAACACTAGAAAGTCTTTTATGTCCATGAAATATTTCTGGCTCCTGACTGTGACATAATAAACTGATTTTTTTACAGTAACATACTTTTCATCTCTTTCCCTAACATAATGGTCAAATAAAAATGCTTAAATAATGTGCAACAAGTCTTTACAATATATTATGGCTACTGTCTTTGAAATAACACACTCTGTAGAGTTGATCTACTAAAGGCAAATAGACTGTGCACTTTGCAAATGCAGTTGCACTCTTCAAGTGCAGTTGCTCCGTAGTTTAGTAAATGAGGTAAAGCTTCACTTCGTAAAGATTACCGAATAACATGCAAGGAAAATAAAAAAACAGCATTTTTGTGGCACATACAGTAATTGGATGATGGAAGCATCAGAGCTTTCCCTCATTTACTAGGCTCTGGAGCAACTGCACTTGCAGAGTGCAACTGCACATGCAAAATGCACAGTTTATTTGCTTTTAGTAAATCAATCCCTATTTGTTTTTATTTTAGGAACAAATACTAGACCCTTGTCCATATATACAGCCCCAGCTCTGAACTATTCTAGTCAATATTCCCTGAAGAAGGAAACAAAAAAACGACATGGTGTTCCCTAAATATTCATATTATAGCCTTATTCAGGAGCTGATATGGATTTTGAAGGGGGCTGGTTTCCAAAAAACAAAACATGTGTGGAGTCCCTTTCAAAATCCATACTAAAACCTAATCTCTATGCAGGACCACACACAGTAAAAAGGAGTGTGTTCCCCCAAAAAATCTATACCAGACCCTTGTTCAGGCATGCAGCCTGGCTGTCCAGAAAAGGGTGGGGAAGCAAGCACCCCCCCCCCCCCCAACCAGAAGTTCCTAAATATCCAGCCTTCACCATGTGAATGAATAAGGGGTACATAGTACCCAGAGTTACTTCTTCAAAAAATTAATTGAAAATCTAAATAAACACACAAACAACATTAACTTTACCTAAATGGTATCCACAACCATAGCCCCCCCAGGATTGTTGTACTTACCTGCACAAAGTTCAGTTTGGTGGCAACTGTATAGAAGAACCCACCCATTGAAAATGGGAAAGTGATCCTTCTGTTCCTTCATGTCACCTTACATGCACTGGTTATTCAAGTTACTCCATGTACCAGCACTGATTACTTTACTCATATCGTGCCCTATAGTAATAATTGATTAATGGCATAATGACATTCAGTTACAGGTACTACCTCAGGATGTTCAAATGTATTTGCTCACCCTGCATATATTTTAATTTAGAATTCAGCTGTTTTCTAGAACATTGAAAAGCCATTTAGGTCAATTCATTTCTGCCCTTTATTAAATTATTATTATTATTATTATACAGGATTTATATAGTGCCAACAGTTTGCGCAGCGCTTTACAACATGGGGCAGACAGTACACTTACAATACAAATCAATACAGGAGGGATCAGAGGGCCCTGCTCGTTAGAGATTACAATCTAGAAGGGAGGGTCAAGTGGAGACAAAAGGTAATAACTGTGGGGGATGAGCTGATGGAAAAAAAAAATGAAAGTACAATTGTTAGGTGTGGGTAGGATAGGCTTCTCTGAAGAGAAGGGTTTTCAGGGATCTTCTGAAAGCTAATAAAGTAGGAGATAAGCGGACAGATTGGGGTAAGGAGTTCCATAGGATTGGAGAGGCTTTGGAAAAGGCTTGGAGGCGAGCATGGGAGGAGGTGACAAGGGAGCTAGAGAGCAGGAGGTCTTGAGAGGAACGAAGAGAGCGAGTAGGTTGGTATTTAGAGACCAAGCTAGTGATGTAGCTGGGGGCGAAATTGTGGATGGCTTTGTACGTAGTTGTTAGAATTTTGAATTTAATTCTTTGGTCGAGCGGAAGCCAGTGGAGGGATTGACAGAGAGGAGTGGCAGACACAGAGCGATTGGTAAGGTGGATGAGTCTGGCAGCGGCATTCATAATGGATTGAAGAGGTGATAGACTATGTAGTGGTAAGCCAATGAGAAGGGAGTTGCAGTAGTCAAGGCGAGAGATGACCAGCGAGTGAATTAAGAGCTTTGTTGTGTCATTGGTTAGAAAGGGGCGTATTTTGGAGATGTTGTGGAGGTTGAGGCGGCAGGATTTTGACAGTGATTGGATGTGTTGCTTGAAGGAGAGTTCAGAGTCTAGGACTACACCTAGAACCTTGGCATGTGGGGATGGACTTATAGTTGTGCCATCGATTTTGACAGAGAGATCAGGGGAAGAGGCATAGGGGGGAGGAAAAATTAGAAGTTCGGTTTTGAACGCAATATGTAGGTTCACAGCAATAGATTCCAAATGTAAATACCACACTTAGAATCAACTCCAGACCTTTTACCTGCTTAATTGATGAAGAAATAATGAAGGCATAGCCCACACGTGGCCATGAAACAGGTTTTGATTCAATTGTGTAATTACTTTTGGTCTCTTGAAAAAAGGGAGAATGGCGATTCTTAAGAGCTGTATTTCCTAAACCCTTCCTCCGATTTGGATGTACACACCCTCAAATCAAACCTGAGAGTATGCACTTTCAGCCCATATCCATTATATGTATTTTGTGATAAATCAACACAAAGTGGCACATAATTGTGAAATGGAAGGAAAATGATAAATGGTTTTCAAATTTTTTTACAAATAAATATCTCAAAAGTGTGCATTTGTATTCAGCCCCCTTTACTCTGATACCCCTAACTAAAATCTATTGAAACCAATTGACTTCAGAAGTCACCTAACTAGTAAGTAGAGTCTACCTGTATGTGATTTAATCTCAGTATAAATACAGCTGTTCTGTGAAGCATTCAGAGGTTTGTTAGATAACCTTAGTGAACAAACAGCATAATGAAGGCCAAGGAACACACCAGACAGGCCAGGGATAAGCTTGTGGAGAAGTTTAAAGTAGGGTTAGGTTATTAATAAATATCCCAAGCTTTCAATATCTCACGGAGCACTGTTCAATCCATCATCCGAAAATGGAAAGAGTATGACACAACTGCAAACCTACCAAGACATGGCTGTCCACCTAAATTCACAGGCCAGGCAAGGAGAGTATTAATCAGAGAAGCAGCCAAGAGGCCCATGGTAACTCTGAAGGAGCTGCAGAGATCCACAGCTCAGGTGGGAGAGTCTGTTCACAGGACACCTATTAGTCATGCACTCCACAAATCTTGCCTTTATGGAATAGTGTCAAGAAGAAAGCCATTATTGAAAGAAAGCCATAAGAAGTCCCATTTGTAGTGAGAAGCCATGTGGGGGATACAACAAACTGAAGCCATGTGGGGGATACAGCAAATGTGGAAGAAGGTGCTCTGGTCAGATGAGACCAAAATTATACTTTCTGCCCTAAAAGAAAAACGCTATGTGTGGCAGAAAACTAACACTGCACATCACTCTGAACACACCATACCCACAGTGAAACATGGTGGTGGCAGCATCATGTTGTGGGGAAGCTTTTCTTTAATAGGGACAGTGAAGCTGGTCAGAATTGATGGGGAGATGGATGGAGCCAAGTACAGGGCAATCTTAGAAGAAAACCTGAAATGCCCTGTACACATGATCGGACATTCCGACAACAAAATCCATGGATTTTTTCCGATGGATGTTGGCTCAAACTTGTTTTGCATACACACGGTCACACAAATCTTGTCGGAAATTCAGAATGTCAAGAACGCGGTGACGTACAACACGTACAATGAGCCAAGAAAAATGAAGTTCAATAGCCAGTGTACCTCTTCTGCTTGATACTGAGCATGCGTGGAACTTTGTGCGTCGGAATTGTGTACACACGATTTATGAGAACGGATTTTGTTGTCGGAAAATTTGAGATCCAGATCTCAAATTTTGTGTGACGGATATTCCGATGGAAAATGTCCGATGGAGCCTACACACGGTCGGAATTTCCGACAACAAGCTCCCATTGAACATGTGGACGGGGCATTAGAGTCTGCAAAAGACTTGAGACTGAGGCAGAGGTTCACCTTCCAGCAGGACAATGACCCTTAACATACAGCCAGAGCTGTATGTGTTAGAATGGCCCAGTCAAAGTCCAGACCAAAATCCAATTGAGAATCTGTGGCAAGACTTAAAAATTGCTGTTCACAGAAGCTATTCATCCAATATGACACAGCTTGAGCTATGAAGAATGGGCAAGAATTTCACTCTCTAGATGTGCAAAGCTGGTAGAGACGCCCGCAAAAAGATTTGCAGCTGTAATTGCAGTGAAAGGTGGTTCTACAAAGTGTTGGTTTATCACATAAAATCCCAATAAAATACATTTACGTTTTTGGTTGTAACATAACAAAATGTGGAAAATTTCAGGGGGTATGAATAGTTTTTCAAGGCACTTTATATAACTTTTTTTTACATTTGTTATTTATTGTTCAGTTGGAGCTTCATCTCCCTACAAAACCTCTGATATGTGACATGAAACTCTGACTTGACCATGCTGCAGTGGTACACGTGCATCAGTGGGCCATAAGTGAGATTCCTGTGCAAGCATGGTATAAGGACAGACTCAGGAGAGCTGGAGTTCTTTTCCTCATGTCAGGATGCATGCACGGTATTGATGCCAGTTGAGGAGGCAACCAGAATAGTGGGCTGTGACAATGAGATTTGGTGATGTAGACACTAAATGGCCTTACAGACAGGACTTTTTAGGCACAGCAGGAAAAGGAAGAAGAGAACTTCCTGGTGTCTCAGGGCCTGCTTTATCCAAATGCATTCTCTGTGAGGCCTCAGAAGGTACAGGAAGACCATGAGGAGAAGTAGGATTTCTGTGGCAGCACTGAAGAGGTGGAGGACACAGGGCAGACATCCAGGGGTTGGTTTCATCCTCCAAAAACCCTGGGAGTTGTACATAATGGGTTCCTTTGCCTCTAGAAACCTGTGGAGGATGGTCTCATTTATGTTTCAGAGAAAAACTATAGAATTTGTGCTATCAAATAGAGGGATCATTATGCGTTGGCAAGCCTTCTGGATCCACTTTGCTAGGGGTCACTGTTACATGGACAGTGTGACTTGGAACTGTCATTGAAAAAAAAGGAACAGCATTGGGGGTGGCTGCCTAAGCATAGGTAAACAATGGCAGTCTCATAGGATACTGTATTTCTGGCTAAAATATGACTTTCTGTCAAAAAACAGCAAACAAAAATTCTCCGCTCACTTACCAGCCAGCCTGCAACAAACCAAAATAACCTTGTTTAACAGTTCACGTTAAAACAAGGGGTTTAGTTTGCACACATTTGCAAATATATGCATAAGCTGCAAAGGCCAAGTCACAGCACCCCAGTGTACTGCAACCTAACTCTATGCATGTTGAAAGTCTCCCAAGTTGGAGCACATATATAATAAAGGATAGATTAAGGGCAGGTATACCTGGAGGAACTGCACCGCTCCTTAAAGGTATAGGAATGCACTGGATACCAGCAATAGCACAATGGCAGTGAAGGTATCCAGTGTGCCCCCTCACCAATTCATCAACAGTACAAACAAATGGCAAATATCACATCTATAACTGGCCTTTGCACCAAGGAGCATATGGAAAAGTGACACATGTAAAAAAAAATTCCCAGTTTTCAGTATTCAGTCTCAAAATACACTGTAATATTTTAAACCAAGATGAAATCTGTGGGCAGTGCATATTGCCCTACAAATCAATTCTGCTTTCCATGCTTGTGGCTCTGGAAATTTACACTTGTCCAAGACTATCCATCTTCCATTGTGGCCTAGTAAAACACTAGAAAGTCTTTTATGTCCATGAAATATTTCTGGCTCCTGACTGTGACATAATAAACTGATTTTTTTACAGTAACATACTTTTCATCTCTTTCCCTAACATAATGGTCAAATAAAAATGCTTAAATAATGTGCAACAAGTCTTTACAATATATTATGGCTACTGTCTTTGAAATAACACACTCTGTAGAGTTGATCTACTAAAGGCAAATAGACTGTGCACTTTGCAAATGCAGTTGCACTCTTCAAGTGCAGTTGCTCCGTAGTTTAGTAAATGAGGTAAAGCTTCACTTCGTAAAGATTACCGAATAACATGCAAGGAAAATAAAAAAACAGCATTTTTGTGGCACATACAGTAATTGGATGATGGAAGCATCAGAGCTTTCCCTCATTTACTAGGCTCTGGAGCAACTGCACTTGCAGAGTGCAACTGCACATGCAAAATGCACAGTTTATTTGCTTTTAGTAAATCAATCCCTATTTGTTTTTATTTTAGGAACAAATACTAGACCCTTGTCCATATATACAGCCCCAGCTCTGAACTATTCTAGTCAATATTCCCTGAAGAAGGAAACAAAAAAACGACATGGTGTTCCCTAAATATTCATATTATAGCCTTATTCAGGAGCTGATATGGATTTTGAAGGGGGCTGGTTTCCAAAAAACAAAACATGTGTGGAGTCCCTTTCAAAATCCATACTAAAACCTAATCTCTATGCAGGACCACACACAGTAAAAAGGAGTGTGTTCCCCCAAAAAATCTATACCAGACCCTTGTTCAGGCATGCAGCCTGGCTGTCCAGAAAAGGGTGGGGAAGCAAGCACCCCCCCCCCCCCAACCAGAAGTTCCTAAATATCCAGCCTTCACCATGTGAATGAATAAGGGGTACATAGTACCCAGAGTTACTTCTTCAAAAAATTAATTGAAAATCTAAATAAACACACAAACAACATTAACTTTACCTAAATGGTATCCACAACCATAGCCCCCCCAGGATTGTTGTACTTACCTGCACAAAGTTCAGTTTGGTGGCAACTGTATAGAAGAACCCACCCATTGAAAATGGGAAAGTGATCCTTCTGTTCCTTCATGTCACCTTACATGCACTGGTTATTCAAGTTACTCCATGTACCAGCACTGATTACTTTACTCATATCGTGCCCTATAGTAATAATTGATTAATGGCATAATGACATTCAGTTACAGGTTCTACCTCAGGATGTTCAAATGTATTTGCTCACCCTGCATATATTTTAATTTAGAATTCAGCTGTTTTCTAGAACATTGAAAAGCCATTTAGGTCAATTCATTTCTGCCCTTTATTAAATTATTATTATTATTATTATACAGGATTTATATAGCGCCAACAGTTTGCGCAGCGCTTTACAACATGGGGCAGACAGTACACTTACAATACAAATCAATACAGGAGGGATCAGAGGGCCCTGCTCGTTAGAGATTACAATCTAGAAGGGAGGGTCAAGTGGAGACAAAAGGTAATAACTGTGGGGGATGAGCTGATGGAAAAAAAAAATGAAAGTACAATTGTTAGGTGTGGGTAGGATAGGCTTCTCTGAAGAGAAGGGTTTTCAGGGATCTTCTGAAAGCTAATAAAGTAGGAGATAAGCGGACAGATTGGGGTAAGGAGTTCCATAGGATTGGAGAGGCTTTGGAAAAGGCTTGGAGGCGAGCATGGGAGGAGGTGACAAGGGAGCTAGAGAGCAGGAGGTCTTGAGAGGAACGAAGAGAGCGAGTAGGTTGGTATTTAGAGACCAAGCTAGTGATGTAGCTGGGGGCGAAATTGTGGATGGCTTTGTACGTAGTTGTTAGAATTTTGAATTTAATTCTTTGGTCGAGCGGAAGCCAGTGGAGGGATTGACAGAGAGGAGTGGCAGACACAGAGCGATTGGTAAGGTGGATGAGTCTGGCAGCGGCATTCATAATGGATTGAAGAGGTGATAGACTATGTAGTGGTAAGCCAATGAGAAGGGAGTTGCAGTAGTCAAGGCGAGAGATGACCAGCGAGTGAATTAAGAGCTTTGTTGTGTCATTGGTTAGAAAGGGGCGTATTTTGGAGATGTTGTGGAGGTTGAGGCGGCAGGATTTTGACAGTGATTGGATGTGTTGCTTGAAGGAGAGTTCAGAGTCTAGGACTACACCTAGAACCTTGGCATGTGGGGATGGACTTATAGTTGTGCCATCGATTTTGACAGAGAGATCAGGGGAAGAGGCATAGGGGGGAGGAAAAATTAGAAGTTCGGTTTTGAACGCAATATGTAGGTTCACAGCAATAGATTCCAAATGTAAATACCACACTTAGAATCAACTCCAGACCTTTTACCTGCTTAATTGATGAAGAAATAATGAAGGCATAGCCCACACGTGGCCATGAAACAGGTTTTGATTCAATTGTGTAATTACTTTTGGTCTCTTGAAAAAAGGGAGAATGGCGATTCTTAAGAGCTGTATTTCCTAAACCCTTCCTCCGATTTGGATGTACACACCCTCAAATCAAACCTGAGAGTATGCACTTTCAGCCCATATCCATTATATGTATTTTGTGATAAATCAACACAAAGTGGCACATAATTGTGAAATGGAAGGAAAATGATAAATGGTTTTCAAATTTTTTTACAAATAAATATCTCAAAAGTGTGCATTTGTATTCAGCCCCCTTTACTCTGATACCCCTAACTAAAATCTATTGAAACCAATTGACTTCAGAAGTCACCTAACTAGTAAGTAGAGTCTACCTGTATGTGATTTAATCTCAGTATAAATACAGCTGTTCTGTGAAGCATTCAGAGGTTTGTTAGATAACCTTAGTGAACAAACAGCATAATGAAGGCCAAGGAACACACCAGACAGGCCAGGGATAAGCTTGTGGAGAAGTTTAAAGTAGGGTTAGGTTATTAATAAATATCCCAAGCTTTCAATATCTCACGGAGCACTGTTCAATCCATCATCCGAAAATGGAAAGAGTATGACACAACTGCAAACCTACCAAGACATGGCTGTCCACCTAAATTCACAGGCCAGGCAAGGAGAGTATTAATCAGAGAAGCAGCCAACAGGCCCATGGTAACTCTGAAGGAGCTGCAGAGATCCACAGCTCAGGTGGGAGAGTCTGTTCACAGGACACCTATTAGTCATGCACTCCACAAATCTTGCCTTTATGGAATAGTGTCAAGAAGAAAGCCATTATTGAAAGAAAGCCATAAGAAGTCCCATTTGTAGTGAGAAGCCATGTGGGGGATACAACAAACTGAAGCCATGTGGGGGATACAGCAAATGTGGAAGAAGGTGCTCTGGTCAGATGAGACCAAAATTATACTTTCTGCCCTAAAAGAAAAACGCTATGTGTGGCAGAAAACTAACACTGCACATCACTCTGAACACACCATACCCACAGTGAAACATGGTGGTGGCAGCATCATGTTGTGGGGAAGCTTTTCTTTAATAGGGACAGTGAAGCTGGTCAGAATTGATGGGGAGATGGATGGAGCCAAGTACAGGGCAATCTTAGAAGAAAACCTGAAATGCCCTGTACACATGATCGGACATTCCGACAACAAAATCCATGGATTTTTTCCGATGGATGTTGGCTCAAACTTGTTTTGCATACACACGGTCACACAAATCTTGTCGGAAATTCAGAATGTCAAGAACGCGGTGACGTACAACACGTACAATGAGCCAAGAAAAATGAAGTTCAATAGCCAGTGTACCTCTTCTGCTTGATACTGAGCATGCGTGGAACTTTGTGCGTCGGAATTGTGTACACACGATTTATGAGAACGGATTTTGTTGTCGGAAAATTTGAGATCCAGATCTCAAATTTTGTGTGACGGATATTCCGATGGAAAATGTCCGATGGAGCCTACACACGGTCGGAATTTCCGACAACAAGCTCCCATTGAACATGTGGACGGGGCATTAGAGTCTGCAAAAGACTTGAGACTGAGGCAGAGGTTCACCTTCCAGCAGGACAATGACCCTTAACATACAGCCAGAGCTGTATGTGTTAGAATGGCCCAGTCAAAGTCCAGACCAAAATCCAATTGAGAATCTGTGGCAAGACTTAAAAATTGCTGTTCACAGAAGCTATTCATCCAATATGACACAGCTTGAGCTATGAAGAATGGGCAAGAATTTCACTCTCTAGATGTGCAAAGCTGGTAGAGACGCCCGCAAAAAGATTTGCAGCTGTAATTGCAGTGAAAGGTGGTTCTACAAAGTGTTGGTTTATCACATAAAATCCCAATAAAATACATTTACGTTTTTGGTTGTAACATAACAAAATGTGGAAAATTTCAGGGGGTATGAATAGTTTTTCAAGGCACTTTATATAACTTTTTTTTACATTTGTTATTTATTGTTCAGTTGGAGCTTCATCTCCCTACAAAACCTCTGATATGTGACATGAAACTCTGACTTGACCATGCTGCAGTGGTACACGTGCATCAGTGGGCCATAAGTGAGATTCCTGTGCAAGCATGGTATAAGGACAGACTCAGGAGAGCTGGAGTTCTTTTCCTCATGTCAGGATGCATGCACGGTATTGATGCCAGTTGAGGAGGCAACCAGAATAGTGGGCTGTGACAATGAGATTTGGTGATGTAGACACTAAATGGCCTTACAGACAGGACTTTTTAGGCACAGCAGGAAAAGGAAGAAGAGAACTTCCTGGTGTCTCAGGGCCTGCTTTATCCAAATGCATTCTCTGTGAGGCCTCAGAAGGTACAGGAAGACCATGAGGAGAAGTAGGATTTCTGTGGCAGCACTGAAGAGGTGGAGGACACAGGGCAGACATCCAGGGGTTGGTTTCATCCTCCAAAAACCCTGGGAGTTGTACATAATGGGTTCCTTTGCCTCTAGAAACCTGTGGAGGATGGTCTCATTTATGTTTCAGAGAAAAACTATAGAATTTGTGCTATCAAATAGAGGGATCATTATGCGTTGGCAAGCCTTCTGGATCCACTTTGCTAGGGGTCACTGTTACATGGACAGTGTGACTTGGAACTGTCATTGAAAAAAAAGGAACAGCATTGGGGGTGGCTGCCTAAGCATAGGTAAACAATGGCAGTCTCATAGGATACTGTATTTCTGGCTAAAATATGACTTTCTGTCAAAAAACAGCAAACAAAAATTCTCCGCTCACTTACCAGCCAGCCTGCAACAAACCAAAATAACCTTGTTTAACAGTTCACGTTAAAACAAGGGGTTTAGTTTGCACACATTTGCAAATATATGCATAAGCTGCAAAGGCCAAGTCACAGCACCCCAGTGTACTGCAACCTAACTCTATGCATGTTGAAAGTCTCCCAAGTTGGAGCACATATATAATAAAGGATAGATTAAGGGCAGGTATACCTGGAGGAACTGCACCGCTCCTTAAAGGTATAGGAATGCACTGGATACCAGCAATAGCACAATGGCAGTGAAGGTATCCAGTGTGCCCCCTCACCAATTCATCAACAGTACAAACAAATGGCAAATATCACATCTATAACTGGCCTTTGCACCAAGGAGCATATGGAAAAGTGACACATGTAAAAAAAAATTCCCAGTTTTCAGTATTCAGTCTCAAAATACACTGTAATATTTTAAACCAAGATGAAATCTGTGGGCAGTGCATATTGCCCTACAAATCAATTCTGCTTTCCATGCTTGTGGCTCTGGAAATTTACACTTGTCCAAGACTATCCATCTTCCATTGTGGCCTAGTAAAACACTAGAAAGTCTTTTATGTCCATGAAATATTTCTGGCTCCTGACTGTGACATAATAAACTGATTTTTTTACAGTAACATACTTTTCATCTCTTTCCCTAACATAATGGTCAAATAAAAATGCTTAAATAATGTGCAACAAGTCTTTACAATATATTATGGCTACTGTCTTTGAAATAACACACTCTGTAGAGTTGATCTACTAAAGGCAAATAGACTGTGCACTTTGCAAATGCAGTTGCACTCTTCAAGTGCAGTTGCTCCGTAGTTTAGTAAATGAGGTAAAGCTTCACTTCGTAAAGATTACCGAATAACATGCAAGGAAAATAAAAAAACAGCATTTTTGTGGCACATACAGTAATTGGATGATGGAAGCATCAGAGCTTTCCCTCATTTACTAGGCTCTGGAGCAACTGCACTTGCAGAGTGCAACTGCACATGCAAAATGCACAGTTTATTTGCTTTTAGTAAATCAATCCCTATTTGTTTTTATTTTAGGAACAAATACTAGACCCTTGTCCATATATACAGCCCCAGCTCTGAACTATTCTAGTCAATATTCCCTGAAGAAGGAAACAAAAAAACGACATGGTGTTCCCTAAATATTCATATTATAGCCTTATTCAGGAGCTGATATGGATTTATGAAGGGGACTGGTTTCCAAAAAACAAAACATGTGTGGAGTCCCTTTCAAAATCCATACTAAAACCTAATCTCTATGCAGGACCACACACAGTAAAAAGGAGTGTGTTCCCCCAAAAAATCTATACCAGACCCTTGTTCAGGCATGCAGCCTGGCTGTCCAGAAAAGGGTGGGGAAGCAAGCACCCCCCCCCCCCCCCAACCAGAAGTTCCTAAATATCCAGCCTTCACCATGTGAATGAATAAGGGGTACATAGTACCCAGAGTTACTTCTTCAAAAAATTAATTGAAAATCTAAATAAACACACAAACAACATTAACTTTACCTAAATGGTATCCACAACCATAGCCCCCCCAGGATTGTTGTACTTACCTGCACAAAGTTCAGTTTGGTGGCAACTGTATAGAAGAACCCACCCATTGAAAATGGGAAAGTGATCCTTCTGTTCCTTCATGTCACCTTACATGCACTGGTTATTCAAGTTACTCCATGTACCAGCACTGATTACTTTACTCATATCGTGCCCTATAGTAATAATTGATTAATGGCATAATGACATTCAGTTACAGGTACTACCTCAGGATGTTCAAATGTATTTGCTCACCCTGCATATATTTTAATTTAGAATTCAGCTGTTTTCTAGAACATTGAAAAGCCATTTAGGTCAATTCATTTCTGCCCTTTATTAAATTATTATTATTATTATTATACAGGATTTATATAGCGCCAACAGTTTGCGCAGCGCTTTACAACATGGGGCAGACAGTACACTTACAATACAAATCAATACAGGAGGGATCAGAGGGCCCTGCTCGTTAGAGATTACAATCTAGAAGGGAGGGTCAAGTGGAGACAAAAGGTAATAACTGTGGGGGATGAGCTGATGGAAAAAAAAAATGAAAGTACAATTGTTAGGTGTGGGTAGGATAGGCTTCTCTGAAGAGAAGGGTTTTCAGGGATCTTCTGAAAGCTAATAAAGTAGGAGATAAGCGGACAGATTGGGGTAAGGAGTTCCATAGGATTGGAGAGGCTTTGGAAAAGGCTTGGAGGCGAGCATGGGAGGAGGTGACAAGGGAGCTAGAGAGCAGGAGGTCTTGAGAGGAACGAAGAGAGCGAGTAGGTTGGTATTTAGAGACCAAGCTAGTGATGTAGCTGGGGGCGAAATTGTGGATGGCTTTGTACGTAGTTGTTAGAATTTTGAATTTAATTCTTTGGTCGAGCGGAAGCCAGTGGAGGGATTGACAGAGAGGAGTGGCAGACACAGAGCGATTGGTAAGGTGGATGAGTCTGGCAGCGGCATTCATAATGGATTGAAGAGGTGATAGACTATGTAGTGGTAAGCCAATGAGAAGGGAGTTGCAGTAGTCAAGGCGAGAGATGACCAGCGAGTGAATTAAGAGCTTTGTTGTGTCATTGGTTAGAAAGGGGCGTATTTTGGAGATGTTGTGGAGGTTGAGGCGGCAGGATTTTGACAGTGATTGGATGTGTTGCTTGAAGGAGAGTTCAGAGTCTAGGACTACACCTAGAACCTTGGCATGTGGGGATGGACTTATAGTTGTGCCATCGATTTTGACAGAGAGATCAGGGGAAGAGGCATAGGGGGGAGGAAAAATTAGAAGTTCGGTTTTGGCTAGATTAAGTTTAAGGAAGTGGTGAGACATCCAGACTGATATATCTGAGATTAATTTACTGATACGTGAGGAGACAGAGGGAGTGAGCTGAGGGGTAGAGAAATAGACTTGGGTGTCATCAGCGTAGAGGTGGTATTGGAAGCCATGGGAGGCTATCAGTTGACCCAGGGAGGCAGTGTAGATTGAAAATAGTAGAGGTCCAAGAACAGAACCCTGAGGGACCCCGACAGAGAAAGGAAGAGGAGAGGAGGAAGTAGAGTTATAAGAAACGCTAAAGGTGCGGTTGGATAAGTAGGAAGAGAACCAGCGAAGTGTACAGTCACGGAGACCAAAGGCGTGTAGTTTTTTGAGGAGGAGGGGGTAGTCAACTGTATCAAAGGCAGCAGAGAGGTCCAGAAGTAGGAGTACAGAATAGTGTCGATTGGTTTTGGCCGTTAGTAGATCGTTTGTTCGTTTTAGGAGAGCAGTTTCTGTGGAGTGTTGAGGACGAAATCCAGACTGAAGGGGATCGAGAAGGCCATTATCAGCGAGGTGGACGCTCAGTCGGTTGTAGACCAGGCGTTCGAGGAGTTTGGATAAGAAGGGGAGCAAGGAGATGGGGCGTAGGTTGTTAAGATTGGATGGGTCCAGTGAGGGCTTTTTAAGTATGGGTCTGACAAGTGCATGTTTTAGAGAGTTAGGGAAGATGCCAGAAGAGAGGGAGAGATTGAAGATGTGGGTTAGAGAGTGTAGTATAGGGCCAGAGGGTGAACGTAGCATTTGTGAGGGAACAGGATCCAGAGGGCAGGTGGTAAGGTGGACATTAGCAAGTAGTTTAGCAACTTCGTCTGTAGTGGTGGGGTTGAATGAGGGAAATAATGATTGTGCCTGTGGGTATGAAGTGTAAAGCGTGGAGGGTGTCGGCACAGTAGAGATCTCAGCGCGAATAGTATCAATCTTTTGTTTGAAGTGATTGGCGATCTCCTGTGCAATGAGTGAGTTGGCGGGTGGAGGTGGTGGAGGATGAAGTAGAGAGTTGAAGGTGGAGAAGAGTTGACAGGGACAGGATGATAAGTTGCTAATGAGAGTGGTAAAATAGGTCTGCTTGGCAGAGAGGAGGCTGGAGTTGTATTTTTGGAGGGCAGATTTATATTGGTAGAAATCTCTCTGGGACTTAGTCTTATGCCACAGGCGCTCCAGAGCACGACTACGTTTTTTCAGACTTCTAGTATCATCTGTTTGCCAAGGTTGAAGGGGTCTGGGCTTGATTCTGTGTGTAGTGAGGGGGGCAAGTGAGTTCAGTGAGGCTAGAAGTGAAGCGTTGTACACAGAAGTGGCTAGGTTGGTGCAGGATAGGTGCGAGATTTTGTTGTAAAGGTTGTTGATAGCAGAGTAGAGAAGAGAAGGGTTGAGATGACGTAGGATTCTGCGGGTAACTTTAAGGTGGTTGGAGGGAGAGGAGGTGAAGGAAAGGGAGAGAGTGAAACTAATAAGGTGGTGATCAGAGAGAGGGGATGGATAGTAGAGAGGTTGCATGGAGTGCAAAAGTGAGAGAACACGAGGTCAAGGATATTGCCTTCTGAGTGAGTTGGAGCATGTATCCACTGCTTCAGGTCAAAGGAGGATGTTAGGCTGAGAAGTTTGGAAGTGGAAGGAGTGTTAGTATTAATAGGGATGTTGAAGTCCCCGAGAATGATAGTGGGGATTTCAGAAGAAAGAAAGTAGGATAGCCAGGCAGAGAAGTCTTCAAGAAAGGTTGATACTGGTCCAAGGGGCCTGTAGATCACAGCTATCCTTAAGGAAATTGGAGTGAAAAGGCGAATACAGTGTGCTTCGAAAGAGGAGAGTTACAGAGAGGGAGGTGGCTGAAGTACCTGAATAAATAATAATAATAATACTTAAATAAATCACAGTGCAAATAGAATACATTGATTTTTATTGTAAGATTATGTCAGAATTGTATTTTACCATGTAGCTCTGTCTATAGAAAATAGAGCATATTAGCTGTGCTAACATACTGTATATTATCCCCTGGATCTAATATTCACTGATCAGCATCAAAGATCTGATGTCAAATCTGGATGTTCAGTGCCAATGCACATAATGACATACACCACTGGACATGATAATTTGTTGCCCATTAAATTATTGAAAGCAAGTTGGGAAAGATCAGTTGTGAAAGCATCTGCTGACACTGTCCTGTCAGAAAGCTTTCTCTCCAACAAGAAGTGACAGTCCTGAGATTAGACACTAATTTCTGTTTGAAGGAGTATGGCCAAAATCTATCTGTAATTAGTATGCATATTCCAAGCCACTAGACATCTGTAACACCATCACAAATTATTATAAAATTACATTAATGTTAAGGTAATATTTATGAAAAACAACAGGGGTATTTAATTGATGAAATTGCATTTGCACAAACAGATGCAGCCCTGCAAAATGCTAGACTAAAATGAGTCATTAATAACTGTACCATGTTTTTAGAAGTAGAGTTTGAACAACATAGTTTGTTCAGTGTCCACTGTAATTTCTAATTAAATAACGATTTGAACACCTTTGCATGTTGACATTTAATGCTGCCTTTAAATATTTTATTTAATTCAGTAAGTGATGGAATTAAAGCTCTATGGAGAAAGTTTGCCAGCCTCTTAACCAACCTACAGTAGAATGGTTAACTTGAATTATTTTTATAAATTAAGATTGAAAAACAAAAAATATGTATGAATGAAAGTGGTTCTTGTAAATAACTTGAGCATCCAAAGCAGTCCATCTGGCTCCACACGCCAAATGAAGAAGGCTTAGAGTATGCACTAAGAATATAATGTGTAATACCGCGTACACACAGGCAGACTTTTCGACCGGACAGGTCTGACGGACCGAATCTGGCGGACAATCCGACCATGTGTGGGCTTCATCGGACCTTCAGCTGACTTTTTCTGTCGAAAGTCTGACGGACTTTAGATTTGGAACATGCTTCAAATTTTTCCGCCGTAACTCCGCCGGACCCAGTTCCTGTCGAGAAATCCGCTCGTCTGTGTGCTAGTTCGATGGGCAAAATAACAACGCATGCTCAGAAGCAAGTACGACACTGAAGCGCTCGGTCTGGTAAAACTAGTGTTCGTATCGTAGCTAGCAGATTCCTCGCGTTGCAAATTCTGTGATCGTTGAATGCAGCGCATTAATTGTCTTCTTAATAATGCTAGAAGAACGAAGTTGTTTTGCTGCTCATATTCACACAGAGTTCTCACAAACTGATTTCTGGATTATTTCTCTTTGATCTCATGAATTATATTGTATTTTTTAAAAGCCCCATCTCCATACTAATGTTTACACATTTGTTTTTTGGAGTCATCTTTTATTATTTTTTATTTCATCAAGATCTTTTGTTAGAATTGTTCCAAAATTATTTTATAGTCATCTATATATATATATATATATATATATATATATATATATATATATATATATATATATATATATATATATATATATAGATGACTATATATTTTATATATAAAAATGTATTTTAATAAAAACACAGGCAAGTATTTTCTGAAAATAAAATATCCATTTATTCTGGTAAACAAAATAAAGATGAAGTCAACGCTGGAGAAACTTTTGGAATTTATGAAGCCTTTTGGCCCCAGGGCACACATCAAGTTTGTGGAAAAGAAAATTGGGATCTTGAGGAGTCCATATAATAGGGAGCACAATCTGGTCCAGGAATCTCAGAGATCAAGAGCAGCAGCAGATGACATATATCTCCCCAGGCTGTGGCACTACACCAGCCTGCATCTTCTGTCAGACTAGACTGAAGCCAGGTCATCACATTCTTCTCTTTACTGCAGCCTTCCCTCCATGCTGCCCTGCACCCTTCCCTGCAGCCTTCCCTCCATGCTGCCCTGCAGCCTTCCTTGGAGGCTGTGGCTCTGGTGGTTGACTTGTGGCAGGAGGAGGAGGAGCGGCTTGCTCATTTATTTGGGTGTTGACAGTTAACTCGCCCTTCAGCCCCTTGTGAAGGACATCAGAAAAAAGTTTTTCACACAGGAGGCGTTGGCCCTTCTCCATTTCGAGCAACCTGCTGGCTTTATTGGAGCCATAGGCCTCTTCAGCTTCGGGGGGCTCTTGAGGAAATTTGTAGCTTCTCTCATGAGGCACAGTGATGCCTCCTCTGTCACCATCCCCTTTCTGGGCCTTTTTGTTTGAAGGTGGAGGGGAGGCACCTGCGATTGTATGAGGCTCCTACTGGGCCAAGCCACCTCCTGGCTGGCACTAACCCCTGCCTCCTCCTGGCTGTCACTGGGCCTGTCCTCCTCCTGCCTGCCACTTTCCACACCTTCCTCCTGGATGAGCTCATCCTGTGTATAAAAAAGGGACATAGTTTTAGTTTTTGGTTCATCAATCACACACAATTTTCATCTCAAGACTTTCAAATTCAATGTTAATACATATAAAAGAGTATCATTCTGACACCAGCATTTTTTCAAGCTGGTGACAAACATTTTTGGCCACTACTGTCAATTGATATGTAGACATCATAGGTAATCAGTTAGAACATCTAGTTAACATAATTAATATTAGGACACTAGATATGTCTAAAAATAATATACCTAGCTCTAGATTGTCGCATCCGGTTCTTCCAAGATGGAAGTCCCAGGTTGGTCCTCATCTGCTGGGCCAAAGGGAAGGGTGGAGGGAAGGGTCGAAAGTGATTCCCTGGCTTCAGTCTGGTCATCAAGAAAAGGTAGTTTTTCGAAGTACCACGGCCTGGGTCCATACACATCAGCTGCTGATGCTCCTGATCTCAGGGAAGTCTGGATTTTGTTATGCTCCCTCCTATACATATTTCGCAAGATCCCAATTTTCTTTTCCCAAATCTCCACTGTTGCTTCTGGGATGAAAGTCTGCACAAATGCCAGAAGTCTCTCCAGCGTTAACTTCCTTACTGGTTTAACGTAATATTGAGGGTGTTTGACCTCCCACAGATTCCTCATTTCCCTGTACTTCTCAATAAATGGTATCAGAAATTCAGGTTCCTTAAACTTGTTATTCATTTTTGCTGTAACACAATACAAAAGACAAAAACACTAATGTCAGCCTAAACTCACATAATCTTATCCCAAACATAAGTATCACTCTTTAATCAGTATAGACCGCTACAAAGTAATGAAAATTTACCTTAGTTTCGGACGCTCGTAACTTTACTTGCTCAGCGCATAGAACGTACGTACGGCACATGCGTGTCAGCTTTATATACACTGTGCTTGCGTGAAACCCCCCCTGCGTCGCCCGCCCCTGACGTTCTTTTTCACAAATCCCTGTCCCTTTCTCTATGCAAAGAACGTACGTACAACACATGCGGGTTAGGTTTATATACAACTGCGCATGCATGAAACTCCGCCTGCGTCACCCGCCCCGTTCTTTTTCATCAATATTCTCTGCCCCTTCTCTCTACGGTGCGCAATAGGAGTAACAGTGGCTGAGACACAGCAGGTGTGTACTAACTCCAGTAATGAGGAAAGCCCAGAGCCCGAAATGTCCCGATCCAGGAAGAGGAGATTTAAGGCCTCCAATATGGTCTTTGAAGAGATGGTGGAGATGGTAGCAATTTTGCAGAGAAAAGATTACAATGGGAAGCATGGACCGTACGCCCAGCCTAATTTACGAAAGGCAAAAATAATGTCCAAAGTGGTGAAGACCCTGCATCAAAATTTTGGGGTACGACGCTCTAAAGACCAGTTAAGGAAACAATGGTCCGACCTTAAATTGAGGGAGCCGGATCAGTACAGACGAATTAAGAAAGTTCTTAAAAAAAGTAGGTAATTGTCGTGTATTTCCTATTCTGATTATTAACTTGCATGCTGCTCCATGTGCTTTTCTTTACTGTAAAGTTTTAATCATTATTCGTTCGTTGGAAACATCATTCTTAGGAACATCTTTAGCAAGTATATACAATGTATTTAGTTGATACAGGGTTGAAACAACATTTTGGTCTCGGAAATTTGTCTTATTAAAAGAAGTTTAGGACATTGTTGTCTAGATGTCTTTGAAACTAGAATGAATAGCAAATTTCATTCAGTGGAATGTAAGGAGAGGACACTGAGCAGCTGTTTACACATCTGAACTCAAGAGAACTAGTGTGGGACACCAGAATACATTTTTTAGGGTAACATACACAGGTGCTCCAGTGGATACTTGTTGGGGTGTCTCTCTCTGTGAAATGAGGCAAAAAAAGGTAAGTATTCTGGCTTGTTTCAAAGTGAGTTTTAATCATGTCTTCAACTTGGATCTCTGCCCAAACAGACAATTGTACACCACTTCAATACAATATTTCATATTCCTATTCCTGGACTCAAATATCTGTGTGCTAAAGTATACCTTTTGTTTCATTCTCATAGGGGGGAGAAAAGACTCAGACAACCTGATCCCAGGGACCCCCGACCTCGCCTGCTGGATTGGGAAATCAGCCCAAGCCCCACCAAGGATGTGGAGGAAGGAGCGATGGAGGAAGTGGGTGACATGGGCACCCCACCAGGTGAGTGTCTGACACCCCAGCTTCTGGTAATCTATATATGCCTGAATATTTCTAAATACATTTTTTCATCAATTTTAGGTGATGTTTTGGTTGTGGAAGGGGAAGCATTTACAACGGACAGTGCCCAAAGATTGATTGGCCAGATCATGGCCTGGAATGGGGATATTGATGCCATGCGCAATACCATTGACATCATGCGTAATTGGCTGGACAATATGCAGCAGGAAATGAAGAACATGATCAATGTTTTGGGGGGAATCTAATCCATTTTTCCAAAATAAAACATCAATCATGTTCTTCATTTCCTATTTTGCTGACCCCATTCTGGGCTTTGACTTTTAAAAATTTTAAAAATATTCTTTAATATTGATATATTAATATTAATAATATATTCAATTTTTAATTGTAATAAAGCCTGTTTGTTAAAAAAAAAATGATGCCTGTTTGTATATAAATAAATAAATAAATAAAATGATGCCTGTTTGTAAAAAAAATCAAAAATAAAAAAAAAATGAGGCCGGTTTGTTAAAAAAATAAATAAATAAATAAAAATGAGGCCTGTTTGTAAAAAAGATAAATAAATTAAAAAAATGAGGCCTGTTTGTAAAAAAAAAAAATAAATAATAATAATAATAATAATTTATATATATATATTTTAAAACAAAAAAAATCGTAAACGCACATGTGAATTTGCACAGATTAAAAATGGTGTTTTAATCAACAAAATGTGTGGCTTCTTCTTTCAATGCTCAATACCATTTTTGAAAGTTATTGGGTGTTTACAGTGACAATGGGACTTATTTACTAAAGGAAAATACACTTGGCACTACAAGTGCACTAGCAGAACCTAGGAGACAGCCAAAAAGAAAGGCAAGCAATAAATAAATTTCGAGATTTTATCTGATCATTCTTTTTTATTTAAAAAATTAAAGATTGTCTGGCATTGCAATGGCCCCTATACCCGTAAAAAAATCAACATATTGATCACGAACTTGACGGGTGCTTTGGGGGGCCAAGCCAGTATCCAGGCCCGTCAGAGGATTCTCTGTAAGTCCAGCCTCAAGCCCAACGGATGCAAGATAATTGCTTGAATGTTTGCGTAAATAATTGTGCAGGATGCCACTAGGACAATGTGATTTCGTTTGTAGTCCACCATGTGGATGGCTGTCTGAAACAGGCGGAACTGGCTGGCCATTATACCGAAGGCATTCGCCACAATTTTTCTCGCTCTGGCCACTCGGAAGTTAAAAACCCTCCTCTACGGGGTGAGGGTCCTTTGGGGCAATGGCCTCATCAGGTGCTCGCCCAGACTAAAGGCTTCATCTGCAATGAAGACAAAGGGGAGTCCTTCCACGTTATCCGCATCAGGTGGCAATCCCAGGCCACCACTCTGGAGACGCTGGTAGAACTCCATCTGGGCGAAGACTCCTCCATCCGATATCCGTCCATTCTTCCCCACGTCCACATACAGAAATACATATTGTGCCGACACCACCGCCATTAACACAATACTATTAAACCCCTTATAATTAAAATAGTATGACCCCGACTGGGGTGGTGGCACGATGTGGATGTGTTTCCCATCTATAGCCCCTCCACAGTTGGGAAAGTCCCAACGGGTGGCAAAATGGGATGCCACAGTCTGCCATTCCTGTGGAGTTGAAGGAAACTGGGGAGTCAAACAAGAAAAAAAATATAAGTGCTTTTGCACATAACATTGCAAGCACATTACACAAAAAACATTCTTGCCCAGCATCAGTATAACATTAATTTTAAGTATTATTTAAAAGACTAAAATATAAGGCCCACTTATCAGATTCCTCACCCCCACTGATGGCCCATTGATAATTTTTTTTTTTTTTATTACAACAAATAATTTACATCATATATCAAAGGCTAAAACACATGATAACACTGAGCTGGCCAGCACATAAGATGGAGACATGAATAATGAAAGAAGCTCAAACCCACTGTCAAACAGACAGATGAAATCCATGTTCCAACATGTAAGGTGAGGGTCTTCTTCAGGGAAAGAGGAATGGGCTGAGAAACTTCCACATAAGTACAAACAATCTATAAGATTGGTACAAAAATCATGATTATACATACAATACCATATATTTTCAAAATTTAGTAGCTAAATCTATACAGATATATATGTATTGATATCAGTACTCATATGTAAAACTTTTCAAGCACTGGAGATCATATGCTCAAAGCGAAGAAGAAGGGAGCAAAGAATGCCCACGAGGACAAAGAAGAGCAGAATATGGAACAAGGAAATGTCATGTCGAGTGCAGCACCCCGTGCCACAGGAGTATCACCCAAAAAGGAGGACAGGGGAATAACTGAAGGATGAAGGGGAGGGAAGGGGGGGAGGGCAAACAAAACAACAAAAATGGCAGAGCGACTCTTTGACAGCTAGTGTACCACCTTAGGTCAAGATATGAAACCTGATGGTAGAAAGATATAATAAAGGAATTAAGTACCACATAAGATCAGCAAGCTAAAAGAAAAAAAACAATAATAATATTTATTCAAATGGGATAGGCTAATCTATCAAATATAGACACATACCTATCACTATGGGGTTTCTTGCTGGAGTCTTGAACAACAAAACTTTTTATCAGGGACCCGCAGGGTTTAGGTGCACTCTGATGCCAAAAAAGAGAGGAAAACCTCATGACTAGCAGAGTTGTGTTCTTCATACAAAACAAGGTAAAAGTAAGGAAGAAAATAAATGCCTTTACTAAATATACAGGTGGGCAAAGACCTAGAGTAAAAAAAAAAAACAAAGGTTCAAAACTAGTAAGGTTGATATATGCAATATTGAAAAACATATATCCATCAAGTAAGCCAGAGGTCTTACCTAAAGATAGAAAATATCTCTATTTTTCACACATATGGACGTGTCCAGTTTATGAAGGGCTCTAGATAATAGATTAAGATGAGGTAAATGTACCACACCTGGAGCGATCTATGACGCTCAAAGATAGGCCCTCCCCCTCCCACCCAGACACCAATCTGATCTCCATACCTCCCCTGGGCCGGCGGCGCATCGCGCCACCGTGCCCACACACCATGTGTGCAATGTGACGACATGACAAGCACGGCCTGGACTGATGGCAGCGTAACCGAGGAACACCTGAGATGTTGTTATGGGAACAGATGCTATGGCCAGTCACATAACAATGCGGCACACCACATCATCTGCCCACTGAGGCAAGAGAGAACCAAACGTCATAGCCCAACCAGAAGCTGCCGTCACCGCCCTCCATTGGGAGGGATGGACCGTATGGCCTGGGTGCACCAGCTGTGAGATAAACCCAAGGTGACACAAGAGTAAAGGGGCCGCATAAGATTCGTGACAAGGAAAAGAGGAAAGAGAGGGGAAAAAAGAATAGTGATGCCAATAGGAAAAATTAGAGATTCGTTAGTTATAAATCACAAAAAATGGCAGTTTGAATGTATACCCAATTGAGATGGCAAAAAGGAAAAAAGAAAAGAAAAAGAAGAAAGAAAAGAAAAGGAAAAAGAGAGAAAAGGAAGTAGAAAAAGAAAAAGTAAGAAAAGGGAAAACAAGGTGTTTATCCTTTTAAATCCAAACCTATGCATAACCCATGATGTCAATAACTGATTTCACATATATAACATTCATGTGCTGTAATTGACATAAAATTACGATCCTAAAATCACATTATTCATTGATCATATATAGATTTAATCAATTAGAATCGAATAACCATAATATATATGTTAATGGGACAGCAATGGTGCAAATTCAAAGAACGATATCAGAAATCAAATATTCAGTTAATGGTATTTAGAACTATAATTCATTCTCTGAACCGCCTGAGACAAATCCATCCAGAAAAGGTTTGTAGGAAACTGATTTGTTTCGGCCAGGGAATGTGGTAGCATTAAGTCTGAAAATCCAGTGCTGCTCCTGCTGCAGGAGTTTCTTATTCCAGTCCCCGCCTCTAAAGCCTGGATGGACACGATCCAATATTAGGAATTTTATTCGCGGAAAAGCCACTGTGGAAAAGTGTGACATGGCGTTCCAATGGCAGATCAGGATTGCAAGATCGCATACTATGAATATGTCGGTATGTTCTCTGCCAAAATTGCATTTTGGTCTTACCCACATAAAAACAGGAACAGTCACACTGGAGTAAATATATAACGCCTTGGGTGCGACAATTTGCAAAATGTCTAGCAACAAAATGGAATTTGTTTGGGAGATCTAGATACTTCGCAATGTTCATATATTCACAATATCCACATCCCTCGCATGTGAAGGTACCATGTCTTTTGCATGGATCCCTTCCACCTGGTCTAAATTCACTGGAAACAAGTTTATCTCTCAGAGACCTTGCTCTCCAAAATGTGAAGGCTGGCAGTTCTGATATGCATGATCCAGCTATAGGATCAAGCTTCAGAACATGCCAGTATTTGATGATAATTCGTTTGAAACTCTCCTGCTGGTTAGAAAAACGAGTGATGATTCTAAGTTAATTAGTATCCGATTTATCGGTTTTGGTCTTATATGGTAATTCTTGCCTGTTCTTCGTAATTGCTTTTTTAAAAGCTTACTTAAGGCATTTATTGGAATATCCCCGAGCTTGCAATCTCAGTTTCAATTTCTCTGCTCTTTAAAGGTATTATCATTTGAACAATTCCGCCTGATACAGAGATATTGTCTGAAGGGGATTGAGTTTATCCAAGCTTCTAGGATAGAAACTAGTGGCATTAAGTATGCCATTACCCGCATAGGGTTTACTTATCTTTATGAATATATATGTCTAGAAACTCGACTTTGGCTGGGTCACAGGACAAAGTAAGACTAGGATTGAAAGTATTAGTATTTAGGATGTAGCAGCTCATCAGAGCCATTCCAAACTAAAAAAATATTGTTGATAAAATGAAACCAAAGGGTCACATGACTGTACAGAAAAGTCAACTCATCCGAGGTACTGATCATGCGTTCCCACTCCCCCAGGTACATATTGGCGTAGGATGTGGCCCAGGAGGTCCCCATCGCTACGCCCTGTACCTGTAGGAAGTGGGAACAATTGAAGGTGAAATAATTGTGACTTAAAATAAAGTCCAATGCATTGACAATGAAGTCATTGAATTTGCGATCAAATCGGCTCTTTTCTGATAGAACTCGTCAAATACAAACCAAGCACCTATCATTCTCAATGGAGCTATAGAGGGCTTCTACATCAATGGCCGCCAGATTCGCATTACTGGGAACCTGCAGGCCATCGGGATGCTCAAAATATGAGGGCGAAGATGACCATCGATGAATTTACTCAAGTTTTCAGTCAACAAACCGTTGCCTGATATGATGGGCCGGCCTGATGGGTGCAACATATTCTGGTGCAGCTTTGGCAATGCGTAAAATGTAGGTGTATGTGAGAAGGGGGTACAAATGAATTCCCATTCATTCTTAGAAAGTGAGGTGTGTTGAAAGGCAGCATCTACTAATTAATAAAATTCTTGCTCGAATTTATCAATTTTAGTTTTAGTTACAGGTGCATACCAGGTTTTATTGCTCAAACCCCTCGAAAGTATATCTGTTTCAATGTCATTTAGCGGATATTTTCATAAATTTACCACATTGAGTGAACTCTCCTGTGCAGAGGATAGCCTAAATTTATTTAAGTTGGTGGAGGAACACTCAACGGGGTCGAGAATTGTTCTTGGCCTGGTACCAAAAAAATACCTTGTGTAGAAATAGATGGTAGTAATAATTTACGAGAGATAGCAGGAGTACCAGCAGATGTGTTCATATGAGACACCATCACCGTGCTTGGAATAGAAAAAAGAGAACCAACACCCTAATGCCCCGTACACACGGTCGGATTTTCCGATGGAAAATGTCCGATTGGAGCGTGTTGTCGGAAATTCCGACCGTGTGTGGGCTCCATCGGACATTTTCCATCGGATTTTCCGACACACAAAGTTTGAGAGCAGGAGCTAAAATTTTCCGACAACAAAATCCGATCGCGTCAATTCCGACCGTGTGTGGCCTGTTCCGACGCACAAAGTGCCACGCATGCTCAGAAGAAATTTCGACACGGAACAGCTCGGTCTGGTAAAATGAGCGTTCGCAATGGATACAGCACTTTCGTCATGGTACAATGTTAAAAAAGGTTTAATACAGCGCACTCTCTTCTTCTTTATAATGTGACAAGAATTAAGTAGTTTTGCTGCTCATATTCAAACACTTTTCACAAACTTATTTTGTTGTTTTTTTCTTGGGATTCCCTGAATATATTGTTATTTGTCACATCTGACATAATGTTTTTTTTTTCTTTTAGTTTTTTTTGTGCTTTAAAGCCATTTTTCCTTTAGATTTTATGTTTGTATTTTTTCCAAGGCTGATCTTTGTTTAATCTTATTTTTATTTTTACTCCAGACTATTTTTGTGTGTGTTTTGTGTGTCAAGTTACCACAACACCATTGATATCTTTTATTATTTAATCTCAAGGAGATTGTTTGGTGTTAGTGTCCTTTGTTAATTTCATATTGTATTTTTGAAATGTACCTGAATCCTCACAAACCAACTGTCCTTTTTGAAGTAAAACACACATAGGCAAGTATAATTCAAACCAAAAATCCTTTATTAAGGGCTCAGAACCAAACAAAGAGGGAGGCAACGCTGGATGAACAGGAGAAATTAGCGAAGCCTGGGACCCCCAGGGCAGACAACAATTCTTGAACATCAAAATTGGTGGCCTGAGGAGTCCATATGTAAGGGAGGGCAGTCTGGTCCAGAATTTGCAGAGATCCGGAAAGCAGCAGATGACATCTGTGTCCCCAGGCTGAGGTACCACAAGAGGCTGCATCTTTTGGCCGACCAGACTGGATCCAGGGTCCTCACTTTCTGGTCTTCCTTCCACGCTTCCTTCTTGGCTGTGGCTCTTCTGTTGGAGATGTGGCAGGAGGAGGAGTAGGACCTGGAGGAGGAGGAGGACTGGGAGGACCTGGAGGAGAAGGAGGAGGAGGAGGAGGACCTGCAGGAGGAGGAGGAGGAGGAGGACCATCTGTGAGTTCGCAAAGGTGTGTCTGAGATGTAATTTGGCCCCTCATACCCTTATTAAAAGCCTCCAATATGAGCAACTCACACATGAGTTGTTGTCCCTCCTCCATCCTCTGCATTTTTGAGGCAATGATGGCAGCGAAGTCATCCTCCACGGTCTGTGGTGCTCCCAGGGCCTCTGTAGCCCTCCAAAAGAGGCCTATGGCAGCCTCCTCTAGGGCACTCCTCCTCCTGCCACTTTCTCTTTCCAGGGGTAGTGGAGGGACCTGCAGATCAGGCAGCTGGCTCGGCCCGGCCACCTCCTGGCTGAGACTTCCCTGTGTATGAAAAAGGGACATGGTTTTAGTTTTTTCTTCATCAATCACAATCCTAAATTAGTACTCCCAACTAACATCTAGTTAACATCATTGATTGGACAAGCAGAAATATTTAGAGGAATGCTATACCTGGCTCAATCTGGGCTCCTCCACATGTTGTTGCCTGGAAGGCCCAGGTTGGGCGTCAGAAGCCTCAGCTGGGGTGGAAGGAAGCGTGGAAGGAAGACTGGAGAGGGATGACCTGGGTTCAGTCTGGCCTGCCAGAAAATGCAGCCTGTCATAGTACCACATCCTGGGGACATAGATGTCATCTGCTGCTCCGGATCTCTGCGAATCCTGGACTTTCTGGCGCTCCCTTACATATGTGCTCCTCAGGCCACCAATTAGGATCTTCAAATATGTGATGTCTGCCGTGGGGATCACCTGCTTCACAATTTCCAACAATTGATCCAGCGCTGCCTTCCTCTTTGTTTGGTTACTGTAATGTGGGTGGTTGATCTCCCACAGACATGGCAGCTCCCTTAACATATCAATGAATATTGACATGAAGTCATTATCTTTTAATAAGATATTCATGTTCACTGCAAGGCACAACACAAGACAAAGCCTAATGTCAGACCAAACTGTACTAATCTTGTTACAATATAGGCCTCAATATAGAAGCAGTATAGGCACAAGTATATCTCTTACCTTAGTTCTTACGATCGGCGCGTCCAATGCTCCTTCGTCCGCTCACAGATCATGTAATACGCACGTGTGTTACGCTTTATACACAATGCGCATGCGTGTAACTCTGCCCGCCCCTGACGTTCTTTCTAGTCTATTCCCCGCCCCTTTTTGTTCTGCGCAGTGGGGGAAGAGCACATGGCGGAGACACAGCAGGTGCGTGCTAATTACAGGAACGAGGAGGAGGAGGAAAGCCCGGATCCGGACACGTCCCGATCCAGAAGGAGCAGATTTAAGGCCACAAATATGTCCTTTGGGGAGATGTTGGAGATGGTGGACATCCTGAAGAAGGCCAACTATGATGGAACGTATGGGCCTTACCCCAACCCCAATATCAGAAAGGCCAAGATCATTGCGAAAGTGGTCAAAAGTCTGCACTGGAATTTCGGGGTACGGCGATCGAAAGATCAGCTCAGGAAGCGGTGGTCGGACCTGAAATTAAGAGAGCCCAAGCAGTACAGAAAGATCCGGAGAGTGCTGCAAAAAAGTAAGTAGTTGTGCTGTGTTCATATTCTTTTTGTCTTTATTACGTTCGTGCTGCTCTATATTGTTTTCTTAATTGTTGTACAGTTTAAAATGGAAATTTTAATGTTCATGGGACCATTTGAATCGTTCGTATCAAACAATTTTATTTCGGCCTCTAAAACACCATTGTTTAGGCCCTATGCATTTTCCAACATTTTTTAGGGCCTACTTGTCTGAAAAAAAATTGGTTGTGTAGATGGCTTTGTTACTAGAATGAAATGCAAACTAGATTCTGTGTAAGTAGAGGACACTCAGCAGCTGTTTTCACATCTGGACACTGGAGCACTATAGTGTGGGACACAAGAACACAATTTTTATTAGGGTGGGCACACAGGTGCTCCAGTGTATACTATAGGGGGGTCTCCATCTGTGAAGCTTGCACAAAACAGGTAAAGGATTGCAGGTTGACAAAGGCCAGTAAAAAAGCTACATCTTTGAACTCTGCTAAAATTGACAATTGTACCCCAATTACAAGCAATGTTTCCTATTTATAGTTCTGCCATCAAATATCTGTGTGCTAATTATACCATTTTTGTTTAACATAGGGGAGAAAAGACTTGGAGGACACCCCTCATCCGAGGAGACCAGAGACCCCCCACCTCTGGAAGAAGGGGAAATACCCCAAAAACAAGCTGAGCAGGAGGAGGAAGAAGATGTGGTGGAAATTGGCACCACAACAGGTGAGTGTCTGCGACCACAGGCTCAGGTAAGAGATGGATGCTGGCAGATTTTTGATACCTGTTTTTGTTTGGTTACTCTCTTTTTAGGTGATCGTGATGTTATGGATCAAGATCCTTTCACATCAGAAAGTGCACAGATCCTGATCGGGGAGATCATGGCGTGTAATTTTGAATTGGAAAACCTCAAGAAAAAAAAAATAAGAACATCATTGATATTTTGGGGCAAATTTAAAACCCCACAAAATCACTTTATTTTATTGTGTGCTACAATAGGAAAAAATTTAGACCAATGTTTTGAAATTTACAAATTTGGAGGATGCACACAGTGTGCCAACATGTGCTTTCTGCCATCACGGGAGATCAATGGACGCGTTTTGGGGGTGCAATCCCTTCCTCAATAATAAAGTAGCGGTGAGGAAGGGCTTGCTCCCACAAAACACGTTCCTTGATCCCCCGTGATGGCAGATAGCACATGTTGACATTCGTAAATTGGTGTGCATCTTCCAAATTTGGCTTTTCAAGGGGTGACTTCCCCCCATCTGAACGCAATATCAAACACAGTTCCTAAATACTCATGTCTGATATTGCCTTCAAGTTTTACCAAATGTGAACTTTGTAAGTTCAAGATTTTTGTCTTTCTTGTTGGTTTTACACAGGCCTGTTTTATCGTAAATGAACATTTCTATTTTTGCTAATGCCACCCCAAAAATTGTTATACAACAAACATGTTGGTTTGTTTTAAAAACCGCAGGTATTAAAAAGATTGTTAATCAAGAATGTGTGGATTATTGTCTCAACGCTACAACACTTTTGTGGTGATGTAATTGCTGTTTTGTGAGAAACTTGAGGTTATTTCCTAAGGGCAAATCCTCTTTGCACTACAAGTGCAGTTTCAGTGCAGTTTTAAATGCACTTGTAGTATAAAAAGTGTCTTGGCCTTTAGTAAATAACACCCAACAGTGCTTTGTATACGGTTACACAATCACGCCATTTTCAGGACTCCCCACATTGCTGTCATGGTCAGCTAAAACAAACACAAGCAGTAAATGTCAACAAACAATAGCTTTTTCTTTATTATTTGATAAATGCTTCACAGGGAGGGCAAGCCAGGACGGCCACTTTCAAGCGCTGTCAGGGTTGGATCATGTATAATTCCGGCCTCAGGCCCAAATGAGCCAGCATAGTTGGCAGAATGTTTGCGTAAAAAGTTATGGAGAACACAGCACGCCAGGATTAAATGATTAAGTTTACACTCCGCCATATGGATGGGTGTCAGAAATAGGCGGAACCGGCTGGCCAGGATTCCAAATGTGTTCTCCACCACTCTTCTGGCTCTGGCCAGCTGGTAATTAAAAACCCTCTGTTCCGGGGTGAGGGTCCTCATCGGGAATGGCTGCATAAGATGGTCCCCCAGCGCAAATGCTTCATCCGCAGCGAAGACGAATGGGAGTCCTTCCACATTGTCCTCTGGAGGTGGCAAGTCCAAGCTGCCATTCTGGAGATGCCTGTAGAACTCCGTCTGGGCGATGACTCCACCATCGGACATCCGGCCATTCTTCCTCACGTCCACATACAAGAAGTCGTAATTAGCCGACACCACCGCCAACATCACAATACTATTGAACCCCTTATAGTCGAAATAGTACGACCCCGAGTTGGGTGGTGGGACAATGTGGACGTGTTTCCCATCAATTGCCCCTCTGCAGTTAGGAAAGTCCCACCGCTGGGCAAACTGGGAGGCCACAGTCTGCCATTCCTGTGGCGTGGAAGGAAACTGTTGAGGTAAACAAAAATAATTTACTATTTTTGCACATAAACATGGCAAACAGATTAGGCACAAACATTCTTGGGCAACCTCCAGATAGCATTTATTAGGGGAAATTAACACCAAAGTATAAGGTACACCTATCATATTCAACCTCCCCCCCTCTCATGGGCCATTTCTAACATTATAGGGGGGGGGGATCTTGGACAGGTAACCCTCTTCACTTCATTGAGAGACGAATGCCTAAATAATTGGTATTACTTGTAACAGCCCCTCCTTAGTTACACTATTGGCAGCCCACTGGACAGGTAAGAAGTGTCATAATACAAAGATATAAATACACACTGTACACATTTGAGGACATTTGGACATTCTGATATTACCTATCAAGATGATAATCGAATCCAAAAACTTTAAACATTACCATTTGAAAGTATACAGGCAGGCCCTTGCACTACATGCTTTGGGGAATTCATCCATAAATCTGACCAGTAAAGAGATGAGTATAGTGTGTATGGGTTTAGCAAAGACAGCAGATAGATGATTGAGGCTCGATAGAGAATTGTGATCAGCTGACTTAGCAGTTGGGGGAAGGAGGTTTTAGAAAAATGATTTGGGGACACTACAAAAAAAAAGCCTTTGGCACTCTGCCTGAATTTAAAGCACAAATCACATTTCAAAACATTTTAGGGGGTGTTTGGGGTAAAGCACTACTATGGAGCTGATAAAATACATTGTTAAGTGACTACATGAGGTGAATATAGGGGCAGGAGACCATGTTGGGGAGGTAAGTGAAGGCAGATATGTATAAAGGACTTAAAAAAGAATTACCTAAAAAACCAGCATGCATGAGAACAAAGGGGAAATTCACAGCATATTACAATCATGGTAATTAGGGAATGAGGAAAGAAATACAAGATATTATCAAACATTAAATACAATAAAATGTGATATTAAAGGATACAAATCTTACCTTCATACACTCCTCCTGCAGGACCTGGATGATGGCAGAACAGGTCTCTGGAATAATGATCCCCAGAGCCTGGGGGAGATGCCTGTCGAGAACTTGAGGTCCTACAGGCTTCTCCCTGTCGCCAAGTACCGCAGGGTAGCGACCAGCCTCTGCTCCGGAGTGATGGCTTGCCTCATGCAGGTATCCTGCCTGCTGATATAGGGGGTCAGCGAAGCCAACAGACGGTGAAACACGGGGTCCGTCATCCTGAGAAAGTTCCTGAAATCATCAGGATTATTCTCACGGCTCTCACGGAGCAAAGGCATATGAGAGAACTGGTCACGCTGAAGCAACCAATTCTTGGTCCATGAACTCCTCCCCACCCTGTTCATGGACTGGACTTGTGTCAAGGTCAGGACCCCAACACCAAGCCCCCGCACAGCACGAACTCTACGAGGAGTACGTATACGAAACATGGCTAGAAAATGGTCGGCTGCTCAGAACGAAGTAACAGAACGCACTGAAGAACAGCAAGGCCTGTGAAGAGCGACCTGAAAAACAGTAACGAACGCACAAAAACACAATGACTACCTAAAGTCACGCGGAACTTGCTTGCACGCACTGAAGAGCAGATATAAACCCACAAGCACAAACTGAACGGCAGTAAACGATCTGAAAACCACGAGTCTGAAAAAGCGCGAATCGTCTCTCACCAAACTTTTACTAACACGAGATTAGCAAAAGGAGCCCAAAGGGTGCTGTGCTTGGTTCTGAAATGGCCTTTTCTAGTCTCGTTGTACGTGCTTGACGTCACCGTGTTCTTGGCGATCGGAAATTCCGACAACTTTGTGCGACTGTGTGTACACAAAACAAGTTTGAGCCAACATCCGTCGGAAAAAATCCTAGGATTTTGTTGTCGGAATGTCCGAACAAAGTCCGACCGTGTGTACGGGGCATTAGAGTTACCTGACACCATATGTGTACTAGATTCACCACTGTGTCCTGCGTCCGTTAGGCGCTTTTTGAATGACTTCTCATGGGACCCACCACCTTGAGAATTCCTTTTACTTTTGCTTGATTTTTTGAACCTAGAAGATTGAAAAGAAGAAGCAGAAAGTGATGAAATGGAAGATGTATCCGAAAGATGGGGATCCACATCTTTAGATTTATTGTAATAATTAGGTGGAAAAGTCTACTTAGGATGTGTTTGAGTCCATAAAGGCCATTATATCTCTTTGCATCTTTTTTTTATTTTTTTATCAGGATTTGATGGTTAAAGCTTTCTAAGTGTTCACTCAGTTCTTTATCCATTTGAGAATATGCTGAATGGTCCTTATATTGGGAGAGCAGTTCATAAATGTCATCCAAATCGCGATCAATCTCTCTTAATTTATTGGCACACTCATCCTTTAAGAGCAACATCATGCCTTTAGAGCATAATAGGAGATTTTCTTCCCAAGCCTTCTTGAAGGAAGGACTTATGTTCTCCATAGTGGGGAAAACTTGAGGGCGTAATCCAAAAGGAGCCAAGTTCATATCAATATATTGCTCAAAGGAATGAACATGCCAATGAAGAGATGATTTTTTCTCCAGTAATTTCCTAAGGCTCAAAAAGATTGTGGACAAATATATATCCTTCTTCTTGAAGTCCTTGAAAAACCCTGTTATGAGGACTTCCCAATTTTGACCAGCATAATTAGCCATGGTCTATTAAATTGAAAAAGTAATATAGATCAAAAAAGAGTTTATTTCCGATTAGTCAGAGATATGAGGAATGGGTATTTGCTACCCTGTAGAAATGGCAATTTTTTGTTGCCCCACTAACAGATCTTTGAATCACCTGTCATTGATAATGCATTTGTTAATCTTGACATTTTCTTGACAGTTATTCTAGGAAACATCTGTCTCAAATGACAACATCCTTCACCTTCCTTGTTCATTGCTTTTGCAAAAAATTTTAGCAGTCTGAGTTTTATGTGAAGCGGGCAAAAATATTTTTGTGGGATCAATAAGTGGTTCATTTGCCATGTTTTTCTGTCCTAGAACCAAATTCTTTTGGAGTGGCAATTTCTTAACGTAATGCTACTCTTTTCCATGGCTGTGCCATTCGCATATGTAACAACAGTACTTGGTATATCCATGCATTCCTTGCATTCCAAGCATCAGAGCCCCTCATTTTAGATCTCCACAGATATTCCAGTTGTACTTGGTGTATTGGATGTGCTTTAACAAGTTCTAAATTTTAATGTTTCTTTTTTATGTGCAGCATAGCCAATAGGTTTTGAAGGGTGAACACTGCCATTGTGTAACAAGACAGCCTTGAGACATAACACTGAATCAATAAATTAATCAATAAAGATATGCCATTCTAGTGGGTCATACACACAACCCAAAGCTGTCAATAAGCCATCAATGTCAGTACAGACAACAAGTTTGTCAACCTGTGCAAAGAAATCTGTTACATTATTTTGGCAGCTTCGAAAAACAGAACTTTTTGTACCTGGTGATAGCAAACACCATCCTTGCAGTCTTGAACCCAGTAGTTTGGGATTTTGATTTTGACAAATCTAAGTACCTGACCAAGTTGTTTAATTTTGAATATGTTATAAGATGAGGCTCACCAGACATACACAGTTCAAAATCCTGATCATTGTCACTGTCTGTGCTTGCTTGGTGCATTGCAGCATCATTGCCTGTTTTGTCTAAGCTCCATTTTTCTGGTGACTTTGGTACTGGCAGATTGTTGTCATGTGGCACTGGTCTTATGGCTGAAGGCAGATTGGGGTATTCAACTGATTTCTTACTTTTTCCAGAGAAACATCAATCAAACAGATTGTGTACTATTCACAGATTGTGTAGTATTCACAGTGCTTACATTTTTCCACATTTTGTTATTTATTTATTTAAGGTACTTGCAAATTTATTAAAAATAAAAAACGAACATTGCGCACAGCTTTAAGTATTTGGAGGTGGTGGTGTCTCCAGATCCTACAGATTATCTCAGACTGAACTTAGGTACGTTAATAGACAGGCTGAAGGCTAAATGTAACAGTTGGTGTAAATTACCCTTGTCAGTAGTAGGACGAGTAAATTTAATTAAAATGGTATGGGCCCCGCAACTCTTGTACGTGTTGCACAATTCACCTATGTGGATCCCGAACAAATGGTTCAAATGCATAGAATCCCTAATGAGAGATCTAAAATGGAAAAAGAAAAAAGCAAGGATCACCCTGACCACCCTACAATATGGAAAGGATATGGGGGGAATAGCTGTACCGCACCCAAAAATGTATTTTATAGCCTCACAAATTCAACAACTAGCGGGGTGGGGAAGGGATGCAGGTGATGACCCCATAATTAACCTGATAACCTGATAACCATGACTAACCATAACCATGACTAACCCCTCACTGAAGGCAGCCTCCCATATGGAAATGGATCTACCAATTATCCCGCACTCAGCCCCCATCAATAGCCTCCTTAAAAAAGAATGGAAGGGATTTCAGAAGGCAATGGGGATTAGGGGTTCGATGCCTTTCACTCCACTGTGGAACAACCCTAGATACCCAGAACTTTGGGAACTACAGGGGTTTTCCCCATGGAGAGAAAGTGGGATCTGGTTCTTCCTGCAGCTATACGAAAGGACAGTACTGAAAACCTATGAACAGATATGCAGGGAGTTTCACTTGACCCCAAGGGGTTTCTACAAATACCTCCAACTTAGACATGCCCTGAGGGCACAGCAGCAGACCCAGTCCTTAACAGTGTCATCGTCTCCTCTGCTGATGGAGGTCCTCCAGGCTGAGACCCGGAAGGGACTTATATCTAGGATATACATGGAGCTGTTGTCCTCCTTCCAGGATCATACCTCTCACAAGTGTAGGAGTAAGTGGGTAGAGGATATCGGAGACATAGATGGTGATCAGTGGGACATGGCCCTGGAGTCAACACCCGCAGTATCTGTTTCAGCATCTCATAAACAGTCACAATTATTTATCCTACATAGAGCCTATAGAACACCAACACAACTCCACACTTGGGGAAGTAGAGACTCCCCCCTGTGCTCAAAATGTAAAGTACATCAGGGGGACTTTATCCATTTGCTCTGGAGGTGCCCGAAACTCCACCGGTATGGAGCAGAGGTGTCACAATACATATCCAGACTAGCCCAGGTTCCTGTTCCCCTCAACCCCCTGGTGTACTTGCTTGGGGCAATAGATGAAGAAATGTACCCAAGGGACATGTATTATATGATCACTAGACTGATGTACCTGGCCAGGAAACCTATAGCACGGTATTGGATGGCACCTGTGGTCCCCACAGGGAAGCAGTGGATTGCATATGTTAATTCTTTACTTCTAGGTTGACCTACAGCCACAGAAAGGCTGTGGGAAAATGTAATCTTATTTGGCAACCATGGCTGGACAACCCTAACCTAGCTCCACCACAATTGTTAATGGATAGACTTCTTCAGTAAAAATTAGACATGTACATTCGTTTTCATCCAAATACATTTTCTTCCGAATTTCAGGTATTTTCGTTATCGTTTTAACAAACGATAACGAAAGTGTAAAATACGAAAACCGAAAGATCCGACATAGACAAATGCTTTATTTTCGTTTTCGTTGCGACAACAGTTCGATATAGATAGGAGATTCGACATGACGCTGACAATAACAATCTATGTCTATCGAACCCGTGGTCGATTGTGCCTAACCTTAACTCTATTAGTCCAAGATTATTCGACATAGAGAGAAAAGATTTGACATAGAGAAAAAAGATTTGACATAGAGAGAAAAGATCGCTGCTGGAATTGGGTGGGGGAAGTAAAATAAAATTAATGATGATGATGAATATTATTGGCCAATTGTAACCAAAGAGGAGGGGCAGTAAAATAGCTGGAACTAAGTACACACGTACAGCCAACTTACTTTCACTTACGATTTGCTAGCAGGGAGAGACACACACACTGAATCATTTCAGAAGACAGTCAATCTTAGCTGGTCCGTTTGTCAGAGAACCTGAATTATTTAGCAATTTAGCATAAACACAGCAGCAGAACAATAGTGAAGCAAGCTACAGTTCAACTTAACTTTTTCATAATAATCTGCTGCTATTGTGTTAGTGTTGTGAACTTGATAGTGATCCTAGTGTTGCTAGTGTTGTGATAGCCTCAGAGGCTGCCCATGTTGTGGGGGGGGGTTTATTATTATAGATTCTATATTATAATGCCATATCAATATCTGACACAACGTCGGATGCCGCGCCCGCTATTGCACTTGGGGATTGAGAAACAAATGTGAAAGTTGGCTGACTGTTGGGGTAGAGTAGACCATTCAACATGAACGACGAAGATTTGACAAAGCAACGAAAAACATACAGACATCAAATCTTTGGCTTATGGTGTCTGTCAAAAGTTCTAAGAAGATTTGACGGAGCAGCTAAACTGTGCGACGCTGCAATCGTACATTTTCGGTCAAATGCATCCGCCCATAGGCTATAGAAAAATTCTAATGTTGGTTGACTAGTAAAATAATTAATAAATATAATTATTATTAGTTATACAACATTAGAATTCTACTACAGCTAGCTTGTAGGTGGAAAATTCGACCGGAAATATACATGTACAGTTTAGCTGCTCTGTTGAATCTTCTATGAACATTCGACAGACACCATAAGACTTAAATAACAGATTCAAACTTAATTAATTTAGATTTTCGGATGAATGCAATTTTTAACGAAAAACGAAATAAATAAAAAGGAATTTCGGGAGTAACTAAATAAATTTATTTTTCGGACGAAAACGAAATTCTGAAACGAAATATTTCAGTGTGCACTAGTAAAAAGTCATCAACAGATGGCGGGAGGAGAGAGCAAGAGAGAGACAGGAAACACAGTCACACGTTATCCGTGAATTGAAGAAAAGTATAACACTGATTTATCATACTTGGTTGAAAGTGCTGGTTAAACCCCCATTCAAATTTCTCTTCTTTGGGGATGGAAAGGGTAAAAGAAATTTATTATATCCACAAATTTTCTGTTATTGCTCAGACGCTATGTATACCCACAGAGACATATACTACATGTATTGTTTTTCTTTGTCTTTATACTGCAACAACTGTATGTATCATATGAGCAATGTATCAATAAACAAGTTTTGATTCAAAAAAAAAAAAAAAATCACACGTACATAAGAATTCAAAGCCTTTGCCATGACACTCAAAATTGAGCTCAGGTGCATCCTGTTTCCACTGATCATCCTTGAAATATTTTTACAACTTGATTGGATTCCACCTGTGGTAAATTCAGTTGGTTGAACATGATTTGGAAAGGCACACACCTGTCTATATAAGGTCCCACAGTTACAGTGTATGTCAGAGCACAAATCAAGCCATGACGTCAAAGGAATTGTCTGTAGACCTCTGAAACAGGATTTTATTGAGGCACAGATCTGGGGAAGGGTACAGAAAAATGTCTGCAGCATTGAAGGTCCCAATGAGCACAGCGGACTCCACCATCCGTAAATGTAAGAAGTTTGGAACCACCAGAACTCTTCCTAGAGCGGGCTGCTCAGCCAAACAGTATAGGGAATATTATTCCTGCGCTACCAAGGAGAGGTGGTGAGGGTAATTTTAGATAGGGAAAAGCAGCCTACTGTGTGAACATGCAAGCAATATGTGCATAGAAAATAATGAAAAAATTATAAAAAGTACTAAACGGTGGAGCCCACCAAAAACAGTTTACATATATATATCAATTTAGATAAAACATAAAATCATAGTGAAGTCTCCAATCAAACAATAAAATAAAAAAATAAATACAAATTCTTGCAATAAAATAGTGATTGCCACTGAGATAATTAATACTAGTACAAAGTGCTGTGAATTAATATCTAGGAATTGATATTATGCAATCAGCGGTGATTAATATATATAAATGGATGGTTGAAAACTCATTAACTTAAAAGCAAAAAATTGCCAAATAATACAGTGTTACATTGAATGTCCAAAGTGATCTTCATAACTGTGCATCATGCAATATAGTGTCCAGCGCCAGCAGGGGGTGCTCAAACTTGAAATAACAAAGTTCAATACAAGTGACTTAGTGCAACATAAAGGAGCAGCTTCAATGCTTCATTTAGTGCTACATAGACAATTAAAACGTGCAGATGGCAGCTGGATTAAAAAATCTTTTTGTTCAGATGAGTGGTGAATGTGAAGTGTATAGCAGGATCTTCTCCATGCAACAATCCTCTAGTGGTAGATAATGGCCCCTTACCACACTATACTGAGGTTACAGCATAGACCAGACAGCACTTGTGGTGTCTCCTGTGCAGGGGGGTCCTAGGTAATGGACTGTCATTAATCAGACCTCAGATCCATAGGGAACATCATAGTAAATGGAGAGATGAAGATACCATATAGTGTAGTATTTTAAGCATGTTTCAGGCTTTATTACACATTAGCAACATGCAGGGTACTCACACAGTGAAAAACGAAAGGTACAGTGTATCCGAATAAGCGACAGAAATCTCTCCTCTTGCAGGGATAGCCAGTATTTACAGCACCACCTAGCTGTATATGCAGTAGATATCGAGGGCGCACAGAAAGCTGTCTCTCCTTTTTCTTATTTCCACTGCCCCAGCAGTCTCTACTGCTCACTAAACGCTCACCAACTTCTCTCTTCGTCCAGCCGGCACAGTCAAAACTGTCCTGAGAAATTACATGTAACATGATGCATCTTGGTAAATAATATGTTGATAGATATTTACACACAAGAAAAAGGAGAGACAGCTTTCTGTGCGCCCTAGATATCTACTGCATATACAGCTAGGTGGTGCTGTAAATACTGGCTATCCCTGCAAGAGGAGAGATTTCTGTACTATGGATCCAGCTGCCTTACTGATGCCTCTATAGGTTTATGGGAGACCTCATGATTCTCAGCGCTTGGTGAGACCACCTACGGTGGTCACTTACATCTGGTAAGGAGCCTCAATTCTCACATTGGGTGTGCTACTTTCCTGGAACTAGGATTTGGTTCTATACACCTACTTCTGGATTACTACCCTCACTTCTTTATGGACTTTTTTTTATCTTTTGTTCATCTATTTTCTCACCGATTTTTTCCTAGACGGGACTTTATATATATATCCAACTTCTAATATGTTTTTTGGTTTTTTAATTAATTTTTTTTATATGTGCTTTTGTTTTATTTATCACATTAACCCATTTCACGTGGTCATTTTCAATTGCACATTGCAAATTTTTGTTTGTGCGGTATCTGCTTTGGTCTTTCTGGATGAGGGTTTTTTCACCATTACCTTTTTTGTCATTTTGGTTTTTATATTTTTTAATTTTTTATATCTATTATAAATGGTAATTGCTTTAGTTTGGTTTGATGAGAATTTTTCAATATTCCTTTGTGATAATTTTAGCGCTTATCTTTTTTTCACATATGCTTTGGAGTTTTTGTATTAGACTTCTGGTGCTGGCTGCTTTATTTACATTTAATATTATTTTCAATTTTCTTTATTCACCATTAACTTTTTGAGCGTAGCGTTAACCCTTGTGGTTCTTTTAACACCAAAAATAGGTGTTCCAAGCTTGTAGCATTATACTCAAAAAGACTTGAGGCTGTAATTGGTCATGGGGAATGCCACGGGGAAGTCCCGTCAAGTCCCCGGGTGACCCCGCCCCCCGTTATTTAAGAACCGTCAGAAGAGGAGAAGCGTCACACAGCGGGAGCCTCCCTGCATGCCATCATGGATGCGGAGCGGCCCAAAAAGAAGATGAAGACAAGAAGATGAAGAGAAGAAGATGAAGAGAGAAGCGTCACACAGTGGAACCTCCCTCCATGCCATCATTGGTGCGGAGTGGCCCGGAGAAGAAGGGAAGAAGACGCCGATGCCGCGGAGGAAGATGCCGGATGAGAACACCGGAGGAAGAACCAAAAGAAGAAGAAGATGAGGGAAGAAACCAAAGGAAGATAGAAGAAAGAAGAAGCATTTAAATAAAGGAATTGTCAAAAACTGTCTCTTGTCATTTTTAATATTTTTGACACTTTTTTAGTGAAATGGTAGGGATACTTTTGTACCCCCCTTACCATTTCACACAGGGGGGAGGGCCAGGATCTGGGGGTCCCCTTGTTAAAGGGGGCTTCCAGATTCTAATAAGCTCCCCGCCCGCAGACCCCCACAACCGCCGGCCCTTGTCCTCATCAACATAGGGACAAGGTGTTTTATTTGGCGTGGGGTTCCCCTTAAAATCCATACCAGACCTTTCAGATCTGGTATAGATTTTGAGGGGGACCCCACGCCAGTTTTTTTTTTAAATTTTGGCCGGGGTTCCCCTTAATATCCATACCAGACGTGAAGGGCCTGGTATGGAATTTAGGGGGACCCCCCCACGTCATTTTTTTTTTAAAATTTTGGTTCGGGGTTCCCCTGTGGGGAATTCCCATGCCGTTTTTATCAATGAACTTTTATGTGTATTGTAGGACCGGCAATTCATTAACCACTTGTCGACCGCCTCACGCCTATATACGTGAGCAGAGCGGCACGGGCAGGCAAAATCACGTACCTGAAACGTGATTGCCTTCCCGCGGGTGGGGGGTCCGATCGGACCCCCCCCCGGTGCCAGCTGCGGTCGGCATTTGGTTGGGAGCGATGACAGACGAGGGGGAGGCCATCCGATCGTGGCCCCCCTCTCGCGATCGCTCCCAGCCAATGACAAACATCCCCTGCCTCTGTATAGTACACAGAGGCAGAGGATGTGATGTCATCTCTCCTCGGTCTGGCAGTTTCCGTTCCAGCGCCGAGGAGAGATGACATGTAAGTGCACAAACACTCACACACAACACAGTAGAACATGCCAGGCATATATTACACCCCCGATCCCCCCCCAATCACCCCCCCCCCCTGTCACAAACTGACACCAAGCAGGTTTTTTTTTTTTTTTTTTTTTTTTTTCCTGATTACTGCATAGTGTCAGTTTGTGACAGTTAGCAGTGGTGGGACAGTTTGTATTACCCCCCTGTAGGTCTAGGGTACCCCCCTTACCCCCCCTAATAAAGTTTTAACCCCTTGATCACCCCCCCTCACCAGTGTCGCTAAGCAATCATTTTTCTGATCGCTGTATTAGTGTCGCTGGTGACGGTAGTTAGGAACGTAAATATTGAGGTTCGCCGTCAGTGTTTTATAGCGACAGGGACCCCCATATACTACCTAATAAATGTTTTAACCCCTTGATGGCCCCCTAGTTAACCCTTTCACCACTGATCACCGTATAACCGTTACGGGTGACGCTGGTTAGTTCGTTTATTTTTTATAGTGTCAGGGCACCCGCCGTTTATTACCGAATAAAGGTTTAGCCCCCTGTAGGTCTAGGGTACCCCCCTTACCCCCCTAATAAAGTTTTAACCCCTTGATCACCCCCTGTCACCAGTGTCGCTAAGCGATCATTTTTCTGATCGCTGTATTAGTGTCGCTGGTGACGCTAGTTAGGGACGTAAATATTTAGGTTCGCCGTCAGCGTTTTATAGCGACAGGGACCCCCATATACTATCTAATAAATGTTTTAACCCCTTGATTGCCCCCTAGTTAACCCTTTCACCACTGATCACCGTATAACCGTTACGGGTGACGCTGGTTAGTTCGTTTATTTTTTATAGTGTCAGGGCACCCGCCGTTTATTACCGAATAAAGGTTTAGCCCCCTGATCGCCCGGCGGTGATATGCGTCGCCCTAGGCAGCGTCAGATTAGCGCCAGTACCGCGAACACCCACGCACGCACCGTACACGCACCGTACACCTCCCTTAGTGGTATAGTATCTGAACGCATCAATATCTGATCCGATCAGATCTATACTAGCGTCCCCAGCAGTTTAGGGTTCCCAAAAACGCAGTGTTAGCGGGATCAGCCCAGATACCTGCTAGCACCTGCGTTTTGCCCCTCCGCCCGGCCCAGCCCAGTCCAGCCCACCCAAGTGCAGTATCGATCGATCACTGACACTTTTCTTTGTAGCGTTTTGGTGAACTGGCAAGCACCAGCGGCGTAGTACACCCCGGTCGTAGTCAAACCAGCACTGCAGTAACACTTGATGAATGTTTTGAACGCTACCATGCACTAGTTGAGTATTAGCGTAGCGTACAGCATTGCACAGACTAGGCACACTTTCACAGGGTCTCCCAAGATGCCATCGCATTTTGAGAGACTCGAACCTGGAACCGGTTACAGTTATAAAAGTTACAGTTACAAAAAAAAAGTGTAAAAAAAAAAAAAAACACAAACAAAAATTAAAAAAAATAGTTGTCGTTTTATTGTTCTCTCTCTCTCTATTCTCTCTCTATTGTTCTGCTCTTTTTTACTGTATTCTATTCTGAAATGTTTTATTGTTATTGTTATTGTTATTATGTTTTATCATGTTTGTTTTTCAGGTATGTAATTATTTATACTTTACCGTTTACTGTGCTTTATTGTTAACCATTTTTTTGTCTTCAGGTACGCCATTCACGACTTTGAGTGGTTATACCAGAATGATGCCTGCAGGTTTAGGTATCATCTTGGTATCATTCTTTTTAGCCAGCGGTCGGCTTTCATGTAAAAGCAATCCTAGCGGCTAATTAGCCTCTAGACTGCTTTTACAAGCAGTGGGAGGGAATGCCCCCCCCCCCCACCGTCTTCCGTGTTTTTCTCTGGCTCTCCTGTCTCAACAGGGAACCTGAGAATGCAGCCGGTGATTCAGCCAGCTGACCATAGAGCTGATCAGAGACCAGAGTGGCTCCAAACATCTCTATGGCCTAAGAAACCGGAAGCTACGAGCATTTTATGACTTAGATTTCGCCGGATGTAAATAGCGCCATTGGGAAATTGGGGAAGCATTTTATCACACCGATCTTGGTGTGGTCAGATGATTTGAGGGCAGAGGAGAGATCTAGGGTCTAATAGACCCCAATTTTTTCAAAAAAGAGTACCTGTCACTACCTATTGCTATCATAGGGGATATTTACATTCACTGAGATAACAATAAAAATGATTAAAAAAAAAAAAAAAAATGAAAGGAACAGTTTAAAAATAAGACAAAAAAGCAAAAAAAAATAAAGAAAAAAAATAAATAAAAAAAAGGACCCCTGTCGCCCCCTGCTCTCGCGCTAAGGCGAACGCAAGCGGCGGTCTGGCGTCAAACGTAAACAGCAATTGCACCATGCATGTGAGGTATCACCGCGAAGGTCAGATCGAGGGCAGTAATTTTAGCAGTAGACCTCCTCTGTAAATCTAAAGTGGTAACCTGTAAAGGCTTTTAAAGGCTTTTAAAAATGTAGTAATTTTGTTGCCACTGCACGTTTGTGCGCAATTTTAAAGCATGTCATGTTTGGTATCCATGTACTCGGCCTAAGATCATCTTTTTTATTTCATCAAACATTTGGGCAATATAGTGTGTTTTAGTGCATTAAAATTTAAAAAAGTGTGTTTTTTCCCCAAAAAATGCGTTTGAAAATCGCTGCGCAAATACTGTGTGAAAAAAAAAAATGAAACACCCACCATTTTAATCTGTAGGGCAATTGCTTTAAAATAATATATAATGTTTGGGGGTTCAAAGTAATTTTCTTGCAAAAAAAAATAATTTTTTCATGTAAACAATAAGTGTCAGAAAGGGCTTTGTCTTCAAGTGGTTAGAAGAGTGGGTGATGTGTGACATAAGCTTCTAAATGTTGTGCATAAAATGCCAGGACAGTTCAAACCCCCCCCAAATGACCCCATTTTGGAAAGTAGACACCCCAAGCTATTTGCTGAGAGGCATGTCGAGTCCATGGAATATTTTATATTGTGACACAAGTTGCGGGAAAGAGACAATTTTTTTTTTTTTTTGCACAAAGTTGTCACTAAATGATATATTGCTCAAACATGCCATGGGAATATGTGAAATTACACCCCAAAATAAATTCTGTTGCTTCTCCTGAGTACGGGGATACCACATGTGTGGGACTTTTTGGGAGCCTAGCCGCGCACGGGACCCCGAAAACCAAGCACTGAATGTATTTTGGGGTGCAATTCCACATATGCCCATGGCCTGTGTGAGCAATATATCATTTAGTGACAACTTTTTGTAATTTTTTTTTTTTCTTTTTTTTGTCATTATTCAATCACTTGGGACAAAAAAAATAAATATTCAATGGGCTCAACATGCCTCTCAGCAATTTCCTTGGGGTGTCTACTTTCCAAAATGGGGTCATTTGGGGGGGTTTTGTACTGCCCTGCCATTTTAGTACCTCAAGAAATGACATAGGCAGTCAGAAACTAAAAGCTGTGTAAATTCCAGAAAATGTACCCTAGTTTGTAGACGCTATAACTTTTGCGCAAACCAATAAATATACGCTTATTGACATTTTTTTTACCAAAGACATGTGGCCGAATACATTTTGGCCTAAATGTATGACTAAAATTTAGTTTATTGGATTTTTTTTATAACAAAAAGTAGAAAATATCATTTTTTTTCAAAATTTTCAGTCTTTTTCCGTTTATAGCGCAAAAAATAAAAACGGCAGAGGTGATCAAATATCATCAAAAGAAAGCTCTATTTGTGGGAAGAAAAGGACGCAAATTTCGTTTGGGTAGAGCATTGCATGACCGCGCAATTAGCAGTTAAAGCGACGTAGTGCCGAATTGTAAAAAGTGCTCTGGTCAGGAAGGGGGTAAATCCTTCCGGGGCTGAAGTGGTTAATAGCCGCAAGAAGATAAAATGACTTTTTTCCTTTCAAATGTCATTTTGCTGTCAGACTGTTCTAAACACGGGAAACATGCGCCCTTTTACAGGCATTCTATAGACACCCCCCAGGTACAAAATTTAAAGGGTATTACACTTTTGTTGTTTCACTTTAAGCATTATTAAAATTACTGCTCTCGAAAAAACGGACGTTTTTTAAACTTTTTTTTGCATTGATCCATGTCCCCTGGGGCAGGACCCGGGTCCCCAAACACTTTTTATGACAATACCATGAATATAAGCCTTTAAAATTAGCACTTTTGATTTCTCCCATAGACTTTTAAAGGGTGTTCTGCGGCATTCGAATTTGCAGCGAACACATCAAATTGTTCGCTGTTCGGCGAACTTGCAAACAGCCGATGTTTGAGTGGAACATGAGTTCGACTTGAACTCGAAGCTCATCCCTAGTAGTCACCTCAAAATTCATGAAAACTGATAAAAATGAAATGAGCAGCATCTGTGCATAAAACGCTGTTTTTATAGCCTTTCCAGGCAGCATCCATCCAGCCTAAGCATGCCTAGGCATGCCCAGGCTGTACCAGTTCCACCAATGTTAAACAATATACACTGTATGCTACCCTAAATGTTTTTTTTCTATGTGTGTGTTAACATACAGTATGTGTATTTTATAAATCATAGTTCTTATCATTTAAAGGAACTTCTTACATTTGAAATACCTGGTAGATAAACTTTGATATTAAATTATTAGCAAAAATAATAGCAAAACGCCTCAATAGCATTATAGGAAAATTAATACATAGAGATCAAGTAGGCTTCATGCCAAATAGACAGGCAGGCGATAATATACGCAGGGCAGTGTTATTGGCATATATTGCTAAAAAACGAAAAATCCCTTTATGTTTTCTATCTCTCGATATTAAGAGGGCATTTGACACAGTATCCTGGCAATATATGCAATATTCATTACAAAAATGGGGTTTTGGACCCCACTTTTTAACATGGATCAAAGCATTATATAATAAACCCAAAGCCTATATAAAATATGCTGGATACAAATCTGATGCCTTTAATATCGAAAGAGGTACCCGACAGGGTTGCCCATTATCTCCCTTATTATTTGCCCTTATACTCGAACCCATGGCCCAATACATCAGAACAAACCAAACTATAACTGGCATTTAAGTAGGAGGTATTACACACAAATTATGAATATTTGCAGACGATATATTACTTTTTCTATCATCACCACAGGTCTCTGGTCCTAACTTAATACCAGCTCTTGATGGATTTGCAGCCCTATCCGGCCTTATGATTAATCCTAAGAAATGCCTAGTGCTTAATATTTCACTCACAAACATGGAATTGATCCCGGCTAGGGCTGCACTCCCATTCACATGGGCAGAAAAATCAATCCCATATCTTTGAATTCATTTAACAGCATCTCATTCTGACTTATTCTCAACCAATTATCCTCCTGTATTAAGACAGATCACAAATCTAATAAAACAGTGGTCGCAACTTCCTTTATCCTGGATAGGGAAGATTAATGCAATCAAAATGACTATTCTACCCAAATTGCTTTATCTATTCAGAGTCCTCCCTATTCCAATTCCTTCCTATTTTTTGAGAATAGTACAAAAAAGAGCAGCTTCGTTTATATGGGGCTCTTTTAAACCACGTATACCTATACACACACTACATCTTCCCAAAAATAAAGGAGGCCTGGGATACCCTAATTTTACTAACTACTACAGAGCAGCACATTTGGCCAGTCTGTCCAAATACCATGCAAAACAGGAAATCCCATTATGGGTATTTATAGAGGCTTCAGAAAATGACCCTCTATTAATATCAAACTTATTATGGCTTGATCCTAAAGACCGCTTTAAAATTCATAATCCCATAACTAAACACTTCTTATCTCTCTGGGATAAACTAAAAACCAAATATCAGTTACAATCTCCACACAATCCTCTCCTTTCTTTTATCAGAAATCCGGCCTTTTATCCGGCATGGATCTACCCAAATTCTTTTAAAGCTTGGACAACATCAGGCATTCAGACACTAAATGACTTCATAGCATCTAAATCATTCCTTTCATTCCCATCGCTTAGAGAAAAATATGATCTACCAAACTCTGAGATATTTAGATATCTCCAAATCAAAAAATTTTATACACCATTCCTAAAGGGAGATACACCATTATCCCAATTATCCATTTTTGAATCAATCTGTACAAAAGATCCATTTGCTAAAGGTACAATTTCATCACTTTATAATCAATTATATGGAGTAGCAAATCTTAATAGACCCTCTTACGTTCAGAGGTGGGAGGAGGACCTGGGACGAACTTTAGAAGACACGGACTGGTCTAACATATGGTTCACATCTAAGTCATCTTCACCCAACATCTTAGCACTGGAGACAAATTATAAAGTCCTAACTCGCTGGTACCTTGTACACGATAGAGTGGCAAAATATTCACCTAATACCTCAGCTCTTTGTTTTCGAGGATGCCCAGAAATAGGCACACATTTACACATATGGTGGACGTGCCCAGTAATCCAAACCTTCTGGAAGGAAGTCTTCGTGATTGCATCTAAAATATTTAAAAAAACAATACAACCAGATCCATATATAACTTTACTTAATCTAAAACCGGAATGGTTAACACTCTCTCAATTCAAACTTATGATCCAACTAATAACGGCTGCAAAACAAACAGTGGCCAAGGCATGGAAATCTCCTACATTGGTACTAGCAGAAACAATTCACAGAATGAATAATACAATGTCCCATGCTAAGATGGTAGCCATCGATCAAAATCAAATTCCAAAATTTGAAAAACTTTGGCATCCTTGGATAAAACAACAGTTCCTGTCAAACTTCAATGACTCTGTCCTGTTGCCATGGTAACAGATTAAATTACTTACAGAGACACCCATTCTAAGGCTTCAAAGAGAACTAAAAAGAATAATAAACTGACGAGCGGGACAACCTTGTGGACCATACCTCTACCTTTCTACCCTTTTTCTTCTTTCTCTTTCCTTTTCTCCACCTTACGATTAAAGCTCATTATCAGAATTTATTTGACCTATATACACTCTACCTGTAAACAATATGTATAGTAGGTATAAATCATTTAAATACCTACAAAAGTGACTAAGGAAATGATATATATCTTTAATTTAGGTTTACGTGAACCCAATGTTTAATATTTCAAATTGCATGATATTTACCTATATAAACCCTACTGTAAAACAATGAGCTTACTTTATAGATCCTTGTAAACTTACTTTATGTATCTTTATAATATTGTATACTCAATAAACTTCTTTTGACAAGGAAATACCTGGTAGATGCTTGGTCACATGACATAACATTTTAACCTTTTCAAAAAGGTAAGAAAGATAATTTCTGAAAGTAAGCAAAAGCAACTATGCAAGCAACTATGCTGCCTGCATAATTATAACTGCATTAGAAAGTGTCTATAACATTGTATGTTCACAGCTACATTATAGGATAAGTTCACCTTCCTGACCATGTTATACACATATTTAGGGTGTAACATGTAACATGTTCAGCATCAGATCCCCTCCCCCCCGATCTGCCCCCTCTTCTTGTAGCAGCGAGCTGCGGATCTTCTCCTTATACTCGCTGACACAATTCAAAGAGAGAACAGCTGTGCGGGGCTCCACCCACACAGTCGCATAATTTATTCACAGATTCCTGTGAATCAATGAAGTAAAAATACTGTGCTGTAGAATGCTGTGGTAACTCATTGACTCTTCCTGTCAGTGTAAAACTGCCTGCCTGTTCAGCCAGACAGCTTACACTGATAGTCTGCAGGAGACCTGCATCTGCTGATTGCTGATGCAATGCTTTCCAGGCTCCTAAAACAAAAAATAGTAAATGCACATTTTTTTACCTGCAACAAAATTTGCATTTATTATTTTTTGTTAAAAGGTGAACTAATCCTTTGCGAGAAATTTCCTCAGTGGGACATGGACAGCAAAAAAAAAAAGAACCTGATAAGTATCTGAACCATTCCCTACTCCAGCTAGACCTAAAAAAAAAAAATAGTTGGATTTACATTTTTTAGGCTATTATGGCCAGAGATGAGAAATAGTTGAAGTAACCTTGTAAAATAAGAAGAAAATTAAGAAGAAAATGGAATTGCTATTGAAGGAGGCGAGCCCTATTTTTTTTGGTAGTAAGCTAAAGCCTGTATTTTTACAGTGTGTCATTTTTAAGTGATTGTTTTCAGACAACAGAGCAGTTGTGGATTGCTCTGCCCTTTGAGGTGGTAATGGAAACATAAGCATTAGAATTAAAAAATGGACTAATGCTTTTGATAAAACTAATGATTTCCAGAGAAGTTAATATTTGTGGGTAGCATTACAAATTTTCTGCTATTCCTTAACCACTTCTGGACCAAGCCCCTTTTTGAGATTTGTTGTTTACAAGTTAAAATCATTTTTTTTTTGTTAGAAAATTACTTAGAACCCCCAAACATTATATATATATATATATATATATATATATATAATTTTTGTTCAGACACCCTAGAGAATTTTTTTCTATAATGTGAAAGATAATGTTACTCTGAGTAAATTGATACCCAAAATGTCATGCTTAATTTTTTTTTACCATGTTAACTAAGCAGCAATGCAATCATGCTTGCATTCTCATCTTTGCTTTTCAACCTCCACTTGCTTTGGCTGTCTATTTTAAGTTTTACTTACTGAAATGTCAACTTTGCCTATGTGCTTCATTGTAAACTCTGACAACTGATATTCTAACAAGGTAATTTGTGAATCCTGTAAAAAGTCCCTGTCTGGAAAGATAAAATTATTTTAGTTAACAATATTCATGCCATTTGAAAGAAATGTACATTTCTGGACTAGCAAATCACATATGAAATTGACAGAGTGGCGAACACAATGCATATTGACCATTAAAAACTGTTGTTTTATTTACATCTGTTCTAGTCATGTAATGATTAATATTTGTGCTTGATTAACTGATAGTTTTGTTGCAGAAATTAATTCACATTATAAATGGGTCTTGAACATAACCTAGGCGCTTAGACAGAAATTTGGCACCTAATCATCTCTTCCTGAATAAAGTAGTCTATTAATTACTAGCAAGCCCTCTGTTAATAGACTTCCACCAAATGAGGTCACAGCAATGGCAGTCCTGCTTTTGAATAATACAGATTTAATCTAGAGACTAATAATGTTTTGAAGAATCAGGTTTTAAAGATCAGACGTGATGATAATTAATTCTTAATTTCATCCCTTCAAGGATTTGACCTAGGTAAAACATGGAAATCTCAGAAACATGAAAGGATAGATAATGACTTTTCTAAAGACTCAGAGGAGATAGAAAATATGAGGCCTAAGAGACGTATGCCACCCTGTTTGACCTCCATGTGATGACTTGCAACCTTACAGCTTTCTCCACTGGCATGATGAATTATTACTTGTTTAGATATTGACAGAGTGAAACAGTAGGGTTTGTTCAATTAAGATGTTAATTCTCTCAGTTTGCACATCCACTCCTCCTAATTAGCAACAATACACCATCAAATAACATGTCATTTAAACAGACATTTTTATACATTGTAAGCATTAAAGGGATATTCCATAAACGTATTGTGAATTTAGAAAGTTATTTTCTATTGTAAGAGGGCTCAGAGCTTTCTATAATTTACCTTTATCAGGTAAGTGATTCTGCTACTTAATGTATACATCGTGCCCATGGATCTATTGTGAACAGGAAGGCTTTGCAAGTCACTCCACTACTTCTAGCATATGCTGTGGCTGTATAGTGTGGCCAAAAGCAAAAAGCAGCTTTGGCAATGGGGGGGGGGGTAAATATGTGGTGCACAGTACTACACTGTACAAGTATACTGTGACATGTTACAGAACAGGGTTACACTGCCTACCCCTCCCTGAAAAAGGCATTCACAAAGGAAAATAAAAAATGCCTTTCCTCAAAAAAATAAAAAAATAAATAAACCCTGAAAAACTAAACTTTAACCCAAAACACAGACATTTAAAAAAATGAATATGCAAGAAATAAAAAAGAAAAAAAGAAAAAACACTGCAAGGGGGCAGCAGCTGAATAACAACAACAGTTGTTGCTTAAACACACTGTTGGGTCTCTGAACTGTGAGCACAAGGGGATACACAAAAATATGTAGTCCATCACACTTTAATCTACAGTAGATTAGCGCAATACTGCACGATATAGAAGCATATAGCAACCAACTCACCCTACACTGACTGTCAGTTCTTCTTAAACTACTCCAGCACACATTGACAAATGCATCCTGGGAACCTACCCTTTTATAATGAGAAGGCTGGTAAAAAAGAAAAAAGAGACTCTTGGTGGTAAAAATGATGGTATGCTACTGTATGTTTTAATAATTATTGTAAAGGATAAGTCCACCCTAACACTAAAATCTCTACATCTACAGACATCCACGATCTAACACTAACCTATCTAACCCTGTAAAGAAAAAATCAGTATACGTACCTTTTTTAAAGCCGATCCGGTCTCCAGCGGCAGACGCTCTGTAGAGGACACAGCTGACAATGGTTATGAAATGAATGGGGAGTGACGTCACCCATAGACTTACTTCGGGCTTCCATTGTCGGATGTGTCCTCTGCACCCGCCTCCACAGTGAAGCCGCGGCTGACAGCTCGGCGTGGGATAGGGTCGGATCGGCTTCAAAAAAGGTATGTATACTGATTTCTTCTTTACAGGGTTATAGGTTAGGTATAGATAAAGGCTGTCTGTGGATGTAGAGATTTTAGTGTTAGGGTGGACTTATCCTTTACACCCTGTACACACAATCGGACATTCCGACAACAAAACCGTGGATTTTTTTCCAATGGATGTTGGAACAATCTTGTCTTGCATGCACACAAATGTTGTCGGAAATTCCGAGCATCAAGAATGCGTTGACGTACAACACATATAATGGGACTATAAAAAGGAAGTTCAATAGCCAGTGCGCCACCCTTTGGGCTCCTTCTGCTAATCTCGTGTTTATCTCGTGTTATGCCGCGTACACACGGCCGGACTTCCCAACAGAAAAAGTCCAATGGGAGCTTTCAGTCGGACATTCCGACCGTGTGTATGCCCCATCAGTCTTTTTCTGTCAGCATTTCCGACGCACTCAGATATAGAACATGTTCTAAATCTTTACGTCGGAATTGCCGACGGAGTTTAGCCCGTTGGCAAGTCCGGCCGTGTGTATGTAGAAGTTTGGTGAGAGACGATTCGCACTTTTCAGCCTCGTGCTTTTCAGTTTGTTACTGCTCTTCAGTTTCTTCTTGTGGGTTCGTATCTGTTCTTCAGTGCGTGTTGTCAGTTTGTTACTGTCTTCCAGTGCGTTCTATTTATTAGTTCGTATCTGTTTCTCAGTGCGTTCTTGTCCGCTCATTTCTGATTTTCAGAACGTTCTTCTCAGGTTCTTTCTGATTTTCAGTGCGTTCTGTTAGTTCGATTTGACCAGCCTACAGTTTTCAAGCCATGTTGTGGGTACATGCTCATTGTAGAGTTTGTGCTGTGCAAGGGCTTGGAGTTCTTGCTTTGAGCTGTGGTCTCAGACAATGACCTGTTGTGGTCACTATTTTGCCCAATTTCTGAACCTCTCCTCCCTCCACATCTTCTTCAGGGTGTGTGAGGATTTCCCCTTCTTTAGGTGGTGTGAGGTTCTTGGTGTCCTCAGATGTCCTGAGTCTTTTCTCTCCATGTGAATAAAAAATAAGGTATACTTAGCACACAGATATTTGAGGCAAGAAATAGGAATATGAAACATTGCTTGAAAATTTCGTACAATTGTCTGTTTTGGCAGAGTTCCAAGCTGAAAACATGTTTTTTCCCTTTCTAAAGCTGGAATACTTACCTTTTTTGTTATTAAAGTTTCACACATGGAGAGACCCCTAGTATTCACTGGAGCACCTGTGTGGGACACCCTAAAAAGGGTGTTCTGTCCCACACCCACTCCTGCGCCCAGATGTGTAAACAGCTGCTGGGTGTCCTCTCCTTACACTGAATCAAGTTTGCAGTTCATTCTAGTTACAAGCCCATCTAGACAACAATGTACTAAACTTCTTTTTATACAAATAGGCCTGAACAAATGTAGTTAACCTGCATCTGACAAAACCATTGTATTAGTGGTCGAACGAACGATGTTTACTACGAATGATTACTGTCCCCAAGCCATTTTAAAATGTACAACAGTAAGAAAAGCACATGGAGCAGCATGCAAGTAATAATAATAATAGGAACACATGACAAAATACTTACTTTTTTGCAGCACTCTCTAGATCCTTCTGTACTGATCCTGCTCCCTCAATTTGAGGTCTGACCAGCGTTTCCTCAATTGTTCCTTGGATTGTCATACCCCAAAATTCTTCTGCAGACTTCTCACAACTTTAGTCATGATCTTGGCCATTCTCACATTTGGGTTGCTGTACAGTCCATACTTCACATCATAGTCGGCCCTCTTTAAGATGTCCACCATCTCTACAAAAGACATATTTGCGACCTTAAATCTCCTGCTGGATCGGGACGTTTCTGGCTCTGGGCTTTCCTCGTCCTCCACATTGCTGATATTATCATGCACCTGTTGTCTCTCCGCCATATGTTCTCCCACTGCGCCGAAAGAGAAGGGGTGGGGAATATACTAGAAAGAAGGTCAGGGGTGGAGTTTCATGCATGCGCAGTGTAGATAAAGCATAACACATGTGCATCGTACGTACGATCTGTGAGCGGAGGTCGGAGTAGCATACGTGCCGATCGTGCAAACGAAGGTACCATTTTAACGTGGGGCATCAGTGGTTAGTGGCTTATACTGCTTATAGATTAAGGCCTATATTGGGACAAGATTAAGAGAGTTTAGCCTGACATTAGGGTTTGTTTTGTGTTGTGTCTTGCAGATAAAATGGATAAATTTAATGACCATGACTTCCTCCCCAACTTTATTGATAAGTACAGAAAGCTGCCAATGGTATGTGTGTGATGGAAAAATCTGGACAGCCGCACTCCGGATTGGAAAAGTGAAAAATAAAATCCTCTTTATTGAAAAAGTAATAACATGATTAAAATCCGTACATGGCTTTGTTGGGATAATGCAGAATAACCGCTAACGCGTTTCACGCTCCCATAGAGCGCTTACTCATAGCTGGCTTGTACAAAAGTGATCACAACTTATATACACATAACTTGTCTACCGCATGACTACATATTGATTATCTGATTCTAAACAGCTGGTCGTTAGTCTGTGTGGGATTTTTTTGGCATAGATGTAATTGGATGTGCATCCTATAGTGGAATCACTAATGAAGACATGAATATATAAATGAAATGTGTTCATGTTGACAAATGTCAACATATATGAATGATAAAAAATTTTTTTCAAGGTTTTCGAAAAAACATATTTGTTGTTTTTCAAAATCACAAGAATGAGATGAGTGCTGGAATTTGACGTTCAAACGTATAAATTATCATACGGATAGGCGCAAGTATGGGCAAACTATGTGAACTGGTGGCTGCGGTATAATGTAAATGGTGTATAGAGTGAAAATTGGGTCTATATGCATATAGTAAAAAAAATGTGCATCCAACACCACTAGCGGTGTAAAAAAAAAAAAAAAAGCTGAATGTGTGTATGGTGCATATATATAAAAAATATATAAATTTTTTTTTAAACCACATAAAGGTGAAAATATGAATAATAATAAAAAATAATAATAAAACGCAATTCTTTATATATGTGTATGTGTACGACGATTTCAGCTTTCAAAAAACGTGATAACGTGTGTGAATTGGAAGTTGGACAGAAAACTAGCGTCCTGTCACAATGATGTGTCCAATAATCTCCTGATTTACAGGGGTCTATGTGTGAATAAGTGCTTTTACTTCAATTCCTACATGTGTGAATTTTAATCTTTACAGCATCTTTGGACCAAATAGTCCCCGCCGTAAAGATACAGTCTTTTTCTGTCGTTTTATAGACGACCTCTTATTTATTACATCAGATAGAGAAGCTAATTTGGATATCTGGCTGGCATATTTCAATGACAATCCATTAAATTTAAAATTTACGGGAAATCTGCAACCCAGATCCATAGAATTCCTTGATGTGCAACTGGCGGGGTCCGGTGATGCGATTCAATCTAGTCTGTACAGAAAACCTCTCAGTGGTAATACTCTACTTAGAGCTGACTCTGCACACCCTAAACACACCATCAGAGGCATTCCATATAGCCAGTTATTTTCTACTCCATACAGCTCTGAATTTAATACAATCAAAAAAATTATCATGAAAAACCTTCCTGTTTTGTATAATGACCCTATATATAACAACATCCTTTCTAAAGGGATCAAGGTTGTATCCCGCAGAGCACCCACATTGGGACGCTCATTGTCTCCCAGTTTGTTCTCAACCAACTGAATAAAATCCAATTGGCTCAACTTCACAGGCAATTTCAAGTGTGGAATAAAAACTTGTAATTACTGCAGGTACATTAAAACGGGTCAACTCATAAAATCATGCAGCAATCAAAAAGAATTCTCGATCCCCGTGTTTATTAATTGTAACACTAAATTTGTGGTATATGTCATTACATGCACCAGTTGCCAGGTACAATATGTTGGACGCACAACACGGCGTCTCAGAGACAGGTTACATGATCACCTGTACAATATTGAGAAGGAGATCTTAACCAATGTATCAAAGCACTGGGTTTACACACACCACAAAGACACTTCCAGTTTAACTATTCAGGGCATTGAGAAAATCATCACACCAGTGAAAGGAGGTGACAGATTCCAGTTACTGTGCAAACGAGAAGTCCTTTGGATATTCTCGTTGGACACTAGGATCCCACGGGGGTTAAACTTTGAGTGGGACGTTTCACATTTCTATGAATAAAATAACATCGAAGCTATATCCCCGAGTAATACATCTGTAACCCTTCCTCCCAACTCTTTCCTTGATCACACATTCACATTCTTTTGGTGGATAATCGAGCAAAAAAACATATAGGGACACATATTAATATATGAGTTCCTCTTTCACACATATCCCCAGTAATCGATCTATTTAATTGGGCCACACATCCTCCCACTCATACGAGCAAATGACTAGTGATATGCATATATGCTTTCAGCAAAAAAGAAATAATTTATTATATCTTTCGCATTCACTGTCACTTGAATCTCGTTTCTAATTAGACATTATTGTTTGATGGTAACTGTAGGTAGACCATAACACTAACTTTGCACAAATGTTTTTCACCACATGTATACATGGTTTATTACTTTCTTTGCAAAGTTCTCATGTGTTTTGAGTTGATTGAAGAGCTGTGGTCTTTAAAGGGGTAGATCAGTTGCTTATTTTCACATAACAATTGGTTGAGTGAGATTGTAACTTATCCATTAATATAAACACATATATTGGATGAACCTGTCATATAGTCACTGCCAATACTATACTATGCATAAAAGAATAGTGACAGGTGCGCAAACATTGTATTTTTTGTCCCATTTTTATCCATCTCATATAGTTTTGCCCATACACTTGAAGACAATTCATCGAGAGATGTGATTGCTTCAAAGAAAGACGTTCAGCAACATTAATGTTGTGGTTTGATTGAACTCTCATGTGTTTTGAGTTTACACATATCCCCAGTAATCGATCCATTTTATTGGGCCACACATCCCCCCACTTATACGAGCAAATGACTAGTGATAGTCTCACATAGTTTTGCCCATACACTTGAAGACAATTCATCGAGAGATGTGATTGCTTCAAAGAAAGACGTTCAGCAACGTTAATGTTGTGGTTTGATTGAACTCTCATGTGTTTTGAGTTTACATATATCCCCAGTAATCGATCCATTTTATTGGGCCACACATCCCCCCACTCATACGAGCAAATGACTAGTGATATGCATATATGCTTTCATTAAAAAATTAAAAAAGAAACAATTTATTATATCTTTCGCATTTACTGTCACTTGAATCTCGTCTCTAATTAGACATTATTGTTTGATGGCAGCTGTCAGTAGACCACAACACCAACTTTGCACAAATGTTTGTACAAATGTTTTTTACCATATGTGTATATAGTTTATTACTTTCTCTGCAAAGTTCTCATGTGTTTTGAGTTGATTTAAGAGCTGTGGTCTTCAAAAGGGTAGATCAGTTGTTCATTTCACATAATAATTGGTTGAGTGAGATTGTAACTTATCCATTGATATAAACACATATATTGGATGAACCTGTCATATAGTCACTGCTAATACTATACTATGCATAAAAGAATAGTGACAGGTGCGCAAACACTGTATTTTGCCCCATTTTTATCCACCTCATATAGTTCTGCCCATACACTTGAAGACAATTCATCGAGAGATGTGATTGCTTCAAAGAAAGACGTTCAGCAACGTTAATGTTGTTGCTTGATTGGGATGAATGCATCCCATACGGAATGATGCAAGGTTTTAAATGAGCACTTTTTTTAAACTGGAGTGGCGGGGTTATCAGTGAGTGATAAGTTTCATAATCTTTTATATGCTATAAAGATTAAAATTCACACATGTAGGAATTGAAGTAAAAGCACTTATTCACACATAGACCCCTGTAAATCAGGAGATTATTGGACACATCATTGTGACAGGACGCTAGTTTTCTGTCCAACTTCCAATTCACACACGTTATCACGTTTTTTGAAAGCTGAAATCGTCGTACACATACACATATATAAAGAATTGCGTTTTATTATTATTTTTTATTATTATTCATATTTTCACCTTTATGTGGTTTAGAAAAAAATTTATATATTTTTTATATATATGCACCATACACACATTCAGCTTTTTTTTTTTTTTTTTTTTACACCGCTAGTGGTGTTGGATGCACATTTTTTTTACCATATGCATATAGACCCAATTTTCACTCTATACACCATTTACATTATACCGCAGCCACCAGTTCACATAGTTTGCCCATACTTGCGCCTATCCGTATGATAATTTATACGTTTGAACGTCAAATTCCAGCACTCATCTCATTCTTGTGATTTTGGAAAACAACAAATATGTTTTTTCGAAAACCTTGAAAAAAATTTTTTATCATTCATATATGTTGACATTTGTCAACATGAACACATTTCATTTATATATTCATGTCTTCATTAGTGATTCCACTATAGGATGCACATCCAATTACATCTATGCCAAAAAAATCCCACACAGACTAACGACCAGCTGTTTAGAATCAGATAATCAATATGTAGTCATGCGGTAGACAAGTTATGTGTATAAAAGTTGTGATCACTTTTGTACAAGCCAGCTATGAGTAAGCGCTCTATGGGAGCGTGAAACGCGTTAGCGGTTATTCTGCATTATCCCAACAAAGCCATGTACGGATTTTAATCATGTTATTACTTTTTCAATAAAGAGGATTTTATTTTTCACTTTTCCAATCCGGAGTGCGGCTGTCCAGATTTTTCCATCACACACATACCATTGGAATAGCAATTGCCGGCACCTGGGGCTCTCACAATCATCCACACAGCGGAGGACGGGAAGCTTGAACCCGGTCACCTAGAGCGGTGGTAACTATCTTGTTCATCTCAAATATCTGGACTTTTGCAGAAAGCTGCCCTGTCTGTGGCAAGTGAAACATAGATTTTATAACAACAAAATAAAGAGGAAGGCAGCGCTGGATCAACTGTTGGAATTGGTGAAGCTGGTGATTCCCACGGCATCACCTATTTGAAGTGCAAAATTTGTGGCCTGAGGAGCACATATAATAGGGAGTGCAAAAAGGTCCAGGATTCCATGAGATCAGGAGCAGCAGCAGACGTTTATGTCCCCAGGCTCTGGTACTATGACAGACTGCAGTTTTTGTCAGACCAGAGTGAACCCAGGCCATCACTCTCAACCCTTTCTTCCACTCTTCCTTCCACCTCAGATGAGGCTTCCAACATACAACCTGGGCCTTCCACCCAGGAAGATGTGGAGGAGCCCAGCTTGAGCCAGGTACAGCATTGATCAGCATAGTTCTTGTCAAAAATGTAATGATGTTAACTAAATGCTATTATTGATCACTAATTTCTGATTTAACAAAGTGGTTTACATATCAATAGACAATAGTAGCCAAAAATGATTGGGACAAGAATGAAAAATGCTGGGGTCAGAATGATAGTCTTTTCTATTTGTTAACATTCAATTTGCAACAGGCATGAGCTCAAAATTGTGTGTGATTGATGACCAAAAAACTAAAACTATGTCCCATTTTCATACACAGGAAAGTCTCAGCCAGGAGGAGACTGTGGAAAGTGGGATCCAGGAGGTGGCGGGGGAAAGTGGCAGCCAGGAGGTGGCGGGGGAAAGTGGCAGCCAGGAGGTGGCCATGTCCAGTAGCCTGACCGAATCCTAGGTTCCTCCCCTCCACCTTACAACAAAAAGGCCCAGGAAGGAGAGGAACGTGAAGGACTCAGCAGCTGCTTTGATTCGGCAGGCTACTGCGGTACTCACAAACACCTCTAAAGTCCAGGAGGCCTTTGCGTGTATGACGGCCAGCAAAATGCAAGTAATGGGGGAGGGCAATGCCTCATCTGTAAGGAGGTCATATTTCAGGCCTTAAATAAGGGGGTGAGGGGCCAACTCACCAATATAAGTCACTTATGTGAGTTGGACCATACTCCTCCTCCACCTCTTGCAACACCTCCAACACCACAGCCACAGCCTGGAAGGAAGCGTGCAAGGAAGTCTTAAAGAGCGATGGCCTGGGTTTGGTCTGGTCTGGCAAAAGATGCAGGCTGTTGTAAGACCACAGCTTTGGGACATATATCTCATCTGCTGCTGCTCCCGATCACTCGGAGTCCTGGACCGGATTGTGCTCCCTAATAAATGGACTCCTCAGGCTACCAATTTTGCCTGTCAAATAATTGATGTCTGCCCTGGGGTACAAAGACTTCACCAATTTCAACTGTTTACCCAGCGTTGACTTCCTATTTATTTTGTTACGACCTCTAATAAATTAGTGGGTTTTTTTTAAATACTTGTCTATGTGTTTTAGTTCAAAAAGGACAGTTTGTTTATGAGTAGGCAGGTACATTTCAAAAATACAATGTCAAATTAACAAGGGACACCAACACCAACCAACCTCTTTTGATGTTAAAAAATACAAGATAATATTGGTGTTGTGGTAACTTGACACACAAAACGACAAAAAATATTATGGAGATCACTATAAAAAAATTAAAAATTTCAGGAGATCTTGAGATAAAAAAATAAAAGTAGATCACTATAAAAAAAAACAAATAAACATTATTCTGGAGATCTGGCAAAAAAAAAAAGATTATTCAGGAGATCACGAGAAATAATAAGAAATCAGTTTGTCAGAACTCTTCATTATTCTAGCATTAGAAAGAAGAAGAGAATGCGCTGCACTGAAAGATTCAAAAATTTGCAGAGTGACGAATGTGCTATCTCCATTACGAACGCTAGTTTTATAAGACCGAGCACTTCCGTCTCATAATTAATTCAGAGTATGCGTGAAATTTTGTGCCTCGGACTTGTGTACACACGCTCGGAATTTCTGACAACAAGTTTTTTGTCGGAAAATTTGAGAACCTGCTCTCAAACATTTGTTGTTGGAAATTCTGGCAGCAAATGTCCGATGGAGCATACACACGGTCGGACTTTCCGACAATGAGCTCACATTGAACATTTCCAGTTGGAAATTCCAACCGCATGTACGCGGCTTTAGGCTGCATTCACACTACAGCGCTTTGAATCGTGGGCAAATTTGTCAAAAATCTGCCCGCGATTTTACAGCGCTGATGTGTGAATGACAAATCGTGGAACTCGCATTTATTTGAATGACACCTCAAATCGCGGTGTGGGTCTGCTGTGATTGTCGCATGATAAAACGTGCTGCAATCACGGTAATCCACATTGCGGGAAGCATGTCACCCGAAAAAAGTTCTGGAGCTTCTTTTGGGCAATATGCTTCCCGCAATTCAGATTTAAGGCGTCATTCAAATAAATGGCATCTCAAATGCGAGTTCCGCGATTTGTCATTCACACATCAGCACTGTCAAATCGCGGGCAGATTCGCAGCAAATCTGCCTGCAATTCAAAACGCTGCAGTGTGAATGCAGCCTTAAGCTTATAGACTGTATATTTCCATTGTTGTAAAGATTGCAAGAAGCATATCAAACTGTTACAATTACCTTAAATATGCTGAGAAGCATAAATAAAGCTATGAAGTTCAGTGCAAAATAAAAGTGGTTTAGGATATCATCCTCAGTCTTCTCCACTGCATTTTATTCACAGGTAAGATTTAGCAGGTTTTAAATTGATTAGTTATGAAAATATCAACAAATCAATGATGATTTTTACCTTTCTATTATTTATGCAATGATGACTTTAGCTCAAACTGATGCTTATAAAATATGTACAAGTCTCATATTTTGGAGTTGTGTAATAATTATACATAAAGATCTTCTGCAGCACACAACACTCTAAAACAAAGTACTCTTGTTCCTATAGTGATATTTAAAATGTGTGAAAAAATGAATGGCCTTTTAGAACAGCAGCTCCAAAAGCCCATAGATTCAACACGGGTTGCAAGTGGAGTCCTCAAAGCTGAATGTTTCAACCAAACAACATTGTGGTTTTAACCTTAAACAATGAATATGCCTTTGGTTAATTAATGCTCATTAAGTCAGGCAAAGGTTCACAAAATAAGCATATAACACATTGCTTTAATTATTTGTTCCATTTTATTATATCCTTTTTCAAATCATAACACCTCTACTATTGTTCAGTTGTTATTATAATTACAACCAGTTGTGGATACTGGGTTTGCTACGCATGGCCAAAACTCTTAATTAAAGTACAAAGGGTATGTGTAGTATTATCCTTCAGTTCCACTGCAGTCCCCCTTTCACTTGTGTCCAATTCCCGGCTACCATTATGCTGTGCAAATACAGCAACTGTAATAGCTGCAGCTGTCAAAAACCATCACACTGTTCAGACCCAAGATAGAGAGATACAAATTATCATTATTACTTTTGTATTTCTCTCTTTAGTTACCCCTTGTCCACAAAGATACATTTATAAACATCCTGTTACTCAAGGGGTTACTGCAGCCATGAGCTTTTCAGAGCCAGAGAAAGGCTTTCAGGAAAAAATTGATATTGGTGGCTCTATAGCCATTTGATCACTTTTACAGAGCTCTCCTCCTCCTCTATCTTCTGCCTGCCTCCAACTCCACCTGGCAATCTTCCTACTTTGCCCATTTCCAAGATTGCTCCTAGGCAGTTTTGCCCCATCCAACTCCAAGATGGCCACTGGGGCAGCGCTTGCCCAAAGCCAAAATGGCCCCATGTGAGATCTATCCACTTTACATGCTCTGCATATGCATCATTCCCTTGAGTGCAAACACTTAGCTTGCACAATGGCCTCTAGAATGCACACTGGAACACAGTGCAGCTGTGGTCCATCTGAGAGGAGATGTAACACACAATTTTGAGGACATTCACAAACAAACTCCAAAAAATTAGAAAACATATTTTTCTTGGAACTGTTACATAGTTACATAGTTGGTATTGTTTAATGAAGAGTAGACACCAGTTCATCCAGGTCAACATGTAGGTGTATGTGTTTATGTCACTACTATTTCCCATATCGCTGTATATTCCATTTGTTAAGATACTCATCTAAAAGTTTTTTGAAACAATCGACACTCCTCACTGACACCACGAACTGTGAAATAGAGTTCCACATCTTATGTTTCAATATTTTTATTGAATTAAAGCAAAAATATAGACAAGCAGAACAGAATGAAATATGTCATTGTTGCCATGAGTAAAATAACGGTACAACGTCAGTAAGATATTCATTAAGATTGACCAAAAAGAAGGACTTGAATGATGTAAAACACATTTGAGCTGTGGTGGCAACAATTTACCCAATATTCCTATGCTTCAAGAGTCTCAAAAGGGACTACCATGGAGAGGAAATTGTAAGTGAGACTCCTTATTGCCACCGAAGATATACCAAATAGTGAATTATGCCCCAAATTGATTAAACCATATAACATCAAATTTATTGTCCGCAACCTGGGAACAGATGATAAAGAACAAACATAAATGGGTATTGTGACCCTATTGCACAATATTGAACATAGCTGCACAGTCCAGGCCCGATAATAGTAGGAGGCCTGCACCCCTTGGAAAAACTGAGTGTTGCAATAGGGTCGCAAACCTCCAACATAATATATGTTTATAGAGTATATTTAGAAGTTTTAGCTATTCGTAGATTGAGGATAGCTGTCTTGTGGTCCTGGGGCACCGAAACTCCAGTTATTAAATGGAAGATTTGATTCCAGGACCCTCTGATTCTGGGGCACTGCCAAAAGATGTGCAGCAGTGAACCAGAATGCCCACATTCTCTAAAGCATAAAGGGGAAACTGCAGGATATATTTTTGCAAGGCAAGTGGGTACTATGTACCAGCGGGTAATGACTTTCAAGTTAGCTTCAAGTTAGCTTCTATCAGAGATATATTTTGAATACCCTTAAAGGTATGCCTGAAACAGTGATGCCATGTATTTACAGTGGGGACGGAAAGTATTCAGACCCACTTCAATTTTTCACTCTTTGTTATATTGCAGCCATTTGCTAAAATCATGTAAGTTCATTTTTTTTCCTCATTAATGTACACACAGCACCCCATATTGACAGAAAAACACAGAATTGTTGACATTTTTGCTGATTTATTAAAAAAGAAAAACTGAAATATCACATGGTCCTAAGTATTCAGACCCTTTGCTGTGACACTCATATTTAACTCAGGTGCTGTCCATTGTTTCTGATCATCCTTGAGATGGTTCTACACCTTCATTTGAGTCCAGCTGTTTGATTATACTGATTGGACTTGATTAGGAAAGCCACACACCTGTCTACATAAGTGGGGAGGAGATGAGACAACATCACCGCTGTGTAGGAAGAGGCAGATTAGGAAGACTGCCTAGCAACAGCCATATCACAATCATCTTTACCGTCAAAGACGCCAGCCGTCTAACGGGAAGACCGACAGGACAACCTAAGGAATCTATTGTGAGACATCTCCAGTTCATCTTCTACTTCCACTACTAAGCCTGTTTTGACCCCCCTGAGTAAGGGCTATCGCAGGCTCTCTGGTAGGGATGAGCTTCGTGTTCGAGTCGAACCCATGTTCGACTCGAACATCGGCTGTTCGACCGTCCGTCGAATTGCGAACGATATGGGCCGTTCGCGCCAAATTCGTGTGGCGCGTCACGGCCCATAATTCACTGCGGCATCGCAGTGCATTGCTGGCTGATGATTGGCCAAGCATGCACTATGACCCGCATGCTTGGCCAATCACAGCGCCGTCAGTAGAGAGAGCTGTAATTGGCCAAAGCCAGGGTGGCTTTGGCCAATTATGGCTCAGGGGATTTAGTACACACCCCACACTATATAAGGCCGCCTGCACGGCGGCCCTGTGTAGTGTGTGTTCCGGTGTGCTGAGCGATAGAGAGAGAGAGAGACAGTGTCATTTGATTTGAGTTAGATAGATTAGGCAGAACAGTCAGTCAGTTAGCTGCACTTACAGTGTATTGTGTATATATATGCATCCCAGGTGTTGCATATATATATATACACTGTATTCAGTTTAGCTAGATCCGTTCCTGTTATCTTCTATCTAGACTATTTACATTCAGTGCAGTGTGTCCTGCTCACAGTGTTCAGCTAGATCCGTTCCTGCTATTTACATTCAGTACAGTGCTTCCTGCTCACAGTGTTCAGCTAGATCCGTTCCTGCTATTTACATTCAGTGCAGTGCGTGCTGCTCACAGTGTTCAGCTAGATCCGTTCCTGCTATTTACATTCAGTGCAGTGCGTCCTGCTCACAGTGTTCAGCTAGATCCGTTCCTGCTATTTACATTCAGTGCAGTGCGTCCTGCTCACAGTGTTCAGCTAGATCCGTTCCTGGTATTTACATTTAGTGCAGTGCGTCCTGCTCACAGTGTTCAGCTAGATCCGTTCCTGCTATTTACATTCAGTGCAGTGCGTCCTGCTCACAGTGTTCAGCTAGATCCGTTCCTGCTATTTACATTCAGTGCAGTGCGTGCTGCTCACAGTGTTCAGCTAGATCCGTTCCTGCTATTTACATTCAGTGCAGTGCGTCCTGCTCACAGTGTTCAGCTAGATCCGTTGCTGCTATTTACATTCAGTGCAGTGCGTCCTGCTCACAGTGTTCAGCTAGATCCGTTCCTGCTATATACATTTAGTGCAGTACGTCCTGCTCACAGTGTTCAGCTAGATCCGTTCCTGTTATCTTCCTACTGACAGGCAGGCTTGTCTGGTTACAGTATATAAAGCTACCTGAAGAAAATTACAGGTGTTCTTTTTGATCCTATTAGTACCACGGTCAGGCAGCTAGACTATTTACATTTAGTACAGTGTGTCCTGCTCACAGTGTTCAGCTAGATCCGTTCCTGTTATTTACATTCAGTGCAGTGCGTCCTGCTCACAGTGTTTAGCTACATCCGTTCCTGCTGTTTACATTCAGTGCAGTGCGTCCTGCTCACAGTGTTCAGCTAGATCCGTTCCTGCTATTTACATTCAGTGCAGTGCGTCCTGCTCACAGTGTTCAGCTAGATCCGTTCCTGCTATTTACATTCAGTGCAGTGCGTCCTGCTCACAGTGTTCAGCTAGATCCGTTCCTGCTATTTACATTCAGTGCAGTGCGTCCTGCTCACAGTGTTTAGCTACATCCGTTCCTGCTGTTTACATTCAGTGCAGTGCGTCCTGCTCACAGTGTTCAGCTAGATCCGTTCCTGCTATTTACATTCAGTGCAGTGCGTCCTGCTCACAGTGTTCAGCTAGATCCGTTCCTGCTATTTACATTCAGTGCAGTGCGTGCTGCTCACAGTGTTCAGCTAGATCCGTTCCTGCTATTTACATTCAGTGCAGTGCGTGCTGCTCACAGTGTTCAGCTAGATCCGTTCCTGCTATTTACATTCAGTGCAGTGCGTCCTGCTCACAGTGTTCAGCTAGATCCGTTCCTGCTATTTACATTCAGTGCAGTGCGTCCTGCTCACAGTGTTTAGCTACATCCGTTCCTGCTGTTTACATTCAGTGCAGTGCGTCCTGCTCACAGTGTTCAGCTAGATCCGTTCCTGCTATTTACATTCAGTGCAGTGCGTCCTGCTCACAGTGTTCAGCTAGATCCGTTCCTGCTATATACATTTAGTGCAGTACGTCCTGCTCACAGTGTTCAGCTAGATCCGTTCCTGTTATCTTCCTACTGACAGGCAGGCTTGTCTGGTTACAGTATATAAAGCTACCTGAAGAAAATTACAGGTGTTCTATCCCAGCTTAGTGCAGCTACAGGCCATTAGTATGTCTGGAAGGCCAAGAAGGAGAGGCAGACAGTCACAAGCCAATAAGAGAGGGCAAGCAGGCTCTGTGTCTAGTGCTGGTCGTGGAGACGGTGCATCCTCATCAGCACGTGGCCATGGGACACGCTTGGCCTTTTTTTCGGCAGCTGGCCGTGTTGAGCCGCAACATGCGGAAGACTTGGTCGAGTGGATGACCAAGCCGTCCTCATCCTCCTCATCCTCTCTCACCCATGCCCAGGGTGCTTTGTCTGGCAAAGCAGCGGCCTCTTCCCTCAGCTCAATGTCATCAGTGACTCCTTCCCTAGCTCCACCATGTCCTCATGAGGATTCCCTCGAACTGTTTGACCACAGTGTTGGGTACATGCTCCAGGAGGATGCCCAGCGTTTGGAAGGCTCTGATGATGATACTGAGCTCAATGAAGGCAGTAACATGAGCACGGACAGAGGGGGTGCCCAAGAAGGACAGCAATCTGGCAGTCATGCTCCCCCTGCTGCAGCATACTGCCAGGTTTGCTCCAGTGATGAGGAGGGAGGGGATGATGAGGTCACTGACTCAACGTGGGTGCCTGATAGGAGAGAGGAGGAGGAGGAGGAGGAGGAGGAGGAGGAGGTGGCACATCACCAACTAGGCAGGATGCCCTCCAGGGGCCAGCCTAAGGGCAGCACATTGACTGCATCACACCCCAAAGCTCCACATGTGCAGGGCGCTGCAGTCTCTGCGCGTTATTCAAAAAGTTCTTTGGTGTGGGCCTTTTTTGAGACGAGTGCATCAGATCGCACCGCTGCTATTTGCAATATATGTCTCAAGCGTATCTCGCGTGGCCAAAACATCTCCCGCTTGGGTACCACATGCTTGACCAGACATATGTTGACCTGCCATGCAGTTCGTTGGCAAGCGTATCTAAAAGACCCACACCAAAGAACAAAGACGATCTCTCCTTGCTCCTCATCAGCTGAGATTTCCAACCCCACTAGACCTTCAGTCCTCTCTGCGACCTGCAGTGAGAGGAATGAAGGTGTAGAATTAGGTGTGTCACAGCCAAGTACTTATGGGCAATCTGCTTTTGGTACACCGACGTCAGATTGTACCAGGCAAATTTCCCTGCCCCAGCTGCTGCACCGCCGAAAGAAGTTTGCTCCCAGCCATCCACATGCCCAGCGGTTGAATGCTAGCTTGGCAAAATTGCTAGCACTTCAACTGCTGCCTTTTCAGTTGGTAGACTCTGCCCCCTTCCGTGAGTTTGTGGAATGTGCGGTTCCTCAGTGGCAGGTACCCAAACGCCACTTTTTCTCACGGAAGGCGATTCCAGCTCTCTACCGGCATGTGGAAGGCAATGTCCATGCCTCGCTGGACAGGGCGGTCAGCGGTAAGGTGCATATTACCGCTGACTCATGGTCCAGCAGGCATGGACAGGGACGTTACTTAAGTTTCACGGCGCATTGGGTGACTCTGCTGGCAGCTGGGAAGGATGCAGGACAAGGTGCAGTAGTGTTGGAGGTTGTTCCGCCACCACGCCTCCAAAATGCTGATTGTGACACACCTCTCTCCTCCACCCCCTCCTCTTCTTCTTCCTCCATGGCCTCTTCCTCGGAACCAGCGGTGCTCCGTAGGCGTTCAAGGGGCTACGCAAGTACGCAGGCCAAAAGATGCCATGCGGTGCTTGAGCTGGTGTGCTTGGGGGACAGGAGCCACACTGGGGCAGAGGTTCTGTCAGCTCTGCAGGGGCAGGTTCAGAGGTGGTTGACGCCACGCCAACTTAAGGCAGGAATGGTGGTTTGCGACAATGGCACCAACCTCCTCTCTGCCCTCCGACAGGGACAACTGACCCATGTGCCCTGTTTGGCTCACGTCCTTAACTTGGTGGTGCAGCGGTTCTTGGGCAGGTACCCGGGCTTACAGGATGTCCTGAGGCAGGCCAGGAAAGTCTGTGTGCATTTCCGCCGGTCATATAATGCCAGTGCTCGGCTGACGGACCTCCAAAAGGAGTTTAACCTGCCCAAGAACCGCCTAATCTGTGACATGCCCACCAGGTGGAACTCGACGTTGGCCATGCTGCAGCGGCTGCACACGCAGCAGAGGGCCATCAATGAGTACCTGTGCGACTATGGCACCAGGACAGGGTCAGGGGACCTTGGTTTTTTTTCCCCACGCCAGTGGGCCATGATCAGGGATGCATGCACTGTCCTGTCACCATTCGAGGAGGCCACGAGGATGGTGAGCACTGACAGTGCATGCATCAGTGACACTGTCCCCCTTGTCCACCTGTTGGAGCACACGCTGCGTGGAATAATGGACAGGGCACTTGAGGCAGAACAGAGGCAGGAAGAGGAGGACTTCCTTAGCTCTCAAGGCCCCCTTTATCCAGACAGTGTTCCTGCGTGCCCGCCGATCACACAGGAAGAGGACGAGGAGGAGGAGGAGGAGGAGGAGGAAGATTGTGTCAGTATGGAGGTGGAGCCTGGCACTCAGCATCAGCAGTCTTTAAGGGATCAGTCCCAAGGAACACATGGACTTGTACGTGGCTGGGAGGAGGTGGCTGCGGACGTTGTTGTCCTTAGTGACCCAGAGGACTCCGGACCGAATGCCTCAGCAAACCTACGCTGCATGGCCTCCCTGATCCTGCAAAGCCTGCGTAAGGATCCTCGTATTCGTGGTATCAAGGAGAAGGACCAATACTGGCTGGCAACCCTCCTTGATCCACGTTACAAGGGTAAGGTTGCGGACCTTATCTTGCCATCGCAGAGGGAGCAGAGGATGAAACATCTTCGGGAGGCCTTGCAGAAAGGTCTGTGCAACGCGTTCCCAGAGACTGGGAGGTTACAAACTCCTGTTTCTGGACAACGTGTTGCTGAGGCTTCGGTCAGTCAAAGAAGGAGCGGTGGAGAAGGTGGCCGTCTGACCGATGCGTTCAGACAATTTTTTGGTCCGCAGCCCCAAGGTATGATCGGTTCCAGCAACCATCGCCAGCGTCTGTTTTACATGGTGCAGGAATACCTAGGGGCAAGATCAGACTTGGACACCTTTCCCACCGAAAATCCTCTGGGTTACTGGGTCTTGAGGATGGATCACTGGCCAGAGCTTGCACAGTATGCAATTGAGCTACTGGCCTGTCCTGCATCCAGCGTTCTTTCGGAACGCACATTCAGTGCTGCTGGAGGCGTGGTAACCGATCACAGGGTGCGTCTGTCCACCGACTCGGTCGATCGGCTGACCTTCATAAAAATGAATCAGTCTTGGATCACCACCAGCTACCAAGCACCTGATGCAGATGTAACCGAATAATTTTTTTTGAAATCTCAGATCCCTTCAAAGACTGCCTATGCTGATGCTGAGTGACTATCCCTGAGTAATTATCCTCTTCCTCCTCAATCATCACGCTGATAGCTTGTAAGAACATTTTTGGTTCTGGGCGCCACCACCAGTGCCTAAGGCACAATTTTTCAGCCCCTGTTTAACAGGGGCGTGTAATTACAATTTTTGATGTAATACTTTGCAGCAGGGCTCGTTCCTGCATTCCAACTAGAGTGTCTGTGAGGGGTTGCAGTGTTGTGGCACCAGCACCAGTGCCTAAGACCCAATTTTTCAGCCCCTGTCTAACAGGGGCGTGTAATTACAATTTTTGATGCAATACTTTGCAGCAGGGCTTGTTCCTGCGTTTCAACTAGAGTGTCTGTGAGGGGTTGCAGTGTTGTGGCACCAGCACCAGTGCCTAAGACCCAATTTTTCTGCCCCTGTCTAACAGGGGCGTGTAATTACAATTTTTGATGCAATACTTTGCAGCAGGGCTCGTTCCTGCGTTCCAACTAGAGTGTCTGTGAGGGGTTGCAGTGTTGTGGCACCAGCACCAGTGCCTAAGGCCTAATTTTTCAGCTCCTGTTCAACAGGGGCATGTAATTACAATTCTTGATCTAATATTTCACAGCAGGGCCCTGTGAGGGCTTACAGTGTTTTGGCCACAGCAACACCTAAGGCCCAAATTTCTGCTGAGTATATAGGGCAGGACCCTACTTTCAAACATCTAACTTACAAACGACTCCTACTTGCAAACGGAAGGAGACAACAGGAAGTGAGATGAAATCTACCCCTAAGGAAGGGAAATTCTCTCCTGTAAGAGTTAATATGGGAAAACAATTTTTCCTTTCCACTGATGCTTTCCAATCCTTGTTCCACAAAAAAACCCAAATTTTCAAAAAACATTTTTCATTGGGACAAAAAAGTGAGGTGAAATCTTCTGAAGAGGAGGAAAGACGCAAAACAAATGTCACAGGGGTGATAACCCTTCCCTATGTTTTCCAAAAAGCTTAGAAAAGATTTTTTGGCTGGAGCTAAACACATTAAAAATGTTCAAAATTACAAACAGATTCTACTTAACAACAAACCTACAGTCCCTGTCTTGTTTGCACCGCCTGTATACTGCTGTTCAGAGTATATAGGGACCTTTCCTTATTTTAATTTGGGTGCGGGGTTCCCCTTAATATCCATACAAGACCCAAAGGGCCTGGTAATGGACTGGGGGGTATCCATGCCGTTTGTCTCACTGATTTTCATCCATATTGCCATGACCCGACATGACATTAAACCCGCAAGCAGTTTTAAATGAGATTTTTTCCTTTAAAAATGACATTTGGTGCAGGGACTGTTCTAAACATGGGAAACACGCGTCACTTTACAGGCATACTATAGACACCCCCCAGGTACGATATTTAAAGGAATATTTCACTTTTTTTTTTTTACTTTAAGCATCATTAAAATCACTGCTCCCGAAAAAACGGCCGTTTTTAAAAGTTTTTTTTGCATTGATACATGTCCCCTGGGGTAGGACCCGGGTCCCCAAACCCTTTTTAGGACAATACCATGCAAATTAGCCTTTAAAATGAGCACTTTTGATTTCGAACGTTCGAGTCCCATAGACGTCAATGGGGTTCTAACGTTCGTGCGAACTTGCGGTCCGTTCGCGGGTTCTGGTGCGAACCGAACCGGGGGGTGTTCGGCTCATCCCTACTCTCTGGTAAGCCTCCAACTTTATCATCTGGTGGCAGGCTGTACTAGCGGTGGACCATGTAACTCCGGACCCTGCATTGGCTTTTTTGTGGACTTGTCTTTTCACTTATCACACTTACGAACTTTATTCTTATTATTTTGCACTTGTTTTCTATTTTGCATACACCCTTTTAGGGTATGTTTTCACACTAGCTAACATCACTTATTGATTTTCACTATTGTATTCTAATTTTATGACTTAATGATTTTAGGTCACAATATAACAATTTACACGTGTTTATAAGATACATGTTCACGTTATCACTAGTCCAGCGCTACACTGTCTTTTTTGATATATTTTTCATGTGCCCTTGTATTGGGGTTATGGTGTTTTAGCTGCAGGATTTCCTTCACGGTCCTTTATTTTATCATTATCATTATTTCTGTTTAGCACCTAGCGCAATTTCTCTTTTTATTTTTGTCCACCTGTCTACATAAGACCTTACAGCTCACATTGCATGTCAGAGCAAATGAGAATCATGAGGTCAAAAGGAACTGCCTAAAGAGCTCAGAGACAGAAATGTGGAAAGGACAAAGATCTGGCCAAGTTTACAAAAAAATTTCTGCTGCACTTAAAGTTCCTAAGAGCACAGTGGCCTCCATAATCCTTAAATGGAAGACGTTTGGGACGACCAGAACCCTTCCTAGAGCTGGCCGTCTGGCCAAACTGAGCTATCGGGGGAGAAGAGCCTTGGTGAGAGAGGTAAAAAAGAACCCAAAGATCATTGTGGCTGAGCTCCAGAGATGCAGTCAGGAGATGGGAGAAAGTTGTAGAAAGTCAACCATCACTGCAGCCCTCCACCAGTCGGGGCTTTATGGCAGAGTGGCCCGACGGAAGCCTCTCCTCATTGCAAGACACATGAAAGCCCGCATGGAGTTTGCTAAAAAACACCTGAAGGACTCCAAGATGGTGAGAAATAAGATTCTTTGGTCTGATGAGACCAAGATAGAACTTTTTGGCCTTAATTCTAAGCGGTATGTATGGAGAAAACCAGGCACTGCTCATCACCTGTCCAATACAGTCCCAACAGTGAAGCATGGTGGTGGCAGCATCATGCTGTGGGGGTGTTTTTCAGCTGCAGGGACAGGTTGCAATCAAGGGAAAGATGAATGTGGCCAAGTACAGGGATATCCTGGACGAAAACCTTCTCCAGAGTGCTCAGGACCTCAGACTGGGCTGAAGGTTTACCTTCCAACAAGACAATGACCCTAAGCACACAACTAAAATAAGTGGCTTCACAACAACTCTGTGACTGTTCTTGAATGGCCCAGCCAGAGCCCTGACTTAAACCCAATTGAGCATCTCTGGAGAGACCTAAAAATGGCTGTCCACCAACATTTACCATCCAACCTGACAGAACTGGAGAGGATCTGCAAGGAGGAATGGCAGAGGATCCCCAAATCCAGGTGTGAAAAGCTTGTTGCATCTTTCCCAAAAAGACTCATGGCTGTATTAGATCAAAAGGGGGCTTCTACTAAATACTGAGGAAAGGGTCTGAATACTTAGGACCATGTGATATTTCAGTTTTTCTTTTTCAATAAATCTGCAAAAATGTCAACAATTCTGTGTTTCTGTCAATATGGGGTGCTGTGTGTACATTAATGAGGAAAAAAAATTAACTTAAACGATTTTAGCAAATGGCTGAAAAATTTAAGGGGGTCTGAATACTTTCCGTCCCCACTGTATATCCCAGTCAAAAATCAAGATCTCGTTCCCATCCTAGCATATAAGAGGTTTTATCCGTGGTCTCTGCTAAGGCCACATAGTTCAAAGAAATGCCTCCTCTCATCTCTAAGACTTTAGGGCACCACTGTTCATATGATATCACTGTTAGAGGTCTGAGAGTTCCACATCTTTACCGCTTTAACAGTAAAGGACAAAACCACTTCTCATCCATCTTTATTGAGTGGCCGTGTGTCTTCTTAAGTGACCTGAGACTGAAAAGTTTTCTTCCAGTGCTAGAATTACCATTTAGATATTTATGTATTGCAATCATTTCTCCACTTAAAGAAGAACTCAGGGGAAAAAATGTATTTGAGCAGTGGGGCTGTGCCCACACGGCATGGGTTAACTGCTTGTTTTCGTCTAGGGGATTGCGGAGCGGAGATATACTTACCTAATCCATTGATCTGCTGAATGCAAGACCGGTCTCCACCACTCCTGCCCCCCGCCACATGCTAGCGATGTTGTGAATGAACTGTTCCTGACATCATCACGCCTAGAACACGCTCTGGACATTAGGACTGCAGGAACAGTTCACCAACGGACGTGGAGGAGCACTTTTTTTTGGAGGATCAAGGGACCGGATAAGTATATGCAGCCATCCCCATCCATGCTCAGCCATTTCATCCATGCTTAGCCATCCCTATCCATGTTCAACCATCCCCATCCATGCTCAGCCATCCCATCAATACTCAGCCATCCCATCCATGCTCAGCTACCCCATCAATACTCAGCCATCCCCATCCATGCTCAACCATCCCCATCCATGCTCAACCATCCCCATCCATGCTCAGGCATCCCATCAATACTCAGCCATCCCCATCAATGCTCAGCCACCCCCATCAATGCGCAGCCATCCCCATCCATGCTCAGCAATCCCCATCCATGCTCAGCCATCTCCACCCATGGCTCATCCATCCCCATCCACGGCACATCCATCCACATTCATGGCTCAGTTATCCCCATCCACAGCTCATCCATCCCCATCCATGGCTCATTTATGCCTCATTCATGCTCATCCATGCCACATCAGTTCTCATCTGTGCCACAACTATGCCACTACAGTGCCCATCAGTGCCACTACAGTGCCTCACAAATTGTAATAGGTAGTCAAATTAGATTTGAAATGTATGACTCTAGAACACCTGATGGTGCGCCCTGCATGTTGGGCCTCTGTATGTGGCCAGGCTATGGAAAAGTCTCCCACATGTGGTATTGTTATACTCGGGAGGAGTAGCAGAATATATTTTGGGGTGTAATTTTGGCTATGTACATGCTATGTCTTAGAAATATTGTATAACTGGTTGTATGGACAACTTTGTGTGTAAAAAAAATGCGTTTTCGTTTTCTTTCCACATTTTCCATAAACTTGTGGAAAAAAATGACATGTTCAAAAGACTCATTATGCCTCATAAAATATACAATGGGGTGTTTGCTTTCCAAAATGGGGCAATTGTTTTGCTGTTTCCATTGTCCTGGTGCTCCAGGGCCTTCCGAAGTGCAAGAGGTAGTTAAGAAATTATATGTGTAATATATGTCCCTAGAACACCTGACGGTGCTTCCTGCATGTTGGACCTCTCTATGTGGCCACGCTGTGTAAAAGTCTCACACATGTGATATCATCATACTCAGGAGCAGTAGTAAAATGTATTTTGGGGTGTAATTTGTGATATGCATATGCTGTGTGTGAGAAATAATCTGGTAATATGACAATTTTGTGGGAAAAAAAAGAAAATAAAATTTTTCTTTTGCAAAGGATTGTGGGAAAAAAATTACAACCTCACAACTTCAAAAAACTCATCATGCATCTTACTAAATACCTTGGACTGTCTACTTTCTTAAAATGTGTCATTTGGTGGGTATGTGTACTGTCTTACCTGGCTTGTTAGGGTCTCAGTACATCAGGTGTGATCAATTTTGAATGATTGGCACCATAGATTGTAGACTCAATCATTTTCACAAAGACCATATAATATACACAGATTTGGGTTATTGTTACCAAAGATATGTAGCAGTATACATTTTGGCCAAAATTTTCTGTTATTACGGAAACAAAGAAAAATTCACTTTTTTACAGAATTTTTGGTCTTTTTTCATTTCTATCACAAAAAAAAAAAAAAAAAACAGCAGTGATTAAATTACCATCAAAAGAAAGCTCTATTTGTGTGAAAAGAAGGACAAAAATGTCATATGAGTACAGTGTTGCATGACTTAGTAATTGTCATTCAAAATGCAAGAGCACTGAAAGCTAAAAATTAGTCTGGTTAGGAAGGGGGTTTAAGTGCCCAGTGGGTAAATGGTTAAACTTCATTTTTCATGTAGTTGTTCACCCCTTTATTTTATCAAGGTCTTCCTGTAAAGTTGCAATATCCTGTTGTGAAGTTATTGCCCTGTGGTTTCCAGAGCAGAAGGCTGTAGTTCTGGTGTTCACTAACAGGTGTTTCCTAGCAGATCCCAGTAATCATCTGGTGCTGCCTGGGTATTTAGTTTCTCCTTTACTATTTGACTTTACTTCAGTGTTTTGCTCTGCTCGACTGCTTGCTTTTTGTCCTGACCCTGCTCCTAATCTTGCTATTGCCTTGTACCTACTCCCACTTGTTCCTGATCCCAGTCCTGGTTCTCTCTTTTTTGTATCTCCAATTTTACCCTGTTATATGTCTTCCTCATTTTGTATATATTGTATTATAGTTAGCTTGTTAGGTATTTTGTCTTTGGGTTTCTGGTTCACTTGCTTTTTCACGTTTGCCATGTATTTTGGTTGCTGGTGTTTTGTTTCACTGTTAATAAACTTACTTAAAGCATATATAGTCTGGTCCCAGTTTTCCAAGTGTATTCATTCAGATCTGGCCATCTCTGTTGCTGATTCCTGACTTCTTGCTTAGCTTTGTGCCACCAGCAAACACTGGGATTGAACTATTTATACCAACCTCTATATCATTTATGAACATATTATACAGAATTGGCCCTAGGAAAGAGCCCTCGGGCACCCCACTTACAACTTCAGACCATTCACTACACTATTTATCACCACTCTCTGGATGCACTCCTGTAACAATTTTCCACCCAGGTACACACTATCATCAATGTCAACAGATCTCAATTTGTAAATTGAGCATTTATGGAGAATTGTATTGAATGCTTTGGTGAAATCCAGATACACCACGTCCACAGGCCTTCCTCTATCCAGATTGCAGGTTATTTCTTCATAGAATGTTAACAGGTTGGTCCAGGGCTTTTTTTCTCAGAGAATAGGTACAGGAACCCACCCTTCCCAGTCAACTGCCAAACCCAAACTCCACCCCCTCCCACCCCAACCCGCCCCAACCCGCCCCAACCCGCCTCTATCCCCGCCCCCAATCTCGCCATTCCTTGGGAAACAGAAGTTAAGTATTGCCAAATAATAGGTGTAGTCAAGGATCAACTTCTCCCCCCTGTCCACAGCTCACCTCCCCCCACCCACAGGTTACCTTCTCTTCTCTTGTCCACAGTTCACTCCCCTCATCCACAGCTCACCCTCTTTGCCCCAACATTCCACAATTCAACTTAGCATGTGCAGCCCCCCCATCCACAACTCCCCTTTTAACCTCTGTCAACATGTCACCTCTGCACACCCCCTTCCATTCACAGCTTACACTCCCAGTCCACAATCACCTCTGCACCCACCATCCACAGCTTATCTCCCCCCCCTCCACATTTCACTTCTGTGCCCCTATCTACAGCTCACCCCAGTTCACAGCTCTAAACCTCTACAACCCCCCATCTTTCACCTCTGCAATCCAAGCCCCCCCACGCCAGCTCTCTTAACCCTGTACAAATCCCCCTGCCCACAGCTCTTACTTTGCACACTTTTCACTCAAATCTCCAAGCCCCCAGCTCTGACTTCCGCAGAACATCCAGAACTTCACAGTCTCTACTCTCTGTGCACAACCAGCCCCGCTTCCTCCCCATTTCCTTCTGCAGCTCTCTCACTTGCATTGTTATTAGAGCAGTGCAGAAGACTCTATTAGGCACATCAGGCGTTTTTTTCTCTCAGCATTATGTGCAGTCTCCTCCATGCGGCTCTGCCTTTCAGATCTGTGTAGCACAGGGCTGAGGAGGAGTTTCAGCAAGCGAGCTCCACTCAGCTCTGTGCCACACAGATCTGACAGGCAGCAGGCGGGGATAGCTACCTCTGGAACTCCTCATTAATGCCGACAATTGTGGCGTCTAGACCCAGTCCCAGGGCACGATCAGTCAGCTGCGGGGCACATGCCCTGGATGCCGGCCCTATCATACAGAAGCTGGTGGAGGAAGTGAATTGTATAAAAAATTTCCTCTAGCGGCTTCTGCGTTATGTGACAGGCTGCAGAGAAGAGGGCTGCCTGAGGTGGCAGAACAGCATTCTGGCTGAAAAAAAGCCATGGGTTGGTCTGGCAAATATGATCTATCATAAATCCATGCTTATTTCTACAAATGGTACTATTTTTATCAGTAAATGCTTGGATATGGTCCCTTATCATCCCCTCAAATAGTTTATGTACTATTGATTAGGGATGAGCCGAACACCCCCCGGTTCGGTTCGCACCAGAACCTGCGAACGGACCGAAAGTTTGCACGAACGTTAGAACCCCATTGACGTCTATGGGACTCGAACGTTCGAAATCAAAAGTGCTCATTTTAAAGGCTAATTTGCATGGTATTGTCCTAAAAAGGGTTTGGGGACCCGGGTCCTACCCCAGGGGACATGTATCAATGCAAAAAAAACTTTTAAAAACGGCCGTTTTTTCGGGAGCAGTGATTTTAATGATGCTTAAAGTAAAAAAAAAAAGTGAAATATTCCTTTAAATATCGTACCTGGGGGGTGTCTATAGTATGCCTGTAAAGTGACGCGTGTTTCCCGTGTTTAGAACAGTCCCTGCACCAAATGTCATTTTTAAAGGAAAAAATCTCATTTAAAACTGCTTGCGGGTTTAATGTAATGTCGGGTCATGGCAATATGGATGAAAATCAGTGAGACAAACGGCATGGGTACCCCCCAGTCCATAACCAGGCCCTTTGGGTCTTGTATGGATATTAAGGGGAACCCCGCACTCAAATTAAAATAAGGAAAGGTGTGGGGCCACCAGGCCCTATATACTCTGAACAGCAGTATACAGGCGGTGCAAACAAGACAGGGACTGTAGGTTTGTTGTTAAGTAGAATCTGTTTGTAATTTTGAACGGGTACATTTTTAACGTGTTTAGCTCCAGCCAAAAAATCTTTTTTAAGCTTTTTGGAAAACATAGGGAAGGGTTATCACCCCTGTGACATTTGTTTTGCTGTCTTTCCTCCTCTTCAGAAGATTTCACCTCACTTTTTGTCCCAATGAAAAATGTTTTTTGAAAATTTGGGTTTTTTTGTGGAACAAGAATTGGAAAGCATCAGTGGAAAGGAGAATTTTTTTTCCCATATTAACTCTTACAGGAGAGAATTTCCCTTCCTAGGGGTAGATTTCATCTCACTTCCTGTTGTCTCCTTCCGTTTGCAAGTAGGAGTTGTTTGTAAGTTAGATGTTTGAAAGTAGGGTCCTGCCCTATATACTCAGCAGAAATTTGGGCCTTAGGTGTTGCTGTGGCCACAACACTGTAAGTCCTGCTGTGAAATATTAGATCAAGAATTGTAATTACATGCCCCTGTTAAACAGGAGCTGAAAAATTAGGCCTTAGGCACTGGTGCTGGTGCCACAACACTGCAACCCCTCACAGACACTCTAGTTGGAACGCAGGAACGAGCCCTGCTGCAAAGTATTGCATCAAAAATTGTAATTACACGCCCCTGTTAGACAGGAGCAGAAAAATTGGGCCTTGGGCACTGGTGCTGGTGCCACAACACTGCAACCCCTCACAGACACTCTAGTTGGAATGCAGGAACGAGCCCTGCTGCAAAGTATTGCATCAAAAATTGTAATTACACGCCCCTGTTAGACAGGAGCAGAAAAATTGGGCCTTGGGCACTGGTGCTGGTGCCACAACACTGCAACCCCTCACAGACACTCTAGTTGGAATGCAGGAACGAGCCCTGCTGCAAAGTATTGCATCAAAAATTGTAATTACACGCCCCTGTTAGACAGGAGCAGAAAAATTGGGCCTTGGGCACTGGTGCTGGTGCCACAACACTGCAACCCCTCACAGACACTCTAGTTGGAATGCAGGAACGAGCCCTGCTGCAAAGTATTACATCAAAAATTGTAATTACACGCCCCTGTTAAACAGGGGCTGAAAAATTGTGCCTTAGGCACTGGTGGTGGCGCCCAGAACCAAAAATGTTCTTACAAGCTATCAGCGTGATGATTGAGGAGGAAGAGGATAATTACTCAGGGATAGTCACTCAGCATCAGCATAGGCAGTCTTTGAAGGGATCTGAGATTTCAAAAAAAATTATTCGGTTATATCAGCATCAGGTGCTTGGTAGCTGGTGGTGATCCAAGACTGATTCATTTTTATGAAGGTCAGTCGATCGACCGAGTCGGTGGACAGACGCACCCTGTGATCGGTTACCACGCCTCCAGCAGCACTGAATGTGCGTTCCGAAAGAACGCTGGATGCAGGACAGGCCAGTAGCTCAATTGCATACTGTGCAAGCTCTGGCCAGTGATCCATCCTCAAGACCCAGTAACCCAGAGGATTTTCAGTGGGAAAGGTGTCCAAGTCTGATCTTGCCCCTAGGTATTCCTGCACCATGTAAAACAGACGCTGGCGATGGTTGCTGGAACCGATCATACCTTGGGGCTGCGGACCAAAAAATTGTCTGAACGCATCGGTCAGACGGCCACCTTCTCCACCGCTCCTTCTTTGACTGACCGAAGCCTCAGCAACACGTTGTCCAGAAACAGGAGTTTGTAACCTCCCAGTCTCTGGGAACGCGTTGCACAGACCTTTCTGCAAGGCCTCCCGAAGATGTTTCATCCTCTGCTCCCTCTGCGATGGCAAGATAAGGTCCGCAACCTTACCCTTGTAACGTGGATCAAGGAGGGTTGCCAGCCAGTATTGGTCCTTCTCCTTGATACCACGAATACGAGGATCCTTACGCAGGCTTTGCAGGATCAGGGAGGCCATGCAGCGTAGGTTTGCTGAGGCATTCGGTCCGGAGTCCTCTGGGTCACTAAGGACGACCTGGTCCGCAGCCACCTCCTCCCAGCCACGTACAAGTCCATGTGTTTCTTGGGACTGATCCCTTAAAAACTGCTGCTGATGCTGAGTGCCAGGCTCCACCTCCATACTGACACAATCTTCCTCCTCTTCCTCCTCCTCCTCGTCCTCTTCCTGTGTAATCGGCGGGCACGCAGGAACACTGTCTGGATAAAGGGGGCCTTGAGAGCTAAGGAAGTCCTCCTCTTCCTGCCTCTGTTCTGCCTCAAGTGCCCTGTCCATTATTCCACGCAGCGTGTGCTCCAACAGGTGGACAAGGGGGACAGTGTCACTGATGCATGCACTGTCACTGCTCACCATCCTCATGGCCTCCTCAAATGGTGACAGGACAGTGCATGCATCCCTGATCATGGCCCACTGGCGTGGGGAAAAAAAACCAAGCTCCCCTGACCCTGTCCTGGTGCCATAGTCGCACAGGTACTCATTGATGGCCCTCTGCTGCGTGTGCAGCCGCTGCAGCATGGCCAACGTTGAGTTCCACCTGGTGGGCATGTCACAAATTAGGCGGTTCTTGGGCAGGTTAAACTCCTTTTGGAGGTCCGTCAGCCGAGCACTGGCATTATATGACCGGCGGAAATGCACACAGACTTTCCTGGCCTGCCTCAGGATATCCTGTAAGCCCGGGTACCTGCCCAAGAACCGCTGCACCACCAAGTTAAGGACGTGAGCCAAACAGGGCACATGGGTCATTTGTCCCTGTCGGAGGGCAGAGAGGAGGTTGGTGCCCTTGTCGCAAACCACCATTCCTGCCTTAAGTTGGCGTGGCGTCAACCACCTCTGAACCTGCTCCTGCAGAGCTGACAGAACCTCTGCCCCAGTGTGGCTCCTGTCCCCCAAGCACACCAGCTCAAGCACCGCATGGCATCTTTTGGCCTGCGTACTTGCGTAGCCCCTTGAACGACTACGGAGCACCGCTGGTTCCGAGGAAGAGGCCATGGAGGAAGAAGAAGAGAAGGGGGTGGAGGAGAGAGGTGTGTCACAATCATTAGCATTTTGGAGGCGTGGTGGCGGAACAACCTCCAACACTACTGCACCTTGTCCTGCATCCTTCCCAGCTGCCAGCAGAGTCACCCAATGCGCCGTGAAACTTAGGTAACGTCCCTGTCCATGCCTGCTGGACCATGAGTCAGCGGTAATATGCACCTTACCACTGACCGCCCTGTCCAGCGAGGCATGGACATTGCCTTCCACATGCCGGTAAAGAGCCGGAATCGCCTTCCGTGAGAAAAAGTGGCATTTGGGTACCTGCCACTGAGGAACCGCACATTCCACAAACTCACGGAAGGGGGCAGAGTCTACCAACTGAAAAGGCAGCAGTTGAAGTGCTAGCAATTTTGCCAAGCTAGCATTCAACCGCTGGGCATGTGGATGGCTGGGAGCAAACTTCTTTCGGCGGTGCAGCAGCTGGGGCAGGGAAATTTGCCTGGTACAATCTGACGTTGGTGTACCAAAAGCAGATTGCCCACAAGTACTTGGCTGTGACACACCTAATTCTACACCTTCATTCCTCTCAGTGCAGGTCTCAGAGAGGACTGAAGGTCTAGTGGGGTTGGAAATCTCAGCTGATGAGGAGCAAGGAGAGGTCCTCTTTGTTCTTTGGTGTGGGTCTTTTAGATGCGCTTGCCAACGAACTGCATGGCAGGTCAACATATGTCTGGTCAAGCATGTGGTACCCAAGCGGGAGATGTTTTGGCCACGTGAGATACGCTTGAGACATATGTTGCAAATAGCAGCGGTGCGATCTGATGCACTCGTCTCAAAAAAGGCCCACACCAAAGAACTTTTTGAATAACGCGCAGAGACTGCAGCGCCCTGCACATGTGATGCAGTCAATGTGCTGCCCTTAGGCTGGCCCCTGGAGGGCATCCTGCCTCGTTGGTGATGTGCCGCCTCCTCCTCCTCTCTCCTATCAGGCACCCACGTTGAGTCAGTGACCTCATCATCCCCTCCCTCCTCATCACTGGAGCAAACCTGGCAGTATGCTGCAGCAGGGGGAGCATGACTGCCAGATTGCTGTCCTTCTTGGGCACCCCCTCTGTCCGTGCTCATGTTACTGCCTTCATCGAGCTCAGTATCATCATCAGAGCCTTCCAAACGCTGGGCATCCTCCTGGAGCATGTACCCAACACTGTGGTCAAACAGTTCGAGGGACTCCTCAGGAGGACATGGTGGAGCTAGGGAAGGAGTCACTGATGACATTGAGCCAAGGGAAGAGGCCGCTGCTTTGCCAGACAAAGCACCCTGGGCATGGGTGAGAGAGGATGAGGAGGATGAGGACGGCTTGGTCATCCACTTGACCAAGTCTTCCGCATGTTGCGGTTTAACACGGCCATCTGCCGAAAAAAAGTCCAAGCGTGTCCCATGGCCACGTGCTGATGAGGATGCACCGTCTCCATGACCAGCACTAGACACAGAGCCTGCTTGCCCTCTCTTATTGGCTTGTGACTGTCTGCCTCTCCTTCTTGGCCTTCCAGACATACTAATGGCCTGTAGCTGCACTAAGCTGGGATATATATATATATATATATATATATATATATATATATATATATATATATATTGCAGCTAGCAAAATCAACTGCCTGCCTGTAGTATGAGAGCACCACCAACCTTCTACAGGTAGCTTTAGCTGAACACTGTGAGGTGGACGCACCCCACTAACTTGTAGGTTTAGCTGAACACTGTGAGCAGGACGCACTGCACTAACTGTAAATAGTCTAGCTGCCTGACCGTGGTACTAATAGGATCAAAAGAACACCAGTAATTTTCTTCAGGTAGCTTTATATACTGTAACAAGACAAGCCTGCCTGTCAGTAGGAAGATAACAGGAACGGATCTAGCTGAACACTGTGAGCAGGACGCACTGCACTAACTGTAAATAGTCTAGCTGCCTGACCGTGGTACTAATAGGATCAAAAGAACACCAGTAATTTTCTTCAGGTAGCTTTATATACTGTAACAAGACAAGCCTGCCTGTCAGTAGGAAGATAACAGGAACGGATCTAGCTGAACACTGTGAGCAAGACGCACTGTACTAAATGTAAATAGTCTAGCTGCCTGACCGTGGTACTAATAGGATCAAAAGAACACCAGTAATTTTCTTTAGGTAGCTGTAAATACTTTAACAAGACAAGCCTGCCTGTCAGTAGGAAGATAACAGGAACGGATCTAGCTGAACACTGTGAGCAGGACGCACTGTACTAAATGTAAATAGTTTAGCTGCCTGACCGTGGTACTAATAGGATCAAAAGAACACCAGTAATTTTCTTTAGGTAGCTGTAAATACTTTAACAAGACAAGCCTGCCTGTCAGTAGGAAGATAACGGGAACGGATCTAGCTGAACACTGTGAGCAGGACGCACTGCACTAAATGTAAATAGTCTAGCTGCCTGACCGTGGTACTAATAGGATCAAAAGAATTCCAGTAATTTTCTTCAGGTAGCTTTATATACTGTAACAAGACAAGCCTGCCTGTCAGTAGGAAGATAACAGGAATGGATCTAGCTGAACACTGTGAGCAGGAAGCACTGCACTAAATGTAAATAGTCTAGCTGCCTGACCGTGGTACTAATAGGATCAAAAGAACACCAGTAATTTTCTTTAGGTAGCTGTAAATACTTTAACAAGACAAGCCTGCCTGTCAGTAGGAAGATAACAGGAACGGATCTAGCTGAACACTGTGAGCAGGACGCACTGCACTAAATGTAAATAGTCTAGCTGCCTGACCGTGGTACTAATAGGATCAAAAGAACACCAGTAATTTTCTTCAGGTAGCTTTATATACTGTAACAAGACAAGCCTGCCTGTCAGTAGGAAGATAACAGGAACGGATCTAGCTGAACACTGTGAGCAGGACGCACTGTACTAAATGTAAATAGTCTAGCTGCCTGACCGTGGTACTAATAGGATCAAAAGAACACCAGTAATTTTCTTTAGGTAGCTGTAAATACTGTAACAAGACAAGCCTGCCTGTCAGTAGGAAGATAACAGAAACGGATCTAGCTGAACACTGTGAGTAGGACGCACTGCACTAAATGTAAATAGTCTAGCTGCCTGACCGTGGTACTAATAGGATCAAAAGAACACCAGTAATTTTCTTCAGGTAGCTTTATATACTGTAACAAGACAAGCCTGCCTGTCAGTAGGAAGATAAAAGGGACGGATCTAGCTGAACACTGTGAGCAGGACGCACTGCACTAACTGTAAATAGTCTAGCTGCCTGACCGTGGTACTAATAGGATCAAAAGAACACCAGTAATTTTCTTTAGGTAGCTGTAAATACTGTAACAAGACAAGCCTGCCTGTCAGTAGGAAGATAACAGGAACAGATCTAGCTGAACACTGTGAGCAGGACGCACTGCACTAAATGTAAATAGTCTAGAACAGTGTTTCTCAACTCCAGTCCTCAGGGCCCACTAACAGGCCAGGTTTGCAAGATAGCTGAAATACATCACAGGTGATATCACTTGCTGCTCAGTGATTGCAGTATTCTAGTCTGCAACTCCCCAAGGTAATACTTAAAATCTGGCCTGTTGGTGGGTCCCGAGGACTGGAGTTGAGAACCACTGGTCTAGAAGATAACAGGAACGGATCTAGCTAAACTGAATACAGTGTATATATATATATGCAACACCTGGGATGCATATATATACACAATACACTTTAAGTGCAGCTAACTGACTGACTGTCCTGTCTAATCTAGCTAACTCAAATTAAATGACACTGTCTCTCTCTCTCTCTAAGCACACCGGAACACACTGCACAGGGCCGCCGTGCAGGCGGCCTTATGTAGTGTGGGGCGTGTACTAAATCCTCTGAGCCATAATTGGCCAAAGCCTCCTTGGCTTTGGCCAATTACGGCTCTCTGTTCAGGCGGCGCTGTGATTGGCCAAGCATGCGGGTCATAGTGCATGCTTGGCCAATCATCAGCAAGCAATGCACTGCGATGCCGCAGTGAATTATGGGCCGTGACGCGCCACACGAATTTGGCGCGAATGGCCCATATCGTTCGCAATTTGGCGAACGTCCGACGAGCCGATGTTCGAGTCGAACATGGGTTCGACTCGAACACGAAGCTCATCCCTACTGTTGATGTTAGGCTTACTGGTCTGTAATTCCTAGGTATACAGTATATCTCTGCCTTTTTTGAATGTTGGTACCATGTTAGCTTTTTGCCAATCAGCTGATACCATTTCAGTCACTAAACAGTCCTTTAAGATTAGGAATAATTGCCTGGCTATGACATGGGTAATTTCTTTGAGGACCCTTAAGCTATATGGTCCTGGTGGTTTATTCACATTAAGTTCTTCAACTCCTTTTTAAACACTGGCTTCTGTTAGCCACAAGCATACATTCTGTGTTGTGCTACTAACAATACTGTCTTGTTTATTTTACCCATCCTTTTCTTTTGTAAAAACTGAGGAGAAGAATGTATTTAACTAGTTGTCGACTGGGCCATAGCCAAATGAAGGCTACAGCTTGGTGGGATAATCCTGGGTGGCCGTCATATGACGTCCTCCCAGAATCGCGCTGCCTGAGCCACGCACATGGAAATGTCCATGACCGTCGGGTCTCCCATAACCGGCGTGTCATGGATATGAGTAAAGGGCCAATGACAACAGCCCTTTACCATGTGATCACGCTGTCCAATAGCAGAGTGATCACTTGTAAACAAACTGGAGCATGTCCAGTTGAGCTCCTCCCCTCTCCTCACAACGATCGGTACAGTGTGTGAGGAGAGGAGGGAGCCGGTGCAGCAGCAATGTGGGCTGGAACTGAAGTGCCCACAGTGCTGATCTGTGCCCATCCCTGGCTCATTCATGCTCCATCCCTGGCTCATCCGTGCTCAATCCCTGGCTTATCCATCCACATCCATGCTCCATCCCTGGCTCATCCATCCACATTCACGCTCCATCCCTCCCTGGCTCATCCATCCACATTCATGCTTCATCCCTGGCTCATCAATCCACATTCATGCTCATCCATGCTCCATCCCTGGCTCATCCATCCACATTCATTATCATCCATGCTCCTTCCCTGGCTCATCCATTAACATTCATGCTCATCCATGCTCCTTCCCTGGCTCATCCATCCACATCCATGCTCCATCCCTGGCTCATCAACCACATGCATGCTCCATCCCTGGCTCATCCATTCACATTCATGCTCAATCCCTGGCTTATCCATCCACATTCATGCTCATCCATGCTCCCTCCCTGGCTCATCTATCCTCATTCATGCTCATCCATGCTCCATCCCTGGCTCATCCATCCTCATTCATGCTCATCCATGCTCCATCCCTGGCTCATTCATCCTCATTCATGCTTATCCATGCTCCATCCCTGGCTTATCCATCGACATCCATGCTCCATCCCTGGCTCATCCATCCACATTCATGCTCCATCCCTCCCTGGCTCATCCATCCACATTCATGCTTCATTCCTGGCTCATCAATCCACATTCATGCTCATCCATGCTCCTTCCCTGGCTCATCCATCCACATTCATGCTTCATTCCTGGCTCATCAATCCACATTCATGCTCATCCATGCTCCTTCCCTGGCTCATCCATCCACATTCATGCTGATCCATGCTCTTTCCCTGGCTCATCCACCCACATCCATGCTCCATCCCTGGCTCATCAACTACACGCATACTCCATCCCTGGCTCATCCATTCACATTCATGCTCCATCCCCAGATCAGATCTGTACTAGCATCCCCAGCAGTTTAGGGTTCCCAAAAATGCAGTGTTAGCGGGATCAGCCCAGATATCTGCTAGCACCTGTGTTTAGCCCCTCCGCCCAGCCCACCCAAGTGCAGTATCAATCAAACACTGTCACTTACAAAAACACTAAACACATAACTGCAGTGTTTGCAGAGTCAGGCCTGATCCCTGCGAATGCTAACAGGTTTTTTTTGTAGCGTTTGAAGTAGTCGCTGACAGTCAGGAGCTCTTTTTCCTGTGAGTCTCACTACTGTACCAGTAAATTTAGAGACCAAAATGTCAAATCGAAGGTACAGTAGTGAAGAGGCCTACACGTTTCACAACAGAGAGCACAACAGATAGTGAAGAGGAAGTTACCCACCTGTCAGATTCAGGCTCAGAATACAAACCGGTAGACAGCAGCAGCACCCTGACAGATAGCTCTGACGATGGAGTAGTAGTCCCTGCCAAGGTCAGGCGTACCCGACCCCATTCTTCTGCTGTCGTTGAGGTGCAAGAACCGCATCGTATGGAGCAGAGAGCCAGTACTAGTGCCGCTCATCCTTCTGGTGAACTGGAAAGCACCAGCGGTCTAGTACATCCTGGTCGTACATCCAGCACTGCAGTAAAACTTGGTGATGTGACGAGTCCCATAAGTTCAGTTCAAGCTGGTGAGGTGGCTAGCACGAGTAGTGTCCCGCAGCCACCAAGAAGAAGACAAACACAGGCCCGTCATGCCCATAGTTCTCTTAATTGGGAGCCCCCACTTCTGCAGCACCCGTACTTCCCCTATTCACTGGCCAACCCGGAATTCAGGTGGAAACAGTTGATTTTTATGTCACTTGATCTTTATTTGCTGTTTTTCACGGAAGATCTCTATAGAACTATTGTGGACCAAAGCAATTTGTATGCTGGTCAATTCATCACCGCTTATCCGCAATTGACCCTTGCCAGAGATTAGAAACCTATTATGGTCTCTGAATTTAACACCTTCCTGGGCCTATCCCTCCACATGAGCATAACTAAAAAGAGTGAGTTGCGGTCATATTGGTCCACTGACCCAATTCACCATATGCCCGTGTTCTCTGCCTCCATGACCAGGACACGATATGAGCAGATCTTGCGGTTCATGCACTTCAATGACAATGAACTCTGTCGTCTTCGGGGTGACCCTGGATTTAATTGGCTCTACAAAATTCAGCCCCTCGTAAACCACTTTAACCAACAGTTTGCAGCCTTGTTTACTCCCGATCAAGTTGTCTGCGTTGATGAGTCCCTGATTAAGTTTTCTGGTCGCTTGTCTATTAAACAGTATCTTCCCAGGCTATACATATAGTTTTATGGATTACGAGGGAAAAGATAGTCACGTAGAGCTGCCCAGACTACATAGGGAGTGCTAATAAGATTGTGTGGGACTTGGTGTCACCCTTATTTAGAAAGGGGTACCACTTGTACGCGGACAATTATTACACGAGTGTGCCACTTTTTAGTCACCTTTTTGATTATGTAATTGGAGCATGTGACACCGTGCGATCTAATCGCTGGGGATTCCCCCAGCGGCTTGTAGAATCCCAACTTAGACAGGGGGAGAAAGCCTGCTTGAAGTGTAATAATTTGTTAGCAATGAAGTGGAGGGATTCAGGAAATGTTTTTGTTCTGTCCTCCCTTCACACAAATGCGACAGTCCAAATTTCTACGGTGACTGGTGTTGTGGAAAAGCCCCTCTGTGTCCACGAATATGACCTAAATATGGGAGGGGTGGACCTCAACGACCAGTTGTTGGTGCCGTACCTAATTGCCCGTAAGGCCAGTTGCTGGTACAAAAAAGTGTCTGTATAATTATTTTAAATGGCTCTGCTGAATGCTTTTGTGCTATACAAAGCTTCAGGACGAAATGGATCCTTCCTCAAATTCCAGGAAGAGATCGTCACAGCCCTTCTGTTTCCAGATGGTGCTATGGCCCACCTTCCCAATGCAAATGCAGTGAGCCGGCTGCATGAGAGGCATTTTCCGTATGTCCTCCCTGGTACCCCTACCCAAAGAACACCCCAAAGAAGATGTTGTGTCTGCGGAAAAAGCAGATTTAGGCATGACACCCACTTTTATTGTCCCTCCTGTCCTGACCAACCTGGTCTTTGCATCAGTGACTGTTTCAAACGCTACCACACACTAGTGGAGTATTAGCATAGGGTACAGCGCTACACAGTCCTAGGGCACACTAATACAGGGTCTCGAAAGATGAGATGGGCATCATATTTTAAGAGACCTTTATCTGCGGCGTTCAGTTTACAGTTTTTATAAAAGTGAAAAAAAACACACACAAAAACACAAAAAAAATTAAATAAAAAAGCCAAAAATTGTTGTGGTTTTATTTTTCTTCTCTCTCTCTCTATTGTTCTCTCTCTTATGTTTGCTCTCTACTGTCTGCTCTATTGTTCACTCACTATTGTTCTATATCTATTGTTCTCTCTTTGTTTTATTTTTACTATGTTTTATTGTATTTGCTTTAAAGGTATGGTAAGTCTTACTGTTATACTGTAATGCTACTTTGTTTTATTGTTAACCATCATTTGCTTAGCAGGTACGCCATTCAGCTGCAGCACTGATTTATTCATCTTGACAGCAACAGCGTTTGCTCCCACGATATGTAAATCAGTGACTCCAGCATTGTAGGAGGTGATTTCACCACCACAGTTAAACAAAAAATGGTGCATGTATGGCCATCATTAGAAGTGGGTGAATGAAGGGCGGTATTCTAATGGTGGGCACCCCAGAAGATCTATCTCTTTTTTTGTTCAGCCACAGGCTGCATGAAAAAAAAAACATTACAATGTATGCCCAACAAGGACCAGTGACGTACTGGTATGTTGCTGGACTTTGAGTGGTTATATCCTAGAATGATGCCTGCAGGTTTAGATATCATTTTGGTATCATTCTTTTCAGCCAGCGGTCGTGTTTCATGTAAAAGCAATCCTAGTGGCTAATTAGCCTCTAGACTGCTTTTACAAGCAGTGGGAGGGAACAACCCCCCCCACCTTCTTCCATGGTTTTCTCGGGCTCTCCTGTCCCAACAGGGAACCCGGGAATGCAGTCGGTGATTCTGCCAGCTTACCAGAGAGCTGATCAGAGACCAGAATGGCTCCAATCATCTCTATGGCCTAAGAAACCGGAAGCTACGAGCATTTCTTGACTTAGGTTTCGCTGGATATAAACTGCGCCATTGGGAAATTGGGAAAGCATTTTATCACACCGATCTTGGTGTGGTCAGATGCTTTGAGGGCAGAGGAGAAATCTAGGGTCTAATCGACCCCAATTTTTTTAAAAAAGAGTTCCTGTCACTAACTATTGCTATCATAGGGGATAACAATAGAAATTATAAAAAAAAAAAAAAAAATGAAAGGAGCAGTTTAAAAAAATAAATAAAAGAGCAACATAAATAATTTTTAAAAAGCACCCCTGTCCCCCCCGAGCTTACGCACAAAGGCGAACGCAAGCGTCGGTCTAGTGTCATATGTAAACAACAATTGCACCATGCATGTGAGGTATCACCGCAAAAGTCAAATTGAGCGCATTAATTTTAGCAGTAGACCTCCTCTGTAAATCTAAAGTGGTAACCTGTAAAGGCTTTTAACCACTTAAGCCCCCGGACCATTTGGCTGGCCAAAGACCAGAGCACTTTTTTGGGATTCGGCACTAGGTCGCTTTAACTGACAATTGCGTGGTCATGCGACGTGGCTCCAAAACAAAACTGACGTCCTTTTTTCCCCACAAATAGAGCTTTCTTTTGGTGGTATTTGATCACCTCTGCGGTATTTATTTTTTTCGCTATAAACAAAAAAAGAGCGACAATTTTGAGAAAAAAGCAATATGTTTTACTTTTTGCTATAATAAATATCCCCAAAAAAGATATAAAAAACATTTTTTTCCTCAGTTTAGGCCGATACGTATTCTTCTACATATTTTTGGTTAAAAAAAATCGCAAAAAGGGTTTATTGATTGGTTCGAGCAAAATTTATAGCGTCTACAAAATAGGGGATAGTTTTAGGGTATTTAAAAAAATTTTTTTTTTTACTAGTAATGGCGGCGATCTGCAATTTTTATTGGGACTGTGACATTATGGTGGACACATTGGACATTTTTAAAACATTTTTGGGACCATTGTCATTTATACAGCAATCAGTGCTATACAAATGCATTGATTACTGTGTAAATGACACTGGCAGTGAAGGGGTTAACCACTAGGGGGCAGTGTAGGGGTTAAGTGTTTGAGGGCAGGAAGTGATTCTAACTGTGGTGGGAGGGGCTATGTGTGACACATCACTGATCACCACTCCCGATTACAGGGAGCTGTGATCAGTGACAGTGTCACTAGGCAGAATGGGGAAATGCTTGTTTACATTAGCATTTCCCCATTCTTCAGCTCCGTGAGATGATCGCAGGTATCCCCATGGACATTGAGTCCGCGGGACCTGCGATCACACTCATGGAGCTCGTGGAAGGGTCGCACTAGCGCCTCCACCGGCGCGCACGCGACCACATGGCGGCAAATTCAAAGGGACGTACAGGTTCGCCCATTTGCACAGCAGTGCCATTCTGCCGACATAGATGTACATGCGGCTGTTGGCAAGTTAAAGGCTTTTAAAAATGTATGTAGTTTGTCGCCGCTGCACGTTTGTGTGCAATTTTAAAGCATGCGTGTTTGGTATCCATGTACTCAGCATAAGACCATCTTTTTTATTTCATCAAACATTTGGGTAATATAGTGTGTTTTAGTGCATTAAAGTTTAAAAAAGCGTGTTTTTTACAAAAAGATGCGCTTGAAAAATCACTGCGCAAATACTGTGTGAAAAAAAATTGCAACACCCACCATTTTAATCTGTAGGGCCTTTGCTTTAAAAAAATATATAATAATGTTTGGGAGTTTAAAGTAATTTTCTTGCAAAAAAAAAATATTTTTTCATGTAAACAAAAAGTGTCAGAAGGGCTTTGTCTTCAAGAGTGGGTGATGTGTGACATACGCTTCTAAATGTTGTGCATAAAATGCCAGGAGAGTTCAAAACTTTGGGGTTTTGGAATGTAGACACCCAAGCTATTTGCTGATAGGTATGTTGAGTCCATGGAATATTTTATATTTTGCCACAAGTTGACAAGAAAATGACAATTTTTTTTGCACAAAGTCATCACTAAATGATATATTGCCCAAACATGCCATGTGTAATTACACCCCAAAATACATTCTGCTGCTTCTTCTGAGTATGAGGATACCACATGTGTGAGACTTTTTGGGAGCCTAGCCGCGTACAGGACCCAGAAAACCAATCACCACCTTCAGGCTTTCTAAGGGCATACATTTTTGATTTCACTCCTCACTGCCTATCACAGTTTCGGAGGCCATGAAATGTCCAGATAGAAACCCCCCCAAATAACCCGATTTTGGAAAGTAGACACCCCAATCTATTTGCTGAGAGGCATGTTGAGTATTTTACACATCTCACTTTTTGCCACAAAGTTTTGAAAATTGAAAAAAGAAAAAAAGGGGGCAGGAGGCGGAGCCTAGCGGAGCAGACATGCATTGTTAGAGCTCCACACCACTGAGGGGAGAAGAGAAGGACAAAGCGGAGCCTGCAGGCCCAAAAGGTATCCATTTGAACCTTTTTGCCCCAGGGAACAAACTGTGAAAGTTTGGGCAGGAAATATGGTACTGGGAGGAAACCGTGGCAGAAATAAAAATCACCTCACAAAGAGCTCACAGGCACTCACTGCAGCTGAAGCAGCTCCATTCACCTCACAAGATACAGCATCAGGGCGCTCTCACAGACAGAAAATGTCACAGCAAGACTCTCCATTTGAGTCAGAACAAATCCTCTCACAAACTTCTCCACAAGACTCCTCAACATCCCCAGAAATATTATTACAATTTGAAAAGATGCTTCATAAGGCTTTAAAACAAACCTCAGACCAAATAACAAAAAGCCTAACCAAAGAAATAAGAGAGCTGGGAAACCGCACCACAGCCTTAGAAATAAAAATGGATGAAATTGAAATTACAACCCAAGAAAATATAACAGAATTGGAACAATTAAAAAAAGAGAATTTAATACTTCAAACTAAGCTCGAAGATTACGAAAATAGAGCCAGACGTTCAAACTTGCGCATAAGGGGAATACCTGAAACTGTGACAGACCTGCAATCTACTATTACTGCTCTATTACAAGAACTAAAGCCAGATATCCCTATTGAACGTTTAGAACTGGACAGAGTACACAGAGCCCTCACAGCCAAAAAGAAAGATGGACCTCCACGTGATATAATCACAAAATTTCATTATTACAGAACGAAAGAACAAATACTAATTGCTGCAAGAGAAAAAAAGGAACTTAATTTTCAAGGACACAATTATCAAATTTTTGCTGACCTATCCCAACTTACTATTACTAAAAGACGATCCATGAAACCCCAACTAATGGAACTGCAACGCCACAACATTATGTATCAATGGGGTTTCCCCTTTTCAGTCAGATTTAACTACCAAGGTACAATTTACAGAAGCAGATCAACAGATGAACTACAACAAACCCTTTTAAAATTAAATCTGACAGAACCCACAAGCAGCAACTCTCCCACACGCAGAAGAATGGCATCATCTTCACCTTCAGGCAGCACCCAGAAAATTTCAGAACAAAATGGGAATCATCATTCTCACAAAAGAGGCCGTTATGCCACATCATCCATGGACCAAGAAGATTCAATGGACTGACATCCTAATTCCTGATATCTCTTCATTTATTATACTAAGAGATGGTTCTCTATAAAAAACCTATATTTATAACTGAATGTAACTGCATTCTGATAGTCACACACTGTGTGGGATCATGTTACATTCCAGTTATATTTCTTATTACTTCTGATTCATATAGCCTTAGAATATATAAGTGAAATAAGGAAATTCTTGTTCAGTTATATATTATCAGGGAATAACAATAGATTTATTACTTTTTAGGACAAATATGTTCAATACCCAGAAGTAATGGAAGCTTTTTCTTTCTTTTCTTAAAACAAATATATTATTACCTAACTAGTTCCTAGAATTATGTTTTTGTTTATTCTAATCTGAAGCAATACAACCTCAATTTTATGAGTTAACATATCTAAACAGTTACATATGAATAAAATATGTAATTGTTTACTCTAAAAGGGTTAAAATCCCAAAATAATTCAAACCATCTTCATCAATACCAAAGTTATTAACAGTACCTTTCTAACTGAATTATTTAGCCTAGGGCAAGACTAACCATATACAACCACCCTGGAATAAATCATTTCAACAAAAACTATATTCTGCACTCCAATTAATGAAACATCATTTTGATGTCTTTTGACATAGCACTTCTCTCCTGTAAGCGGAAGATCCGTGTACCCCCATTAGCTCTCCTCATTCTCCCAACCATATTATGTGGGAGTGTGACGAAGGCACTTATTCCCCTGAGAGAGATATTTATTCTCTTTCACGGGTAAACTGTGATTACTTGCAAAAAATAATTCATACAATGTATCATCTAATCTCATATGTTTTTTGTTTACTCTTTACTCCAGAATTCACTGGTTTCTTTTCTATCTATTCATCTCTTCAGTCCACACAGGTTGATCTGCGCAGTCAGCTCTGCATAACAAAAAGTAAGTCAAAACTATTTGATCTATTGCCATGACACCACTGAATATACTTTCCCTGAATGTTCAGGGAATAAATGTCCCTCAAAAAAGGACCAAAGCCTTCCGTACTTTCCATAACAAGAAGGCTCACATAGTATGCCTCCAAGAAACACACTTCACCAAAGATTCTACTCCAAAATATATTTCTCCTTTTTATCAACAAATTTACACGGCTTCTGCCTGTACCAAGCAAAGGGGAACTCTAATTGCATTTCACCACACCATTTACCTTATCATCAGAAATTAAAGACCCAGAAGGTAGATACCTGATACTCATGGGTTATATAATGGATACAGCAATCACGGTGATTTCCTACTACGCTCCTAACAAACAACCTACACCATTCCTCTCACATATATTACAAGTGATTAATACACACAAAATAGGAACAGTGATAATGTGTGGGGATTCGAACCAGGTCCTCCTCCCATTTCTAGATAAATCACCTTTTACACCATCCAAAATAACCTCTAGATTACCTTTTTCTCAACTTCTTTCCAAATACAATCTGGTAGATTCGTGGAGAGAAAGTAACCCAATGAAAAAGAAATTCACTTATTTCTCGCACCCTCATCAAACCTTCACCAGAATAGATCATATTTTTCTAACAATAGGAATGATACCAGAAATTATTGCATCAGATATAATTCCGATTCCGTGGTCTGACCATAATGCAGTATACACTACTATAGCCTCAGCCATACCAAAAGCGCATGACCCAACGTGGTACTTACCGGACATAATGCTCAAACACCCACTACATCAGATGGCCATTGAACAAGCTTTAAAGGAATACATATCAATTAATAATACAACAGACATCTCCCCAATAACACTGTGGGAAGCTCATAAGCCTGTCTTGCGTGGTACAATACAAAGACAAATGGCACTATTTAAACGGGAACGCAAAAATCTAGCAAAAAAACTAGAACTCAATTTTAATGCAGCCTACATATCATTTCAAGATAATCCATCTCAGAGTACAAAATCTCATCTGGAAAAATCTAGATTGGAATACGATCTATTTCTCACTGAGTCAGTTGATAAATCCCTCAAACGCTCCAAACACAATTTCTACATGAATACAAACAAACCAGGTACATATTTGGCTCGGGCATTAAATTCAACTAACAAATCTTTCAAACCAATACGTTTGAAATTATCAACAAATGTTTACACTTGTAATCCAGTTAAAATAGTCCATAAATTTCACTCACATCTCGCAACTTTATACAAGACAAACAATGAATTTAATCCTACAGAGGCTGAATCCTTCTTCTCAAAAATAACCTTACCTGAGTTATCTCAGAATCAAAAAAGCAGTTTGGATGAGTCTATAACTATAGATGAAGTTGCTAACGCCATAAAAGACCTAAAACTTAACAAAAGACCAGGCCCAGACGGCTACTCGGCTTTATACTATAAAACATTCTCAGAAATACTCTCTCCCATTCTCACTGAAACTTTTAACAAACTTCTAGATGGACATTCTTTTCGGCAAGAAACACTAATGGCAATTGTTTGTATGATCCCAAAACCCCTTTCTGATGATACTTCCTGTGTGAATTATCGGCCTATCTCTCTGTTAAACCTCGATATTAAATTATTAGCAAAAATAATAGCAAAACGCCTCAATAGCATTATAGGAAAATTAATACATAGAGATCAAGTAGGCTTCATGCCAAATAGACAGGCAGGCGATAATATACGCAGGGCAGTGTTATTGGCACATATTGCTAAAAAACGGAAAATCCCTTTATGTTTTCTATCTCTCGATATTAAGAGGGCATTTGACACAGTATCCTGGCAATATATGCAATATTCATTACAAAAATGGGGCTTTGGACCCCACTTTTTAACATGGATCAAAGCATTATATAATAAACCCAAAGCCTATATAAAATATGCTGGATAAAAATCTGAAGCCTTTAATATTGAAAGAGGTACCCGACAGGGTTGCCCATTATCTCCCTTATTATTTGCCCTTATACTCGAACCCATGGCCCAATACATCAGAACAAACCAAACTATAACTGGCATTGAAGTAGGAGGTATTACACACAAATTATGTATATTTGCAGACGATATATTACTTTTTCTATCATCACCACAGGTCTCTGGTCCTAACTTAATACCAGCTCTTGATGGATTTGCAGCCCTATCCGGCCTTATGATTAATCCTAAGAAATGCCTAGTGCTTAATATTTCACTCACAAACATGGAATTGATCCCGGCTAGGGCTGCACTCCCATTCACATGGGCAGAAAAATCAATCCCATATCTTGGAATTCATTTAACAGCATCTCATTCTGACTTATTCTCAACCAGTTATCCTCCTGTATTAAGACAGATCACAAATCTAATAAAACAATGGTCGCAACTTCCTTTATCCTGGATAGGGAAGATTAATGCAATCAAAATGACTATTCTACCCAAATTGCTTTATCTATTCAGAGTCCTCCCTATTCCAATTCCTCCCTTTTTTTTTGAGAATAGTACAAAAAAGAGCAACTTCGTTTATATGGGGCTCTTCTAAACCATGTATACCTATACACACACCACATCTTCCCAAAAATAAAGGAGGCCTGGGATACCCTAATTTTACTAACTACTACAGAGCAGCACATTTGGCCAGTCTGTCCAAATACCATGCAAAACAGGAAATCCCATTATGGGTATTTATAGAGGCTTCAGAAAATGACCCTCTATTAATATCAAATTTATTATGGCTTGATCCTAAAGACCGCTTTAAAATTCATAATCCCATAACTAAACACTTCTTATCTCTCTGGGATAAACTAAAAACCAAATATCAGTTACAATCTCCACACAATCCTCTCCTTTCTTTTATCAGAAATCCGGCCTTTTATCCGGCATGGATCTACCCAAATTCTTTTAAAGCTTGGACAACATCAGGCATTCAGACACTAAATGACTTCATAGCATCTAAATCATTCCTTTCATTCCCATCGCTTAGAGAAAAATATGATCTACCAAACTCTGAGATATTTAGATATCTCCAAATCAAAAATTTCTATACACCATTCCTAAAGGGGGATACACCATTATCCCAATTATCCATTTTTGAATCAATCTGTACAAAAGATCAATTTGCTAAAGGTACAACTTCATCACTTTATAATCAATTATATGGAGTAGCAAATCTTAATAGACCCTCTTACGTTCAGAGGTGGGAGGAGGACCTGGGACGAACTTTAGAAGACACGGACTGGTCTAACATATGGCTCACATCTAAGTCATCTTCACCCAACATCTTAGCACTGGAGACAAATTATAAAGTCCTAACTCGCTGGTACCTTGTACCCGCTAGAGTGGCAAAATATTCACCTAATACCTCAGCTCTTTGTTTTCGAGGATGCCCAGAAATAGGCACATATTTACACATATGGTGGACGTGCCCAGTAATCCAAACCTCCTGGAAGGAAGTCTTCGTGATTGCATCTAAAATCTTTAAAAAAATAATACAACCAGATCCATATTTAACTTTACTTAATCTAAAACCGGAATGGTTAACACTCTCTCAATTCAAACTTATGATCCAACTAATAACGGCTGCAAAACAAACAGTGGCCAAGGCATGGAAATCTCCTACATTGGTACTAGCAGAAACAATTCACAGAATGAATAATACAATGTCCCATGCTAAGATGGTAGCCATCGATCAAAATCAAATTTCAAAATTTGAAAAACTTTGGCATCCTTGGATAAAACAACAGTTCCTGTCAAACTTCAATGACTCTGTCCTGTTGCCATGGTAACAGATTAAATGACTTACAGAGACACCCATTCTAAGGCTTCAAAGAGAACTAAAAAGAATAATAAACTGACGAGCGGGACAACCTTGTGGACCATACCTCTACCTTTCAACCCTTTTTCTTCTTTCTCTTTCCTTTTCTCCACCTTACGATTAAAGCTCATTATCAGAATTTATTTGACCTATATACACTCTACTTGTAAACAATATGTATAGTAGGTACTAATCATTTAAATACCTACAAAAGTAACTAAGGAAATGATATATATCTTTAATTTAGGTTTACGTGAACCCAATGTTTAATATTTGAAATTTCATGATATTTACCTATATAAACCCTACTGTAAAACAATGAGCTTACTTTATAGATCCTTGTAAACTTACTTTATGTATCTTTATAACATTGTATACTCAATAAACTTCTTTTGACAAGGAAAAAAGAAAAAAAATACATTTTTCTTTTCTTTCTTCATTTTCAAAAACAAATGAGAGCTTCAAAATACTCACCGTGCCTCTTAGCAAATATCTTGGGGTCTCTACTTTCCAAAATGGGGCCATTTGGGGGGGTTTGTGCTATCTGAACATTTCAGGGCCTCCGTAACTGTGATAGGTAATCACCATTTTACGCCCTTAGAAAGCCTGAAGGCGGTGATCGGTTTTCAGGGTCCTGTACACGGCTAGGCTCCCAAAAAGTTTACACATGTGGTATCCCCGTACTCAGGAGAAGCAGAATAATGTATTTTGGGGTGTAATTTTTTTTTATCACCTCAAGAAATGAGTTTGTAGACGCTATAACTTTTGCGCAAACCAATAAATATACGCTTATTGACATTTGTTTTACCAAAGACATGTGGCTGAATACATTTTGGCCTAAATGTATGACTAAAATTGAGTTCATTGGAATTTTTGTACAACAAAAAGTAGAAAATATAATTTTTTTTTCAAAATTTTTGGTCTTTTTCTGTTTATATCGCAAAAAAAAAAAATCGCAGAGGCAATCAAATACCATCAAAAGAAAGCTCTATTTGTGGGAAAAAAAGGATGCAAAAAGGACGCAAATTTTGTTTGGGTACAACATTGCATGACCACGCAATTACCAGTTAAAGCAGCGCAGTGCCAAATTGTAAGAAGTGGTCTGGCCTAATCTTCCGAGGCTGAAGTGGTTAAGCAGGAATATAGCCACCCAGGTTTAGTTTTAGTTCCTTTATAGTTGTTGCCTATTGGAATGCACTGGCTAATGCCAATATTTAATATCTTAAAAGCAATCCTCAGTTTGATTTTAGACTTTGAGTCCACTTCATGTCGTGCAGTATGGAGTGTAGTTTAGTAAAGTTGGCTCTTTTGAAATTTGGTGTTCTTATACTACCCTTGTTTCTGCTTTTCCTATGATTTAAGTTAAACATAATTATTCTGTGATAACTATTTCCCAAGTTATTCCTTTCTTCCACATCTGCAACCAGATCTGTGGTGTTAATAATTAATAGATCTAGCAGAGCATTATTTCTAGGCGGAGCTTCTACAAATTGACACATGGAGTTGTCTTGCAAGACATTTAGGAAATGGTGAGCTTTAGATGACTGAGCAGTTCCATCTGCCCAGTCTATATCTGGATAATTGAAATCCCCCATGATAATAGCATTGGCCTCCCTCACTGCTATCTCTATCTGTAAGAGGAGATCAGTCTCTGCTTCATCCTTCAGGTTAGGGGACCAATAACATACACCCATGATTAATTTCTCTCTTTGTTTCTCCCCTTTGCTCCAGCCACAATTATTCCACCTTTTCCCTTGCCTTGTTAGCAATGTCATCCCTTGTATTAACTAGCAAATCATTTTTGACATACAGGTACACCCCACCCCTTCTTCTACCTTCCTTGTCCCTCCAATACACGGAGTACACCTGGACAGTACCAAGCCAGTCAAGTGAGCTGTCCAACCAGGTTTCTAATGCTCCCATGGAGTCAAAATCATCCTCATGTATCAGCAGTTCCAGTTCTTCCATTTTATTAACCAAACTTTTCGCATTTGAGAACATGTTTTTTAATTTTGTACAAGTGCATGTGTCAGGAACCATGAGACAGACTGAGATAGAAGTGCAGTAAAATCACACTGTTTATTAATAATAAAGGTAAAAGGTAAATAGAGCAAACGTAGTCAAAACATAGCCAGAGTTCGGAAACTGGAACAGATAGTCAGAAAAGCCAGGACGTCAGGGAGCCAGGAATCAGCGTACTTCAGAACAGGCCAGGAGATCAGGAAACCGGAGAATCAGCGTAGTGGAACAGCAAGCAGGATCAGGAACCAGAAGGGATGTCATCCAAGCAAGTCTTTAACGGGAACACAGGAGAGCATCTATTGATATGTCTGACCAAGGCGAAGGCAGAGATGATCTGGACTGAACAGCTTAAGTAACCAGAAGGACTGACGAACAGGATATCATCACCAGGTGAGTCCCTGTGGAAAGATTGGAGCTGGCAATTAACCAACAGCTGAACGGCCTGCTCAGAGAAGGAAGGGCTAAGCCCAGCCCTGACAGCATGTTATTTTCTCCTTGTTTGTTCTGAGGGTTCAAAAGGATTTTGTCAACATATGCGCCTTGGTTTTAGACACTCTAGTTACGCTATCAATGTTGTCCCTGTTAGCACCTTCTGACATTTGTTCACTACCAGCTATAGCTTTCTCTGTCCCCCCACCACCTTATTTAAAATGTCCCCTAACCTTTGGACCATCATCTCTCCTAACAGCACTGCACCCATTTAGATGCACTCTGTCCCTGCTATATTCAATCCAGTTCTCCACAAACCCAAAACCCTCCTTCTTTGACCAGCTTCCCAGCCACTTGTTAAATTCCCTAAGTTACTGCTGCCTCTCTGGTGTGGCTTAAGGTACAGGCAGGATGTCTCAGAATGCCGACTTGAAGGCCCCTTTCTTTATCATTGCACCTAAGTCCCTGAAATTCTTTTTTAAGGTGCTTCATCTTCCTCTAACTTTGTCGTTGGTACCAATATGTACTATGACAACTGGGTCCTCAGTGGTCAGCCAAGGAAACTTAATGCAGGAGATGAGAGGCACATCATGCGTACTTCCCCTTTAAAATCACAAGATGTCCAGCAGTGCCATCAGCACAGAACTGGTGGAAACCAGTGGGATCCAGGTACATCCATCTGCTGTCCAGTCTGGTCAGAAGCAGTCTTCATTGAAAAATTGTGGCAAAAGGCCTAAAAAGAAAAAGTGACTCAACTATGCACAAAAACATAGGAACTGGGGTGCAGAAAAATGGCAGCATGTACTCTGGACTGATGATTCAAAATTTGAAATATTTGGCTGTAGCAGGAGGCTGTTTGTTCACCAAGGGCTGGAGGGTGATACAATAATGAGTGTCTGCAGGCAACAGTGAAGCATGGTGAAGGTTCCTTGCAAATTTGGGGCTACATTTCTGCAAATGGAGTTGAAGATTTGGTCAGGATCAATAGTGTCCTCAATGCTGAGAAATACAGGAAGATAATTATCCATCATGCCGTTACCACCAGGGAAGCATGTGATTGGCTGCAAATGTATTCTGCAGTAGGACATGACCCCACTCATGCCAATGTCATTAAGATCTTCAGTGTACAGAAAAACCTGTCCGGAAGGGATCGTTTGGGCCCCCGCAGAGCCCTGATCTCAACATCTTCAAGTCTGTCTGGGATTACATGATGAGACGGAAGTATTTGAGGCAGCCTACATCCACAGAAGGTCTGTGGTTAGTTTTCCGAGATGTTTGGAAAAACATACCTGCCAAGTTCCTTCATAAACTGTGTGCAAATGTACCTAAAAGAATTGATGCTGTTTTGAAGGCAAATTTTTTCAAACAATCAAGCATCGATTTGATTTGTATTTCTGTTCTGGTTATTTACTTTCCATTTTGTTAATTGATAAAAAATAAACTGCTTAAACTTATATTTCTGAAAGCATTCTTAATTTACAGCATTTTTTCACACCTGCCTAAAACTTTTACACAGTAGTGTATGTATAGCAATTTTAGTAAGTTTAGTAAAGCACATTAAGCACATTAAACTACTAAAGCACATTTTAGTAGTTTAGTAAAGCACATTAATATTATTACCAGTGGCGACTAGTGCTCCATTTTTTGGGTGGTTGGCAAACAAACTGGTTAGGGCGGGTCCATGATTTAATTGAAAGCCAAGGCCCTTTGCCTTAGCAGTGCACTGTGGGGTTTCCTTTCACTTACTATTTCAATTCACTTAAATATACAGTCAATAAGGACCCATTGCAGTGTATTTTGAGAACCTTTACTAAAGTGTAAGAATGGATTACAAATACAACAGTTGTGAGGTGTTTTTTAAATAGCCCCATGCAATTGGCCAAACATTTTAGCACATATGACAATATTAGTCCCAAATAATGGTAGTTTTGAATCCACCTCCCATGCCTCCTGGTATTGAGTTGGTCAGTGAAGATGAACCCATGCACTTGGGCTTCACGTGTCTCTCTGTGAATGAGAGAGCCTTTAGGAGGAGGGAGAGATTGTGCCTTTATTGTGGCCAGGCAGGTCAATTTTTGAAGTTTTGTCCTACCCATCCTGGAAACACCCGAACCTTGAGGTCCTGTCATGGACAGACCTTAGGTGGTGTTGTGTCATCCCCAGTTATCCAGAAAGATAAGCCCCTGGTTTTAGTCACCCTTTCTTGGGCTGAGTCATCTATCGAGATACAGGCTCTAATCGACTCTGGGGCTGCAGACCTGTTCATTGATGCTGCCTTTGTATCAAAGCACTCAATTTCACTGCAGCTGAGTGACACTCCACTTGCCATTGAGGCTCTTGACGGGAGACCTCTAGTGCCTGCCCATGTGACTCATGAGACGGTTCGGTTGTCCATGGCCGTAGGGGCTCTTCAACATGAGATAATCCAATTCCAAGTGATTTCCTCTCCTAAGTTTCCGTTGGCTATTGGTTATTCTTGGTTACAGAGGCACAACCCCTCTTTTGATTGGATCCATGCTGAGGTTCTCTCCTGGTCACCACAATGTAGTGAAACATGCTTCTGGAAGGTAGCCAAGGTCCTGTGTACCTCTTCACTCTCTTCCCTGCCAGAGGAGTACTGTGATTTTAGCGATGTCTTTGACAAAGGTCAAGCCAGTAGTTTGCCACCACACTGGCCATATGAATGCGCAATTGACTTTCAACCTGGTGCCACTCCCTCTGGTGGTCGTGTTTACACTTTGTCGGTCTTGGAGGATAAAGCCATGGGGGAGTATGTTGCAGATGCACTTTCTCAATATTTCATCCGCAAATCCTCGTCTCCTGCTGGTGCCGGTTTCTTCTTTGTGAAGAAGAAGAGCGATGAACTGAGATGTTGCATTGATTATAGGGGTCTCAATCATTTCACAATTAAGAATGCCTACCTGATCCCGTTGATTACAGAGTTATTTGACTGCCACAAGGGAGCAACGGTTTTCACTAAGCTTGATCTGAGAGGGGCTTACAATCTCGTGAGGATTAAGGAGAGCGATGAGTGTAAAACTGCGTTTAATACCAGAACAGGCCATTATGAGTACCTCGTAATGCCTTTTGGTCTTTGTAACGCCCTGGCAGTTTTCCAGGAATTTACTAATAATGTTCTCCAAGATTTGTTGCAGTTATGTGTGGTGGTTTATCTTGATGATATCCTCATATTTCCAAGTCCCTGGAGAGCCATCACACAGATGTCTGTCGTGTGCTTCAGAAATTAGGAGAGAACAATCTCTATTGTAAACTGGAGAAGTGTGAGTTCCATCGGGAACAGGTTAAATTCCTGGGCTATGTCATTTCCACTGCTGGTTTTTTGATGGACCCAGAGAAACTTTAGGCAGTCCTACAGTGGCCTCGACCCATTGGGTTACATCCTCTGCAGCATTTCCTGTGTTTTGCCAACTATTATCAGAAGTTTATTCATAACTTCTCCTCTCTGGTCAAGCCCCTGACCGATATGACCAGAAAGAACAGTAACCCACAGAGTTGGTCTCCGAAGTCCATTCAGGCCTTTGAAAGTCTCAAGGCTGCCTTTGTTTCTGCTCCTGTGTTGGCACATCCTGATCCTATGTTACTTTTTATCCTTGGGGTTGATGCTTCTGAGACTGTGTTGGCGCCCTTCTGTCTCAACGTCCTACCTCTGAGAGTGCTATGCATCCTTGTGGCTACTTTTCCAAGAAATTGTCACCTGCGGAGTGCAATTATGAGATTAGTGACAGAGTGCTGTTGGCGATCATTTTAGCCCTGAAAGGATGGAGACATCTCCTTGAAGGTACCACTGTTCCGGTTCTCATTCTTACTGACCATAGGAATCTCACATTTTTGTCTGAGGCTAAACGCCTCTCTCCCAGAAGGGCGCGATGGACTCTTTTCTTGTCAAGTTTCAATTACATTGTCTCATTCTTACCCGGTACTAAGAATGTAAGGGCTGACGCCTTGTCATGACAATTTTCCTCCACTTCCAAGTTGGAGTCAGTTCAGGTTCCTATGATTCCTCCTGATCGTATTCTGGCTATGGTTCGCACCAGTCTTACTTCTCCTTTGGGTGACAAAATTCTTGCTGCTCAGGTCGATGCTCCTCCTGAGAAACCTTGTGACCGCTGCTTTGTCCCAGAGTGTCTCCGTACTACCGTGCTCCAGACTTACCATTCTCCCAAGGCAGCTGGCCACCCTGGGAGGAATCAACTCATTTGGGCCATTTCCCAACAATTCTGGTGGCCTAGTCTATGTGCTGATGTAACTGCCTTCGTAGCTGCCTGTTCCGTGTGTGCTCAGAGTAAGACTCCACAACACCTTCCAGTGGGCCTCCTACAACCCATACCCAATGGAGAGAGGCCCTGAACACACCTGTCTTTGGATTTCATTGTGGTGTTGCCCAACTCCCAAGGCAACACGGTTATCCTTATTGTGGTTGACCGGTTCTCAAAGATGTGTCATTGTATTCCACTTAAAAAGTTACCCACTTCTAAGGAACTGGCTTCCATTTTTGATTGGGAGATCTTTCGCTTACATGGGCTACCCAAGGTGATTGTCTCAGACAGGGGTAGTCAGTTTGTGTCCCAGTTCTGGCGAGCCTTTTGTGCACAGATGGGAATTCAGCTTGCTTTCTCCTCTGCATATCACCCGCAGTCTAATGGGGTCGCAGAACGAGCCAATCAGTCCTTGGAGCAATTTCTACGTTGCTATATTTCTGACCATCACAACAACTGGTCAGACCTATTACCATGGGCAGAGTTTGCTCACAACAGTGCCTTGAATTCTGATTACCAATTGTCTCCGTGTTGCCTGACTCATTTGTTCCGCAGAGTATTCCTGTGCTAGAGGAGCATCTCCATGGTCTTCGTTCCACTTGGGCACAAGTCCAGGAGGCTTTGCATCATGCTAATGATAGGTACAGACTCCATGCTGACCGCAGACGCCTGCCTGCGCCTTCATACTAGATTGGGGAGAGGGTCTGGCCATCATCTCGCAACCTCCAACTTTATGTTCCCTCACTGAAGTTTGCACCTCAGTTTATTGGGCCTTTCCGTATCCTTCGCAGGATTAACCCAGTGGCTTACACGTTGGACCTTGCTCTTAGTATGCGCATCTCTAATGTGTTCATGCCTCCTTATTGAAACCGTTGGTCTGCAACCGCTTTACCACCTCGGTGCCACGTCCTCACCCTATACAGGTTGAGAACCATGAGGAGTATGAGGTACAATCCATTGTTGACTCCTGTAGGTTACGTGGGCGCATACAGTACCTGGTGCATTGGAAGGGGTAAAGTCCAGATGAACGCTCCTGGGTCTCATCCTCGGACGTACATGCCCCTGCCCTCCTCCATGATTTCCATAGACATTTTCCCCTCAAGCCCGGGGGTCCTCCGAGGGGGAGGGGTCATTGAGGAGGGGGTACTGTCAGGGCTGGCTCAGCCCTTCCTTCTCTGAGCTGGCCGCTCAACTGTCGGCTAATTGCCAGCTCTCTTCTCTCTCCACAGTTAACCAGCTGTTGTGGATCTGCTCATCAGTCCCACCTACTTAAAGACATCCAGCTCACTTCTTTCCTGCCTTCGCCTTGGTCACATCACAAGAAACCATCTCCTGCATTCCTGTATAAAGACTGGCTTGCTGACATCCCTTCTGGCTCCTTTTCCTGCTTGCTGTTCCTCCACTTGGATCCCTGACTTCTGGCCTGGCTGATTACCCAATCTGGTTACTGAACTCTGGCTTGGCTGACTACCCAATCCGGTTACTGGACTCTGGCTATGCTTTGACTACGCTTACTCTATTTACATTTTTATTAATAAACAAGTGTGATTTAACTGTACTTCTGTCTCGGTCTGGTTCATGGTTTCTGACACTATTAAAGGGCCCCTACTACTGCTGGCAGAACATTCAGCCTCAAACACGAACTGACTTCTCTATATATCTAGCAAAGACTTAGGGTGACTTCCCCTCTACCAGTAAAGAACTACTAATCCTTCCTCCATAACTGCATCATATACGGTCTAGGCTTGGCAGTTCCAGGTATGCACATGTGGCCATATGGAACTTGAGTGCAATAGTATCAGGCCTTCTTTCCACAGTCAGTGCTGCATCTCTAAGTGACACTCTTTCAGTCTATGCTGCTCCCACCCTGCGGTTCATTGTTATTTGTATAAATCTGCCTATTCTTCTAATATTAGGCTGGGTTTTGCTGCAAGCTTTTCTATTGTCAACTTGAACTACTCTGAAGTAATCAATACAAGTGTGTTGACTGGAATGCATGTTTATTGCCTTTATATTGCATTGGGTATTGCTTGTGGCATTGTTTGGAAAATGTATGACTGAACCTAAAGTGTCAGAAGGGTAGAGGTGTTTGTAAGGTCAGGGCAGTTTCAGAGAACAAGCATCACTCAGCGGCCCTTACAGGGGTAGTGCTACATCCTGTTGTTACTGTACAAGCTGTTTGTTTCCTCCTATTTGTTTGCTAGGCAGCCCACATGACCAAAGTGTCATACATTTGGGCATATACACAGTGGTGACTGACATGCCCCTCCCTCCTCCTCTGCATAAACCATGATAATGCACCTAAGAAATAAACTTTTTTTTTTTTCTTTTTTTAGTCATAACCAGCACAGGGCCAGTCAGTGCTGTGCAGATAAGGAATCATACTGCATAAGTTCTCTTGTGCCAGTCTGTGGCCTGTTGATAACAAGGCCGTATAGCAGGAGGTGAGCAGTGACCATGGTCCGTGACAGTTCTGTCTGGACTGCAGCCATGCCACTTAGCAGCCTGTGTATCCTCTCCTAGGGGGGGCACAGGAGAGGAAACACAGGCTAGCTGCCTCTGCCCTGCTGAAGGTAGAACTGTGCAAGGAAGGCACAGATTAAAAGGGGGCACTGTGATGTAAGAGAGGAAAGGGGGGGTATAGCTGCAATGGGCGCTGTGATGGGGGGGGGGTGATTGCTAGGATCACTGTAATGTAAAGGGGCTCTGTGATATAAAGGACGCTGCCCTGTAAAGGGGCACTGAAGTCCCCTTTAAATTACAGTGCCCCTTTACAGTGCAGTTCCCTTTAAATCACAGTGCCTCTTTACAGTGCAGTCCCCTTTAAATTACAGTGCCCCTTTACAGTGCAGTCCCCTTTACCTTAATGTGACACACAGTGGAACAGTCATTTAAAGGGAACTGCACTGTAAATAGGCACTGTTATATAAAGGGGACTGCATTGTAAATGGGCTCTGTGATGTAAAGGGGGGCTGTGGAAAATTATATAAAGGGGGGGCTGTGCTGTAAAGGAAGGGACGATGTAAAGAGGGGCTGAGGATTGACTCTGTGAATCAGAATCCCCCCCAAAAAAATTTGGTGCCACAAAACCAGTCCCTGGTACTAAAAAGGTTGGGGACTGCTCACATGCCTGACGAAGGGGTCCTGCATGACTCCGAAACGTTTCACCTCTTTGTGTTGTGATCATGCAATAAACTAAACCGTTTGGACGCCACCTTGTGCTGATCCTTGGTGTGCTGGCAAGTATCTACATTGTGACTTGAACCAGTATCCAACTGGTTGTTGCTGCAGCACCCAACCTTTAGAGCTTATACCAGAAACGTGTGCGATGGGAATATGAAGCATTAACTCTACTTCTGGCTCGGTCTGGTTCATGGTTTCTGACACTATTAAAGGGCCCCTACTACTGCTGGCAGAACATTCAGCCTCGGGGCGTGGCTTGGCGCGCGATGGAGATGGCAGCCTAAACGAGGAGCTCCGTCAGACTAACGGCCCAAGCCAGTCTTTTCTGCCGCACTACAAGCGACGATGAGCAAACAGAATCGTTTCCCACAGCACACCCGTTCCCGCCGCTCTACCGCTGCATCAGCTGGGAGGAATATCTCAGAGATTTTCAAGAACCAAGCCGTGATACAGAGAGTGACTGCAGGAGGGAAGATGGCGCCGGTGCAGCGTGAGGAGGATCTCAGCGAGGATTCCCTGTCTGCTACAGAGGATAATGGTAGGAGAGAGACACGTCCTGACCATCCACTAACTTATGCAGACATGTCAGTCTTCGCAGCTGACATCAAAGCCTCTTTCTCTGCAGCTATCACGGACCTCAAAACCAACCTGTTAGTTCTCACAGAGAAAATGGCCACCGCTGAAACAGCAGGAAAACACAGAGATAGAGCCATAAACAGACTGGACAGAGTGGTCTCATCTCACGCACACCACTTTATTGAGATGAACAGACACCTGGAAGACCTCGATAACAGGGGGAGACGGTGTAACATCAGAGTTCGAGGTATACCAGAATCGGTTGATACAGACCAAATATCTCATGCACTGCAGAGGGTTTTCAATAGCCTCCTGGAGAGACCAGAGGATACGGACATTGAATTTGTCAGAGCGCACAGAGCCCTAAGAGCCAGAGGCCCAGACACACTTCCCCCTCGTGACATCATTTGCTGCTTGCAAAGCTTCTCCCTGAAAGAAGAGATCATGCACAAGGCGCGCAGAAATGAGCAGATTATTTTCAACGGTGCCCACATAACTTTATTTCAAGACCTTTCCCAAATAACGCTGAAAAATCGCAGGGCCCTGCGACCCCTGTTAGAGGCGCTACGGGCAAAAGATCTTCGGTACATGTGGCGCTTCCCCTTTGCCCTTTCAGTGTCGCACAATGGCAAACAACACTTACTCCGCACTCCAAGTGATCTTCAGGAGTTCTGCAGCGCCCTACAGCTAGGTGAGATTGACCTACCGGAGTGGTATCAGGAGTTTCTACTCCCAACCGGAGACAGAAGCCCACCATACTCCCCTACGGTGACACCTGAGAAGCATCAAGCCAAGAAACAGAAGCAGAATCGGCTGGACGGATCAATCGCTGGCACTCCAAGGGGCAAAGCACATTCCTCCAGGATGCTAATAGATGCGTGAGTGAGAGGATGCCATCGCAAACTGTTGTTTTGTTTTGTTCAGGTTCCATCTCACACCTTAGCATATGTACTAAATTGAGCAGACCCTCTGTTTATACTACAGTTAAGGCTCCACACAAGGTCCCCCCATCCCGGATTATTGGACACTTAGAGGAAAAGGCCCACCACTATTAATGTCCGCAAGGCAGAGAACTGGGCACCTATCAACCACACATATAGGGGGTACTACAAGATCCCTGTGGTGAAACACGCTAACCTTTGCCCCAATCCCGGTGAACCTGTCAGCCTAACGGGAATATGGGGGAAAAGGTCGCTGCCCAGGCCGTTGACATGTTTTCCACTCAGAACACATGACACAGCTTGATGGAAGATTTGTCCCCACGGAAAGCCCTGTTGGATTGTGGTAAGGGCTCGGCTCACCTAGAGACCTAACAAGATCCGCAAACCTCCTATACACTTCAAATGTTTATACATGCCGGATGGGGACTTTTAGCTTACTGTAGAGTTTCTGCATATACTTACTGCAGAGAGTTTCTGGTTTTTTATTCCCTTTGTTTTTTGGTTCCTGCATTAAATGATTCCCGTATGGGAAGGGGGAGGGGAAAGGAGGGGAGGCGACTATGCCTTTCACGTCCTAACCCCGCCACCCCACATGTTTCTACAAGTTATAATAGATACTGTTTGTCCCGCTCCACTGGTTGGAGCACCGCTCTAACAGCTCAAGCGGCAAAAGAGACCATCAGGCACTATCCATTAGCTGAAAGAGGCCGTGGTCTGGCTATCCTAAGTCCCTGACAGTTCATTTCATTCTTTTTTTCTGTTAAAGTTGGGTCTGGTATCTGACCGCGAGCCTCCTACGTCCCCACAGAGTGTGTCAGAGGGGTTATAAACACACTCTCACACACTAAATATTGATCCACTCAGACGTTGTCATTGTCTGGGAGGGTTGTAAATCTCACTCTCCGTACTCTTACTTCTAATTTCCTACTATACTCACATCTTTCAATCTATCTCTTTTTACTTTTCTTAGTCACTGATTGAGGTGGTACAACGACGTTTTAGTATTTAAACGCTAACAGGTACTTCTTTTTTAGTTGTGATCACAGGAGTTGTTTGGGGTCTCTCTCTGGTCCTGAATAATGGCCTACTCTGCGTTGGGTCGGACCCCTACGGTGGTATCTCACAACGTCAAAGGCCTAAATATTCCGGAGAAACGCACTACCCTCTTGCGGGAATTAAAAAAAGGTAAGCCTAAAATTGTTTTCCTGCAGGAGACCCATTTTAAGACAAACCAGGTTCCCAGGCTCACCGACTCCTACTTCACAGAGGCACACCACGCCACAAACGACAGCTCCAAATCTAAGGGAGTGACAATATTACTCAGTAGGGAGGCTGCATTCGAGATCACAGACAAATTGGTTGATCCGGGGGGGAGATATGTTTTTGTCAAGGGGAAGTGTTCTGGGGTACCCACCACATTAGCAAATGTTTACTTCTCCAATACTGCCCACTTGTCCTTCTGCAAAAAAGTGATGAGGGAGTTAGAGGGTTTCAGCACAGGCCGTCTAATTTTGGGGGGAGACTTTAACATTCCCTTAAACCCGTTAGTAGACACGTCAACAGGGAAAACCTTCATCACCTATAAGATATTAAAAAAAATCAAAACTCTCCTTCACTCTTTAGACATAGTTGATACGTGGCGCTTCCTACACCCTGAGGATAAAGACTTCTCCTTCTATTCAATCCCCCATGACCGTCACTCTAGGATCGATTACATCTTTATCACACAGAGGGATCTCCATATAGTCAGAGAGGCAAACATAGGGATACAGACAATTTCTGACCATGCCCCAGTCTCCATTGGCCTAAACCTGACCGATTGCCCGGTCGGTTCGGGAACTTGGAGACTGAATTCCTCTCTGTTAACGGATCCAGGTCTGCTGTCTACACTGACCGCAGCCTTGAAAGAGTTCTTCAAGCATAACGTGGCCCCGGACATGGACCCGCTGATGGTTTGGGAGGCCCACAAGTGCTCCATCAGGGGAGAGCTAATTAGGATGGGGGCACAAAAAAAGAAAGACCAAGAAAAGGAAATTTCCCAACTAACACAAAAAATACGCCGCCTAGAAACCTTACACAAGCAATCCCTGACATCCAGTTCGGCAACTGCCCTTCTCGAGACAAGACAGACCCTTAAACAGCTTCTAGAATATAAAACGAAACGCTTCCTTTTCTTTAGGAAAAAAATATACTACGAGCAAGGCGACAAACCCGGCCATTTGCTTGCCAGGGCCTTGCGGGGACCCACCACTAAATATAACATTCCAGGCATTCAAAATAAGGGAGGTAGGGTAGACAGAACAACGGACAAAATAGCACAACACTTCCAGGACTTCTATTCCAATTTATATAACCTCCCAACCCAACATAGACCACATGACTTACAAGGAGAAAGGCTCCAGGTAATGCGGGACTTCTTGAGGGATTCGGAACTTCCTTCGCTCACAGCGGAGGACGCCGCGTCACTCGAGAGTCCCATAGACCTGTCGGAACTCAAACTCGCCATTAAAGACCTAAAACAAGGTAAGAGCCCGGGCCCTGACGGATTCACGGCCATATACTACAAGACATTCGTCGACACATTGTCCCCACACCTCCAAGACGCATTAAATACCCTTTCAAAACCTAGAACGATCCCCCCAGAATTTTTATCAGCCTTTATTACAGTGTTACCCAAACCAGACAAGGACCCACTTCACTGTTCTAGCTACAGGCCTATATCGCTACTAAATCTAGACGTGAAGATACTGGCCAAAATCATCTCCAACAGACTGAAACCTCTACTTCATAATGTGATAGGGCCGGAACAGGCGGGCTTTATGCCTGGAAGAGAGGCAAGGGATAATGTCACCAAAGCCCTAAACCTGATTTACGCTGCCCATGGGCGAAAGATCGAGGGTCTTCTCCTGTCTACGGACGCGGAGAAGGCCTTCGATCGAGTAGCATGGGACTACATGTTTGAAACTTGCAGACACATAGGCCTGGGACCAGGAATGATGGGCTGGATAACCTCCCTGTACCAAAACCCCTCAGCTAGACTCAAAATAAATGGTTCACTATCCGATAAAGTAAGCATAAACAATGGAACAAGACAGGGCTGCCCATTGTCGCCCCTGCTATTCATAATATCACTAGAACCATTTGTTAGACGAATTATAGCGAACACGGCCATAAAGGGATTTGAGGTCACAGAGCGTGAATTCAAAGTAGCGGCATATGCCGATGACCTACTCTTCTTCTTGACTGACCCGCATATATCCATCCCCTCCCTCCTGAGAGAGTTCGCTTTATTTGGTTATATTTCTAACCTTAAGATAAACTTTTCGAAATCGGAGGCGTTGAACATTTCACTCCCAGAACAAACACTAAAGACACTCCAAGACAATGGCCCATTCAAGTGGGAAACACAGGCTGTCAAATACCTAGGAGTTTGGCTAACGCCTAGGCTGTCCGCAATTTTCTCCCGAAACTTCCTTCCCCTTCTCAGAGCCATAGAAAAAGACTTACAAACATGGCACACGGGGTTTTTCTCGTGGTTTGGCAGGGTGGCCGTTTGCAAAATGGCCATACTGCCTAAAATTCTATATTTATTGCGCACACTCCCCATTAAAATCCCACAAAGCTTCTTTAAATCGCTTCAGGCCCTACAAATGCGATTCATTTGGGCACACAAACCACCACGTATTAAATTCTCTTTACTAACAAGAGCCAAAGCAATGGGTGGGTTAGGGATACCAGATTTTAAAATGTACTACCATGCCACACATATTGCCAGGATCGTAGACTGGCATTGCCATGGCGGTATAAAACGACTTGAGCCCAATCCCCCTACGGTTCTCCCCCTGGATACCAAAACTCAAATACCCCCCGACTCTGAAAGCCCACCCTTTGATAGGGACCACTCTAGAAATTTTTCACCATCTAACTAAACAACCCAAATTTTCTTCACCTCTCAGTCCTCTCACCCCACTGCAAAACAACCCAGACTTCCCGCCTGGAATGGGGAATTGCCTTCTGCACTCCTCAGATCACAAACTACCACTTCTGACTTCCCATTGCTTTGACAACAAGACAATGAAAGACCTGACTAATCTAAAGACTGACAATGATATACCTTCCCTCCCCCTGTGGTCGTACTTTCAGGTCAGAAGTTACGTTAACAATGTCACCCGTAGGAGACACTTCACTAGAGAGCCCACTGAGTTGGAGTCGGTGTGCCTAAAAAGAAGAACAGGTCGAGAAGACCACATCAGTGGCTTATCAATGGTTACAAAACTCGAAAAAACTCACGGATGACAGGTTCAGAGAGAGATGGTCGGACTGCCTTGACATGACAATTTCAGATACCCAATGGGAGAGAGCCTGTATTATGGCGCACAAATGCTCCTTAAGCACGAGAATACAGGAGACGGCTTATAAAATGCTCACGCATTGGTATGCAACCCCAGCAAAGATCCACAAATGGTTCCCCCAGACACCTGACACGTGCTGGAGGTGCAACAAAGAAATAGGAACTCTAATGCACATTTGGTGGCAATGTGAACGAATAACATCGTACTGGAATAAGGTTAAAGAGATAATCTGTCGAATCACGGAGACCAAGCTCGAACTTAACGCAGCATGTTGCCTACTTCACATTACAAATTTTTCCTTTAAAAGATACAAAAACTCTCTCACCAGACACCTACTAAATGCGGCCAAGTCTCTCATTCCACTGTATTGGAAATCAACCACAGTCCCTTCTCTGAAAGACTGGTTGAAAAAAATTTCAGATATCTGCGAAATGGAAGACACACGGGCACAGTCAGAAGAAAAGGTAGAACGTTATCACGAAACTTGGTCTCCCTGGTTCATATATAGATATTCCCAAGATTATGAAAATTTGGTTAAGTGACTGGTCAATGTTTACCATTAATTGGCCGAACAAATAACCATGTAACAACCTGAACCACTCTGTTATACTGAACTTGAGAAAGTACATTAGAAGTTGGAACCCAATAAGCTCTTAACAGCTCCCTCAAGTCACTGTGACGTATAGGTCATAACACCTATCCTTCCGCTAATTTTCTTACCTCCTCTCTTCATATCTCCACTTTGTTCTTTCCCTACTCACCAAACAACTGCAGATTTCAAAAAGATACCTACAGGTGGGCATAGTTCCCAGAACGCATAGAAGTTCATATTTAGAGACAGCTTGTTTAACTGTCAGAATGCGTAGCTATGACTCACTGACATGTTAGATACGACCTTGCTTTTAAGTCTGACACCAATTGATTGATGTATATCAAATCCTATCTGCACTCATGTATGTTTATATATGCTTAATCTTCTTCAATAAACTACTTTATGATAAAAAAAAAAAAAAAAAAAAAAAGAACATTCAGCCTCAAACACAAACTGACTTCTCTATATATCTAGCAAAGACTCAGGGTCACTTCCCTTCCACCAGTATAGAACTACTAATCCTTCCTCTATAACTGCATCATATATGGTCTAGGCTTGGCAGTTCCAGGTATGCACATGTGGCCATATGGAACTTGAGTGCAATAGTATCAAGCCTTCTTTCCACAGTCAGTGCTGCATCTCTAAGTAACACTCTTTCAGTCTATGCTGCTCCCACCCTGCTGTTCATTGTTATTTGTATAAATCTGCCTATTTTTCTAATATTAGGCTGGGTGTTGCTGCAAGCTAATTGTTTTCTATTGTCAACTTGAACTACTCTGAAGTAATCAATACAAGTGTGTTGACTGGAATGCATGTTTATTGCCTTTATATTGCATTGGGCATTGCTTGTGGCATTGTTTGGAAAATGTATGACTGAACCTAAAGTGTCAGAAGGGTAGAGGTGTTTGTAAGGTCAGGGCAGTTTCAGAGAACAAGAATCACTCAGCGGCCCTTACAGGGGTAGTGCTACATTCCGTTGTTACTGTACAAGCTGTTTGTTTCCTCCTATTTGCTTGCTAGGCAGCCCACATGACCAAAGTGTCATACATTTGGGCATATACACTGTGGTGACTGGCATGCCCCTCCCTCCTCCTCTGCCTAAACCATGATAATGCACCTAAGAAATAATTTTTTTTTTTTCTTTTTTAGTCATAACCAGCACAGGGCCAGTCAGTGCTGTGCAGATAAGGAATCATACTGCATAAGTTCTCTTGTGCCAGTCTGTGGCCTGTTGATAACAAGGCTGCACAGCAGGAGGTGAGCAGTGACCACGGTCCGTGACAATTCTGTCCTGACTGCAGCCATGCCACTTAGCAGCCTGTGTATCCTCTCCTAGGGGGGGCACAGGAGAGGAAACACAGGCTAGCTGCCTCTGCCCTGCTGAAGGTAGGACTGTGCAAGGGAGGCACAGATTAAAAGGGGGCACTGTGATGTAAGAGAGGAAAGGGGGGTATGGCTTCAATGGGCGCTGTGATGGGGGGGTGTGATTGCTAGGATCACTGTAATCTAAAGGGGCACTGTGATATAAAGCAGACTGCCCTGTAAAGGGGCACTGAAGTCCCCTTCAAATTACAGTGCCCCTTTACAGTGCAGTTCCCTTTAAATCAAAGTGCCCCTTTACAGTGCAGTCCCCTTTAAATTACAGTGCCCCTTTACCTTAATGTGACACACAGTGGAATCAGTGTAAAGGAGAATAGTTTTTTCCATATTAACCACTTCCGGACCGCCGCACGACGATGTACGTCCAAACTTTGAAGGGGTATATCGTTGTTATGGCAGCAGCTAGCTGCAATAACCCCAGTATCCCCATTTTCGTGCGGCGGTCGGCTTGCTGATATGAGTGGTCCCTGCGGCGGATTCGCTGTGAGATCACTTTTATCGGTGGCGGGAGAGGGCCCACCCCGCGATCCGGTGCCCTCCGCCGCTTACCGGAGCCATTGGTAGTGGCGGAGGCGATCGCATCCATCTCCGTCCTGTGCCTGGAGACGAGTGAGGCTAAGATGGCGCCCACTCATCTCCACGACACTGCTGGGCAGAAGCGACTTCTTAAAGGCATATTTTTTTAAATGATATTTTTTTAAATGACTTTTTTTATTGCATTTTAGTGTAAATATGAGATCTGAGGTCTTTTTGACCCCAGATCTCATATTTAAGAGGTCCTGTCATGCTTTTTTCTTTTACAAGGGATGTTTACATTTCTTGTAATAGGAATAAAAGTGACACAATTTTTTATTTTTTTTAAAACAGTGTTAAAAAAAATAAAAAAATGTAAAATAAATAATAAAAATTTTAAAAAAATTTAAAAATCCCCCGTCCCGACAAGCTCGCGCGCAGAAGCGAACGCATATGCGAGTAGCACCCGCATATGAAAACAGTGGTCAAACCAAATATGTGAGATATCGCCGTGACCGGTAAAGCGAGAACAATAATTCTAGCCCTAGACCTCCTTTGTAACGCAAAACTTGCAACCTGTAGAATTTTTTAAACGTCGCATATGGAGATTTTTGAGGGTAAAAGTTTGACGCCATTCCACGAGCGGGCGCAATTTTGAAGCGTGACATGTTGGGTATCAATTTACTTGGCGTAACATTATATTTCACAATATTAAAAAAAAATTTGGCTAACTTTACTGTTGTCTTATTTTTTTATTCAAAAAGTGAATTTTTTCCAAAAGTATTGCAATGACCGCCATTTTATTCTCTAGGGTGTTAGAAAAAAAAACATATATAATGTTTGGGGGTTCTAAGTAATTTTCTAGCAAAAAAACCTGTTTTAAACATATAAACACCTAAAATCCAAAACGAGGCTGGTCCTTAAGTGGTTAACTCTTACAGGAGAGAATTTCCCTTCCTAGCGGTAGATTTCATCTCACTTCCTGTTGTCTCCTTCCGTTTGCAAGTAGGAGTCGTTTGTAAGTTGGATGTTTGAAAGTAGGGGCCTGCCCTATATACTCAGCAGAAATTTGGGCCTTAGGTGTTGTTGTGGCCACAACATTGTAAGCCCTCACAGGGCCCTGCTGTGAAATATTAGATCAAGAATTGTAATTACATGCCCCTGTTGAACAGGAGCATAAAAATTGGGCCTTTGGTGGTGGTGCTGGTGCTGGTGCCACAACACTGTAAGTCCTCACAGTTACTCTTGGGCGCAGAAACAGGCCCTGCTATGAAATATTAGATCAAGAATTCTAATTACATGTCCCTGTTGAACAGGGGCTGAAAAATTGGGCCTTAGGCACTGGTGCTGGTGCCACAACACTGCAACCCCTCACAGATACTCTAGTTGGAGTGCAGGAACTAGCCCTGCTGCAAAGAATTGCATCAAAAATTGTAGTTACATGCCCCTGTTAAACGGGCTGAAAAATTGTGCCTTAGGCACTGGTGCTGGTGCCACAACACTGTAACCCCTCACAGATACTCTAGTTGGAGCGCAGGAACTAGCCCTGCTGCAAATAATTGCATCAAAAATTGTAATTACACGCCCTTGTTAAACAGGGGCTGAAAAATTGGGCTTTAGGCACTGGTGCCACAACACTGCAACCCCTCACAGATACTCTAGTTGGAGCGCAGGAACTAGCCCTGCTGCAAAGAATTGCATCAAAAATTGTAATTACATGCCCCTGTTAAACAGGGGCTGAAAAATTGGGCTTTAGGCACTGGTGCTGGTGCCACAACACTGCAACCCCTCACAGATACTCTAGTTGGAGCGCAGGAACTAGCCCTGCTGCAAATAATTGCATCAAAAATTGTAACTACACGCCCCTATTAAACAGGGGCAGAAAAATTGGGCCTTGGTGGCGACGCCCAAAACCAAAAATGTTCTTACAAGCTATCAGCATGATCACTGAGGAAGAGGATAATTACTCAGCATAACAGGATAGTCACTAAGCATCAGCATAGGCAGTCTTTATAGGGATCTGACATTTCAAAAAAAATTATTCGGTTACATCAGCATCAGGTGCTTGGTAGCTGGTGGTGATCCAAGACCGATTCATTTTTATGAAGGTCAGTCGATCGACTGAGTCGGTGGACAGATGCACCCTGTGATCGGTTACAAAGGCTCCAGCAGCACTGAATGTGCGTTCCGAAAGAACGCTGGATGCAGGACAGGCCAGTAGCTCAATTGCATACTGTGCAAGCTCTGGCCAGTGATCCAGTGATGGTTGCTGGAACTGATCATACCTTTGGGGCTGCGGACTAAAAAATTGTCTGAACACATCGGTCAGATGGCCACCTTCTCCACTGCTCCTTCTTTGACTGACCGAAGCCTCAGCAACACGTTGTCCAGAAACAGGAGTTTGTAACCTCCTAGTCTCTGGGAACGCGTTGCACAGACCTTTCTGCAAGGCCTCCCGAAGATGTTTCATCCTCTGCTCCCTCTGCGATAGCAAGATAAGGTCCGCAACTTTACCCTTGTAACGTGGATCAAGGAGGGTTGCCAGCCAGTATTGTGCCTTCTCCTTGATACCATGAATACGAGGATCCTTCCGCAGGCTTTGCAGGATCAGGGAGGCCATGCAGTGTAGGTTTGCTGAGGCATTCGGTCCGGAGTCCTCTGGGTCACTAAGGACGACATGATCCACAGCCACCTCCTCACAGGGCCCTGCTGTGAAATATTAGATCAAGAATTGTAATTACATGCCCCTGTTGAACAGGGGCAGAAAAATTGGGCCTTTGGTGGTGGTGGTGGTGCTGGCGCCACAACACTGTAAGTCCTCACAGTTACTCTTGGGCGCAGAAACGGGCCCTGCTGTGAAATATTAGATCAAGAATTCTAATTACATGTCCCTGTTGAACAGGGGCTGAAAAATTGGGGATTAGGCACTGGTGCTGGTGCCACAACACTGCAACCCCTCACAGATACTCTAGTTGGAGTGCAGGAACTAGCCCTGCTGCAAAGAATTGCATCAAAAATTGTAGTTACATGCCCCTGTTAAACGGGCTGAAAAATTGTGCCTTAGGCACTGGTGCTGGTGCCACAACACTGTAACCCCTCACAGATACTCTAGTTGGAGCGCAGGAACTAGCCCTGCTGCAAAAAATTGCATCAAAAATTGTAATTACACGCCCTTGTTAAACAGGGGCTGAAAAATTGGGCTTTAGGCACTGGTGCCACAACACTGCAACCCCTCACAGATACTCTAGTTGGAGCGCAGGAACTAGCCCTGCTGCAAAGAATTGCATCAAAAATTGTAATTACATGCCCCTGTTAAACAGGGGCTGAAAAATTGGGCTTTAGGCACTGGTGCTGGTGCCACAACACTGCAACCCCTCACAGATACTCTAGTTGGAGCGCAGGAACTAGCCCTGCTGCAAATAATTGCATCAAAAATTGTAACTACACGCCCTTGTTAAACAGGGGCTGAAAAATTGGGCTTTAGGCACTGGTGCCACAACACTGCAACCCCTCACAGATACTCTAGTTGGAGCGCAGGAACTAGCCCTGCTGCAAAGAATTGCATCAAAAATTGTAATTACATGCCCCTGTTAAACAGTGGATGAAAAATTGGGCCTTAGGCACTGGTGCTGGTGCCACAACACTGCAACCCCTCACAGATACTCTAGTTGGAGTGCAGGAACTAGCCCTGCTGCAAAGAATTGCATAAAAAATTGTAATTACACGCCCCTATTAAACAGGGGCTGAAAAATTGAGCTTTAGGCACTGGAGCTGGTGCCACAACACTGCAACCCCTCACAGATACTCTAGTTGGAGCACAGGAACTAGCCCTGCTGCAAAAAATTGCATCAAAAATTGTAATTACACGACCCTCTTAAACAGGGGCAGAAAAATTGGGCCTTAGGCACTGGTGGAGGCGCCCAGAACCAAAAATGTTCTTACAAGCTATCAGCATGATCATTGAGGAGGAAGAGGATAATTACTCAGCATAAGAGGATAGTCACTCAGCATCAGCATAGGCAGTCTTTGAAGGGATCTGACATTTAAAAAAAAAATATTCAGTTACATCAGCATCAAGTGCTTGGTAGCTGGTGGTGGTCCAAGACTAATTCATTTTTATGAAGGTCAGTCGATCGACTGAGTCGGTGGACAGATGCACCCTGTGATTGGTTGCAAAGCCTCCAGCAGCACTGAATGTGCGTTCCGAAAAAATGCTGGATGCAGGACAGGCCAGTAGCTCAATTGCATACTGTGCAAGCTCTAGCCAGTGATCCATCCTCAAGACCCAGTAACCCAGAGGATTTTCGGTGGGAAAGGTGTCCAAGTCAGAACTTGCCCCTAGGTATTCCGGCACCCTGTAAAACAGAGGCTGGCGATGGTTGCTGGAACCGATCATACCTTGGGGCTGCGGACCAAAAAATTGTCTGAACACATCGGTCAGACGGCCACCTTCTCCACTGCTCTTTCTTTGACTGACCGAAGCCTCAGCAACACGTTGTCCAGAAACAGGAGTTTGTAACCTCCCAGTATCTCGGGAATGTGTTGCACAGACCTTTCTGCAAGGCCTCCCGAAGATGTTTCATCCTCTGCTCCTTCTGCAATGGTAAGATAAGGTCCACAACTTTACCCTTGTAACGTGGATCAAGGAGGGTTGCCAGCCAGTATTGTGCCTTCTCCTTGATACCACGAATACAAGGATCCTTCCGCAGGCTTTGCAGGATCAGGGAGGCCATGCAGCGTAGGTTTGCTGAGGCATTCGGTCCGGAGTCCTCTGGGTCACTAAGGACGACATGATCCACAGCCACCTCCTCCCAGCCACGTACAAGTCCATGTGTTTCTTGGGACTGTAAATGATCCCTTAAAGACTGCTGCTGATGCTGAGTGCCAGGCTCCACCTCCATACTGACACAATCCTCCTCCTTGTCCTCTTCCTGTGTGATCAGCTGGCACGCAGGAACACTGACTGGATAAAGGGGGCCTTGAGAGCTAAGGAAGTCCTCCTCTTCCTGCCTCTGTTCTACCTCAAGTGCCCTGTCCATTATTCCACGCAGCGTGTGCTCCAACAGGTGGACAAGGGGGACAGTGTCACTGATGCATGCACTGTCACTGCTCACCATCCTCGTGGCCTCCTCAAATGGTGACAGGATAGTGCATGCATCCCTGATCATGGCCCACTGGCGTGGGGAAAAATAACAAGCTCCACTGACCCTGTCCTGGTGCCATAGTCGCACAGGTACTCATTGATGGCCCTCTGCTGCGTGTGCAGCCGCTGCAGCATGGCCAACGTTGAGTTCCACCTGGTGGGCATGTCACAGATTAGGCGGTTCTTGGACAGGTTAAATTCCTTTTGGAGGTCTACCAGCTGAGCACTGGCATTATATGACTGGCGGAAATGCACACAGACTTTCCTGGCCTGCCTCAGGACATCCTGTAAGCCCGGGTACCTGCCCAAAAACCTCTGCACCACCAAGTTAAGTACGTGAGCCAAACAGGGCACATGGGTCATTTGTCCCTGTCGGAGGGTGGAGGGGAGGTTGGTGCCATTGTCACAAACCACCATTCCTGCCTTAAGTTGGCGTGGCGTCAACCATCTCTGAACCTGCCCCTGCAGAGCTGACAGAACCTCTGCCCCGGTGTGGCTCCTGTCTCCTAAGCAAACCAACTCAAGCATTGCATGACATCTTTTTTCCTGACTGCTTGCGTAGCCCCTTGAACGCTTACGGAGCACCACTGGTTCAGAGGACAAATCTGCAGAAGAGGCCATAGAGGAAGAAGAAGAGGAGGGGGTGGAGGAGAGAGCTGTGGCAGAATCACCACTAGCATTTTGGAGGTGTGGTGGCAGAACAAGCTCCATCAATACTGAACTCTGTCCTGCATCCTTCCCAGCTTCCAGCAGAGTTACCCAGTGCGCCGTGAAGAAAAAGTAAAGTTCCTGCCGATGCCTGCTGGACCATGAGTCAGCAGTAATATGCAACTTACTGCTGACCACCCTGTCCAACGAGGCCAAAATATTGCCTTCCACATGCCGTTAGAGAGCCGGAATGGCCTTCTGTGAAAAGAAATGGTGTTTTGGAACCTGACACTGAGGTAAAGCACATTCCACAAATTCACAAAAGGGGGCAGAGTCTACTAGCTGAAAAGGCAGCAATTGCAGTACTAGCAATTTGGCCAAGCTAGCATTTAGGCGCTGAGCATGTGGATGGCTGGGACTGAATTTCTTTTTACAGTTCAGAAACTGGGGTAGGGAAATTTGCCTGCTATATTCAGATGGTGGAGTACTGCTAGCAAATTGAACACCTTTGTCGTGTGCTTTGTCCTTGAACGCCTACGGAACACCGCTGGTTCCGAGGACAAAGCACAGGAAGAGGCCATTGAGGAAGAAGAAGAGGAGAGGGTGGAGGAGAGAGGTGTATCAGAATCATTAGTAGTGGCATTTTGGAGGTGTGGTGGTGGAACAACCTCCAACACTACTGCACCTTGTCCTGCATCCTTCCCAGCTGCCAGAAGAGTCACCCAATGCGCCGTAAAACTTAGGTAACGTCCCTGTCCATGCCTGCTCGACCATGAGTCAGCGGTAATATGCAGCTTACCGCTGACTGCCCTGTCCAGCGAGGCCAAGACATTGCCTTCCACATGCCGGTAGAGAGCCGGAATCACCTTCCGTGAGAAAAAGTGGCATTTGGGAACCTGCCACTGGGGAACCGCACATTCCACAAACTCACGGAAGGGGGCAGAGTCTACCAACTGAAAAGGTAGCAGTTGAAGTGCTAGCATTTTTGTCAAGCTAGCATTCAACCGCTGGGCATGTGGATGGCTGGGAGCGAACTTCTTTTTCCAGTGCAGCAGCTGGGGCAGGGAATTTTGCCTGGTACAATCTGACGTCGGTGTACCGATAGCAGATTGCCCGCAAGCACTTAGCTGTGACACACCTAATTCTACACCTTCATTCCTCTCAGTGCAGGTCTCAGAGAGGACTGAAGGTCTAGTGGGGTTGGCGATCCCAGCTGATGAGGAGTAAGGAGTGGTCCTCTTTGTTTTTTGGTGTGGGTCTTTTAGGTACGCTTGCCAACGAACTGCATGGCAGGTCAACATATGTCTGGTCAAGCATGTGGTGCCCAAGCGGGAGATGTTTTGGCCACGCGAGATACGCTTGAGACATATGTTGCAAATAGCAGCGGTGCCATCTGATGCACTCGTCTCAAAAAAGGCCCACACCAAAGAACTTTTGGAATAACGCGCAGAGACAGCAGCGCCCTGCACATGCGGAGCTCTGAGATGTGATGCAGTCAGTGAGCTGCCCTTAGGCTGGCCCCTGGCCTGCATCCTGCCTCGTCGGTGATGTGCCTCCTCCTCCTTCTCCTCTCTCCTATCAGGCACCCACGTTGAGTCAGTGACCTCATCATCCCCTCCCTCCCCATCACTGGAGCAAACCTGGCAGTATGCTGCAGCAGGGGGAGCATGACTGCCAGATTGCTGTCCTTCCTGGGCACCCCCTCTGTCTGTGCTCGTGTTACTGCCTTCATCCAGCTCAGTATCATCATCAGAGCCTTCTAAACACTGGGCATCCTCCTGGAGCATGTACCCAACACTGTGGTCAAACAGTTCGAGGGACTCCTCAGGAGGACATGGTGGGGCTAGGGAAGGAGTCACTGATGCCATTGAGCTGAGGGAAGAGGCCGCGTTGGCAGCTGCTTTGCCAGACAAAGTACCCTGAGCATGGGTGAGAGAGGATGAGGAGGATGATGACGGCTTGGTCATCCACTCGACCAAGTCTTCCGCATGTTGCGGCTCAAGCGTGTCCCACGACCACGTGCTGATGAGGATGCATTGTGTCCACGACCAGCACTGTTGCCTCTAGACACAGAGCCTGCTTGCCCTCTTTTATTGGCTTGTGACTGCCTCTCCTTGTTGGCCTTCCAGACATACTAATGGACTGCAGTGAGATATAGCTGCACTAAGTATATATATATATATATATATATATATATATATATATATATATATATATATATATATATCCTAAAACTGCAGCTAGCAAAATCAACTGCCTGCCTGTAGTATTATTAGTATGAGAACACCACCAATCTTCTACAGGTAGCTTTCGCTGAACACTGTGCAGAGGTTGCATACACTAACTTGGAGCTTTAGCTGAACACTGTGCAGAGGTCGCACTACACTAACTTGTAGCTTTAGCTGAACACTGTGCAGAGGTGGCACTACACTAACTTGTAGCTTTAGCTGAACACTGTGCAGAGGTCGCACTATACTAACGCATAAATAATGTAGCTGCCTGCGGTAGTGATAGGATCAGGAAAACACCACCAACCTTCTACAGGTAGCTTTAGGTGAACACTGTGCAGAGGTTGCACTACACTAACTTGGAGCTTTAGCTGAAAACTGTGCAGAGGTCGCACTACACTAACTTGTAGCTTTAGCTGAACACTGTGCAGAGGTCGCACTACACTAACTTGTAGCTTTAGCTGAACACTGTGCAGAGGTCGCACTACACTAACTTGTAGCTTTAGCTGAACACTGTGCAGAGGTCGCACTACAAAAACTTGTAGTTTTAGCTGAACACTGTGCAGAGGTCGCACTACACTAACTTGTAGCTTTAGCTGAACACTGTGCAGAGGACGCACTACACTAACATTTAAATAATGTAGCTGCCTGCGGTAGTGATAGGATCAGGAAAACACCACCAACCTTCTACAGGTAGCTTAAGGTGAACACTGTGCAGAGGTTGCACTACACTAACTTGGAGCTTTAGCTGAAAACTGTGCAGAGGTAGCACTACACTAACTTGTAGCTTTAGCTGAACACTGTGCAGAGGTCGCACTACACTAACTTGTAGCTTAACTGAACACTGTGCAGAGGTCGCACTACACTAACGTGTAAATAATGTAGCTGCCTGCGGTAGTGATAGGATCAGGAAAACACCACCAACCTTCTACAGGTAGCTTTAGGTGAACACTGTGCAGAGGTTGCACTACACTAACTTGGAGCTTTAGCTGAACACTGTGCAGAGGTCGCACTACACTAACTTGTAGCTTTAGCTGAACACTGTGCAGAGGTCGCACTACACTAACTTGTAGCTTTAGCTGGACACTGTGCAGAGGTCGCACTACACTAACGTGTAAATAATGTAGCTGCCTGCAGTAGTGATAGGATCAGGAAAACAGAACCAACCTTCTACAGGTATCTTTAGGTGAACACTGCAGAAGTTGCACTACACTAACTTGGAGCTTTAGCTGAACACTGTGCAGAGGTCGCACTACACTAACTTGTAGCTTTAGCTGAACACTGTGCAGAGGTTGCACTACACTAACTTGTAGCTTTAGCTGAACACTGTGCAGAGATCGCACTACACTAACTTGTAGCTTTAGCTGAACACTGTGCAGAGGTCGCACTATACTAACGCATAAATAATGTAGCTGCCTGCGGTAGTGATAGGATCAGGAAAACACCACCAACCTTCTACAGGTAGCTTTAGGTGAACACTGTGCAGAGGTTGCACTACACTAACTTGGAGCTTTAGCTGAAAACTGTGCAGAGGTCGCACTACACTAACTTGTAGCTTTAGCTGAACACTGTGCAGAGGTCGCACTACACTAACTTGTAGCTTTAGCTGAACACTGTGCAGAGGTCGCACTACACTAACTTGTAGCTTTAGCTGAACACTGTGCAGAGGTCGCACTACAAAAACTTGTAGTTTTAGCTGAACACTGTGCAGAGGTCGCACTACACTAACTTGTAGCTTTAGCTGAACACTGTGCAGAGGACGCACTACACTAACATTTAAATAATGTAGCTGCCTGCGGTAGTGATAGGATCAGGAAAACACCACCAACCTTCTACAGGTAGCTTAAGGTGAACACTGTGCAGAGGTTGCACTACACTAACTTGGAGCTTTAGCTGAACACTGTGCAGAGGTAGCACTACACTAACTTGTAGCTTTAGCTGAACACTGTGCAGAGGTCGCACTACACTAACTTGTAGCTTAACTGAACACTGTGCAGAGGTCGCACTACACTAACGTGTAAATAATGTAGCTGCCTGCGGTAGTGATAGGATCAGGAAAACACCACCAACCTTCTACAGGTAGCTTTAGGTGAACACTGTGCAGAGGTTGCACTACACTAACTTGGAGCTTTAGCTGAACACTGTGCAGAGGTCGCACTACACTAACTTGTAGCTTTAGCTGAACACTGTGCAGAGGTCGCACTACACTAACTTGTAGCTTTAGCTGGACACTGTGCAGAGGTCGCACTACACTAACGTGTAAATAATGTAGCTGCCTGCAGTAGTGATAGGATCAGGAAAACAGAACCAACCTTCTACAGGTATCTTTAGGTGAACACTGCAGAAGTTGCACTACACTAACTTGGAGCTTTAGCTGAACACTGTGCAGAGGTCGCACTACACTAACTTGTAGCTTTAGCTGAACACTGTGCAGAGGTTGCACTACACTAACTTGTAGCTTTAGCTGAACACTGTGCAGAGATCGCACTACACTAACTTGTAGCTTTAGCTGAACACTGTGCAGAGGTCGCACTACACTAAAAAATAATGTAGCTACCTGCGGTAGTGATAGGATCAGAAAAACACCACCAATCTTCTACAGGTAGCTTTAGGTGCACACTGTGCAGAGGACGCACTACACTAACTGTAAATACTTTAGCTAATAGGACTAATAGGATCAGAAGAACACCAGCAATTTTCTTCAAATACTGTAACAACACCTGCCTGCCTGTCCGTAGGAAGATAATAACAGGAACAGATCTAGCTAAACTGAATATATATATACACAACACCTGGGATGCATATATATACTCAATACACTGTAAGTGCAGCTAACTGACTGACTGTCCTGCCTAATCTATATAACTTAAATCAAAGGACACTGTCTCTCTCTCTCTGTCTCTCAACGCTGGAACACACTACACAGGGCCGACGTGCAGGCGGCCTTATATAGTGTGGGGCGTGTACTAAACCCTCCGAGCCATAATTGGCCAAAGCCACCCTGGCTTTGGCCAATTACAGCTCTCTGTACAGACGGCGCTGTGATTGGCCAAGCATGCGGATCATAGTGCATGCTTGGCCAATCATCAGCCAGCAATGCACTGCGATGCCACAGTGAATTATGGGCCATGACGCGCCACTCGAATTTGGCGCGAACGGCCCATATCGTTCGCAATTCGGCAAGCGATCGAACAGACAATGTTCAAGTTGAACATGGGTTCGACTCGAACACGAAGCTCATCTCTACTGCCCATGAAGTTTGATATTTGCATAACTCCTCCTAAAAGCCACCCACTGCTTATATGTGACTGAGGGTTCTTGAGAGGAATACTGAGGCATGGTGCTGTGATGTATTCAGCAAGCTATGTACAACACCCTGTTGACTACTTCCACTAGCAATGATCTGCCTGTATTGCATAAAGAAGCACAGAGACCAAGTCAGGACAACACTGGGTCCAAAATAAGGTATGTACTGAAACAGAAGGGTTTTTTTTTTTTTTTTTAATTAAAAGTTCATTAGCATGGTTGATAAAAGGGATAGTTGGGTAAAATATGAACAAATTCAACTTCAATAAATTTTATTAACAAGACATAAAAAGTTAGAAGCACTGATTTTGTAGCATTTATTAATTTTGCTTTACCATTCTCGGTACTTATGCCATAGAATTGCAGAATTGTCAGTGCTATTTTTATGTTAGGAAAGTATCTTTAACATCAGAAATGTGTCAAAAGTTTCTACCTATTATAAAAAGGAAAAGTTACTTTCCTAACATTCTGAAAATATTCCATTGGTAATAATAGAAGTAAGTAAAAAAATAAAAATAAATTAGCATGATGTCGAAACACATTGCCACCAATGTCTTACAAGTTTACACCTGATTAAACTGTTCTTTTTCTCCCTGCAGGGCTTTAGCCCAGCAAGAAAAGATCTAACAATCCAAAGCACACGTACAATGTGACAGTGCCTTGGCTTACCAACTGATTCAAAAAGACAGGAAAGATTAGAGGGGGGAATTGTCTTTTGAATTTATTGGCGGTATGTGCAAGCTTGAATTCTTTGTCTCCTTTGAGTTATTCTTAGCGCTTCCATTGTTCAATGTGGAATCAGAAAAGGACTTGTGATGAATATGTATTCAGACATTTCCCTACCTGACATTACAACTAACCAGTCGAATCACAGTTAGCATGCAAATGTTGATTTATGACTGCTGTCACCAAGGTATCAAGCAAAAGTCTCCAGTGAGAATGCACACTAACCTTTGCTCATACTGCCGATTCTGATTTTTGTTTTTCTCTTGCTTAGTGAAATGAGATCTATGTCAAAAGCATTTATCTGCCCTCTGAACACACTAAACACTGCCTGTCTAAACAGCTTATATCTCTCTCCAGAAGATCCTCTGCCCTATGGCAGAAGATCCACTGACCTCTTTTCATTGGTATTCTGCAAATTTTGCAATCATGCAAGCATCTGCTGCTTTGACCGCACTGTGCAGGTGTAAACTGACCAGTTTAAAATGAGATAAGACAACTGTAGTTAATAGGCTGATACAATTAATTTTTTCACTGCATACCGTGTTAAGATTTAAAATCATATTGGTTTGTCCTTTTTCCAAGTTAAAGAGGAAAAGCAAATATTTATTTTTAGCAAATGTGCAGCAGCATTAGGTAAAAAAAACTACAAAGAAATTAACTAGACAGAATTTATTAAAGTGTGGTTTCTGTACCTAAATAGATCCGATATTAACTGGAAGATATGTGGATATAAAGTAGACTACAGTTTAGTGAAGTGTACTGAAACACATCATCTGCACAGTCATGTTCACTTTATATCACAGGCAGCCGTGAGTGAATGGGCTTGGGTTCTATTCATGATCATTCATATATTCATTCATCAAACTCATTGTAAATTCCAGAAATTTCAAAATGTAATCTAAATGTCTTTAGGGGGTGAATCTTTGAAATAAATTTTGGCCAATTTTAAAGCTGAAGGATCCTCAAACAAAGAGCATGTGAGCTGGGTATTGCCCTCCAGCTGTTGTGAAACTACAAGTCCCATCGTGCCTCTGCCTGTGGGTGTCATGCTTTTAACTGTCGGCCTTGCAATGCCTCATGGGACTTGTAGTTTCGCAACAGCTGGAGGGCCACCAGTTTGAGACCCCTGATCTAAACCATTCCATTGTAGCTCTGGTTGTATGTTTAGGGTCGTTGTCCGGATGGAAGGTGAACCTCCGCCTCAGTCTCAAGTCTTTTGCAGACTCTAACAGGTTTTTTTCTAAGATTACCCTGTATTTGGCTCCATCCATCTTCCCATCAACTCTGACCAGCTTCCCTGTCCCTGCTAAAGAAAAGCAAATGAAAAGAAAAGCTGCCACCACCATGTTTCATGGTGGGGATGGTGTGTTCAGGGTGATGTGCAATGTTAGTTTTCCGCCACACATAGCGTTTTGCATTTAGGCCAAAAAGTTCAATTTTGGTCTCATCTGACCTGAACACCTTCTTCCACATGTTGTCTGTGTCTCCCACGTGGCTTCTCGCAAACTGAAAATAGGACTTCTTATGGCTTTCTTTCAACAATGGCTTTCTTATTGCCACTCTTCCATAAAGGCCAGATTTGTGGAGTGCACAACTAATAGTTGTCCCGTGGGCAGATTCTCCGACCTAAGCTGTGGATCTCTGCAGCTCCTCCAGAGTTATCATGAGCCTCTTGGGTGTTTCTCTGATTTTTGCTCTCCTTGCCTGACCTGTCAGTTTAGGTGCATGGCCATGTCTTGGTAGGTTTGCAGTTGTGCCATACTCTTTCCATTTTTGGATGATGGATTAAACAGTGCTCTGGGAGATGTTCAAAGCTTGGGATGAATTTTTTACAACCTAACCCTGCTTTAAAACTTCTCCACAACTTAATCCCTAACCTGCCTGGTGTGTTCCTAGATTTTCGTGATGTTGTTTGTTCATTGAGGTTCTCTAACAAAGCTTTGAGGGCTTCACAGAACAGCTGTATTTATACTGAGTTTAAATTACACACAGGTGGACTCTATTTACTAATTAGGTGACTTCTAAAGGCAATAGGTTCCACTAGATTTTAGGTAGGGGTATTAGAGTAAAGGGGGCTGAATACAAACGCATGCCACACTTTTCAGATATTGATTTGTAAAAAAATTTGGAAAACCATTTATCATTTTTTTTCCACTTCACAATTATGTGCCACTTTGTGTTGGTCTATCACATAAAATCCCAATAAAATACATTTACATTTTTAGTTGTAACATGACAAAATGTGGAATATTTCAAGGGGTGTGAATACTTTTTCAAGGCACTGTATACAAATGCAAAAAAAAAGAAACACTGTCCAGAAGGAAAATGGAAAGTGGGTACACTGAAATTAATGTACTATTATCAGTGAGATGTCAGTATCATTGCATTCTCACATTGCATAGTTTTCATGTGTAATTTTTTTACATTGTTCCTTGGCTTACATACAGAATCAGCACTCCAATCTGATTTCAACTTAAAAAATAAAAAAACCTTTTTAGGTAGTTTTTGCTGCAACATCAAATTTGTTTAACTACCAGTCATATGACAGAATTGAGTGGTGAAAGTAAGAAAATAACAGATGAAAAAGCTGTTAGAAGGTGTACACTTCTTCTAAAAAAATAAATAAAACTAAAGCCCTCGTCATTTTAAAAATTGCCCATTTTTGCAAAACAGTTTCATAGGATAGATTGAGATCTTTTTGCTCATTGCCACACTGTGTTGTCTGCAAAGTTTATTAAAGTGTCAACACAGTGTTGACAAAAACATTTCAAAACCACAGCCACAATTTCCAGAGAAGAGGCAGTTGTTATGCTGGAATAAAAATTACAGTGCCATATTTCACACACAATAGTTAGACATATAGCTCAGTGGTTGGAGGGTATTTGTGAAGCTTGATTGGACTGCAATGTAAGATTGAGAGATGAGGCATTTTTTCTAAAATAAAGTGTTATTTCAAGGACAGGAGCCAGAAATATTGTACAGACTCACAACACATTATGTAAAAGCTTATACTAGGCTGCTTTGGAAAAGCTAGATACAAGGAAGGTTTTATTGTGAAACTAAAAATTTGAGTGTATTATGTCAGAAGCAATAGCCTGAAATATTGCTCAGTCACCCTGCAGATCATGTAAGTGCTTTTACTAGGCAGTAATGTAAGAGGGAGAGACAAGACTTTCTCCCTGTCTCAACAGTGTTTTTCTTCTGTATCATGGTGCTTTTACATTTTCAATAAAATTATGGATGACTTTTTTTCCAGAGTGCAGCTGTCTGGGTTTCTGTGACTTTTCACAGATCCTAATTTAACTTTGGAGAACCAAAAAATGTAGTTTTTGTTTTTAAAATTAAAAAAGAAAAAATTTGCTATACACAACGTATGTTGTATTTCTACAGTTTCTTCTAGACCTCTTTGTCCAAACCACATTGCTCATATTGTTAAACCTGAGAAACCGCGCTTAGGATCAATATATATGGTGAGTTCACATAGGTTGCTGCATCCCTTAAAACAAAGACACTCCTAGGGGTGTCCTGCCTAGTAGAAATTGTTTAAAGAATATTATAGGGATAGAACGGCGCTACCTCAAAAACCTGTATGGCTAAGCATATACAGGAAACATATGAAAACGTTTTTTTATATATGTATAAAGACGTTTTTATGTGAGAACGTTTTTCTATACGAAGGAGAATTGTGATGTTGTCACGGCTTAGTGAAGGTGAAAGATGACTAAAACATGTAAATATAAGTCAGCATAGGCTTGCATGTAGCCTGCTAGGAGATATATAAAACCTGTCACCAAGCAGCTGTCTGCAGCCCATATATTCCTGATAGGTCAGTGTACTTTCTCTAGATCAGGAACTCCAGAAAGCATACTCTGTGCATGAAAACCATATATAAGCACATATATAATAATTCCTGTAAAGAAAAGCAAAGATCATACAACAATAGCATATATATCTGTGTTTCAATGCAAAGTCCGTATACTATGGAGATCGAAGCATATTATGACAGTCCCATGCAGTGCATGCACTAATCAGGTTGTTCCCCAGGTGACTTTCGTGCGTACAGCGTAGGGTGGTGACTTCTGTGAACCCCCCTCAAAATGCTCACTCACCAAAAGTAGGAACCCCTGCAGGGGTGTCAGGCCTGTAGTCCTATACAAGGGCTTTTCTGTTCACTGCTGTCATATCTCCAGTTATATCCCGGTAGATCTTAATCAGTTTGTGGCCGGGTCTTCACCCCAGAGTTTGAAGAGTCCTTGCTGAATCTTTAGCAGCTTCCAACAGATCCACAGCTAATCAGGACAAGTGTAATCACCTACTCCTCCTCACCACCTCACTGCTGTGAGCAGGAGTAGGTGATTTTTGAGGTAGTGCCGTTCTATCCCTATAATATTCTTTAAACAATTTCCACATTGCTCATATAGCTTTGAAGGACAAAAAAAACTAATTAGAATGTATTTTTTACAATTAAATAGAAGTAAATGCTATACAGAGTATTCATTAGGTTTCTTGTAGGGCTTCTTTGGCTAAACAACATCCCCATTTAGCATTGGAGCCCCGAAAATATGAAAAGTTTATATTTTCTGACTAAAAATTTATTAATATGGAACACACAGTATACAATCCATAGTATTTTAAGATCACCATAGTATAAGATCAGCACAAGCCTGATAGGGTCTTCCGCGGGTGATTCCCCCCAGTAGACATTAGGGATGAAAAACTTTTGCACCTAAGCAAGGGAGTTCTCCAACCAGAGTTCGCTGCCACCTCAGAGCACATCACCATGAATCTCATAAAGGAGATGCAGTGCAGGACAAAGGAACAACCAACGTAGCTCTCCCCACACACGAGTCACCAGGGCGGGACAACTAAAGCAAGGGAAATGTGTTGTGCTTGGCCCACAACATAAAAACACATAGACAAATGGGTAAAAAGGAAATATGTTGTAGGAATATATGCATGTAAAAAGTTTCCTACTGTGGCCAATAACCTGTGAAGGTATGGTTGTTATGATGTCTTATACAGGGTTAAAGGTTCCTAAGTATGTGGTATTCTGTATTTTTAAATGTGACTACCACATGTAGATAAATTACCTAGTATCAACGTTGTAATTCATGGTAGCTTGCCCACCCCTTCCCACCTCCTGCACATCCCTTGTCATAATGGGGAGTGTCTGAAACCTGCATAATCATGATGGCCCCAATTCGGGTGAAACAGTTGCACTGAAAGTTGCTGCAAGTATATACCGTATTTATCGGCGTATAACATGCACTTTTTTCCCCTTAAAATCAGGGGAAAATCGTGGGTGCGTGTTATACGCCGATCCCCGCTATTTTGTTATCTATCGGAGCGATCGCCACGTGTAGTTTTAAATATGGTGCCGCGGAGTTCGGAGGAAACGAGTGCCGCCGATAACACAGTGACTGGGCGGAGCCGAGATACACATAGCCGAGGGTTCTCGGCTCTTCTCGGCGCCGTTCACAGTCACGCCCAGTCCTGCCATTGGACCTGTGTTATGTCCATCATATGGACTATGCGTGACTGTGAACGGCGCCGAGAAGAGCCGAGAACCCTCGGCTATGTGTATCTCGGCTCGTTCAGCTCCGCCGAGTCCCTCCGAACTCTGCGACACCATATTTAAAACTACACACTAAACTTGTGTATGTCGGCGGCGATCATGTAATGTACACTAGGGGCAAGGCTGCACTGACCACTGGGGCAAGGCTGCACTGGGGCAAGGCTGCACTGGGGCAAAGCTGCACTGACAATTCTGCACTGGGGCAAAGCTGCACTGACAAGGCTGCACTGGGGCAAAGCTGCACTGACAAGGCTGCACTGGACACTGGGGCAAGGCTGCACTGACAAGGCTGCAGATGGACACCATAACGCTGCATTGATGGGCATTAAAATGTAAGTTTTTTTTCCTTAAACTTCCCTCCTAAAAGTTTTTTTCCTTAAAATTCTCTCCTAAACTTGGGGTGCGTGTTATACGCCGGTGCGTGTTATACGCCGATAAATACGGTATGTAGGTGCGAGTTTATACATATCAGCAGTTTTTTTTTTTAAATGACAGTCCCCTAAAAGTGAACCTTTAGGTAGAAGAAACCTATTCATAAAGGTGTCTGCACTCAAGAAAAGAGTATATGTTCTGCTGATAAAGCTACATATATAGAAGAGTCCCCCGCTAAGCTCATTTTTTCCTCCTGCCAACCTCTATGCTGCTACCTTTTCTCTTTATTTGGCATGGATGCTTTTATGAATATGCTTATTTTACTGACAGGGTCACTTTAAGAAATGTAATGCATTTAAAAAAATGCCCTAATTAAATATGGCTCATCTTGCTTCAGAGCTGAAACAGATTTTTCATTGTATGACTCATTAGTTGACTAATGGGCTACTTGACAGTGGCACAGCCTAATAACTAATAATTTGGGGGAAAGTCTTAGACCGTTGCTTAGAATTGCCTTAAATCTTCTTAACAGCTGGGTTATTCTTACATATTTAAATATTCAGTAAAAATTATACTTGAAGCAATATATCAGGAAACATATGAAAAATGTTTTATTGTTTTTGTTGTGATGTCTTTGCGGTCACAGTTTACCACTGGGATCACAGTGATCACTGTTGTAGTTTGTCTAGAGATTGTCATTTTCATTAGACCATATTTTTATTTCATATGGACAGTATTGTGATGTATGCAGTACATTTAGTGTTATTGAGTTGCTTTTTACTTGCCTCTAGTCCTCCTAAAAAGAAAATCGATCCCTAAGCTTTCACTCCTTGGTTAATATGATCATACTGTGGATCATGTACCGCAAAGGGAAAATTGAATGTATGGGTTCATTAACTAAGCTATAAAGCAATCAGTTCAGAGGCTAGACAGCAAAGAAAATAGTATAGCGAGACGCGTTAGAGCTTGTAGAATTTTACTTACAAGTTTTAAAATGAAGAAAAGTTGTTCATGACATATTTGTTTTGAAAGAAGAGTGTTCTTTTAGATGGACTGTGTAGATTTTATTGCAAATTTTTACCAGTATTGCAAAAATAGATATTTTGGGCTTTTGGAAACCTAGAAAAAAAAATACTGTTGTGAAATGTCCCTTTTTAAACAATCAAACAAGGATGACTTCTTAAAATCTGCTCAGCAATCAATTAATTCAACTTTCCAAGTTTTGGTTGAAATATCCCCCATTTCTATTATTTTACCTATGGATAAAGTGTCCAAAATACATTTTCAAGAAAAAAGACCTCTCCTGCGCTCAGGTGTCCATGAACTGGATAAGTGGTGCAGCCACCTATAGAAGTAATGCCTAGCGTCTTGCAGCCCTCATTTGAACAATGGGTATTCAAGCTAAAAAACACAAAAAAAAACAGGTAGGGGCTCATTCTTGGGGTTTATGGGATGCACTAAGGTCAAGGACTAGGAATTGGGTAGACCATTTGGCAGGTGTAGTAATAGGTTTTAGCCGCTAGGTATTTGTTTAGAAGGTAGTTATTAGGTTTAGGTTGTGGTTGGTTTCAGATAGTCGCCTATTGGCCTATTTGACTACATGATGTACTTTTTGTAATTTTATGCAATTTACCGCCAATGTAATTTACCGCCATTGGAGTTTAGTGTCTATTCCCACCAGATGCTAGCGGGCAATGGTGCCTCTCTCTCTCTCTCTCTCTCTCTCTTGTCTATGGTATGCCGGTCCGCAGAGGTATCTTCCAGGGTATATGCTGAGGTGATGGGTACCACTGTCATTTGGCACAGTATGGTTTACTATTATATGGTTTATATACATATTTGTCACTATATTTATATATATTTTATATCTACATGGAGTGGGGTGTAGCCTTTCAGTAGGAACACTCTATTGCTGTGTCTAATGGTGACTAATGTTGGTATAGGCTGATGAGGTTCAGTATTCACTTTGAGATCCCATATGTATTTTTAGTATTTTATACTATGTATTATTTATTATTTTATAATCCTTCCTCCTCTAGATTAGTATCGTGCTGATATCATAACGACTAATTGTTATGGACTCCCATGTGTTGTTCTTTTAACATTAAGTATATTATATGTTATATTTCAATCTATGAATTTTATGGATATGGTATGATCTACTGTACCTTGGAGGGATATTTCTGCGGACTCCTTCTATTAATCTAATAATTTTACATTATGATCAACCTATAGGTTTGGAATCCATTTTCCATTATCCCTTTTTCCACTTCCTTATTTGGGAATCGATATTCACATTATAATATTTTCAATTTTATTTTTATTTTTTAATTAATTAATTAAGTTTTTAAATTATACATTCCTTTTCCCCTCCATTTTTCATCTATGTTTCTTTAGAGAAAAGTGGGTTGAGCGCTGCTAGTAGCCCCCGCCAGAATGCTGCTTGTCCTGCTTAGCCAGATCGCGTCTCTGCCAATGATAATGTTAGTAGTGGAGCGATTGATAGAGAGCGCGCGGCCATACTGAGATGCGCGCGCATTATTTACCACAGGTTGACGGTCGGAAGCAGTGGGTGGAACGCAAACACACCCACGCTTCCGGGCCGTGTTCCTGGCGCACAGGGACCTCTGACGCCTATGGAGGAGGGGGAAATGACGCCACGATCGGCCGGAAGTTGCGGGTGGAACGCAGGTACGCCCGCACTTCCTGGTCTTTTGAATGGCGTGCGTTCCACACATGGCATGCGGCACTAATATGGCTCCTGGGAGCCGGAGGAGCCCGGCATCATCCACCCCAGTAGATCAGAGGCATGGGGACACAATTAGAGCTGCATGCAGGAGGTGAGGTGTCTTTGTTTTGGCGCACCCAATCCCCCTTCCCCTGCCCTGTTGCACATAGCCTATGGTGAAAGTGAAACTGATCTACTGGTCCAGTGTTTCTATATTTATATTTATATCTATTTATTTTTTCAATTAATCAATTTCTTTTTGTACTAGTATTACTACTATCATTATCTTTTTAGCAGATAACATAGAGTGATGTTTGCCCTCTATATTTTGGCTACAAATGGGGAATCACACTCAGAGGGATGGGATAGGGAGGGTTAACCCGAATGGGTGGGTGGTGCCCAATATCTGTGGGAGGGGGCGTCGTCACTAATTGGGTGGGGTAGACACAGGCACATACATACATTTATAGAGAGAGCAACTCGAGAGACCAACCATTGCCCGCTTAGGCTCTGAAGAAAGGGGTGCTCCCCCGAAACGCGTAAGCCATCAGCCATTTGCGCTGGTCTTATCCTCTCGGCAACAGGTCCTGGATTGTCGATCCACAGAAACAGCGCTTTTGCGCCCTTTTGAAAGCTATTTATACTAGCTCGTTTGTGAGTATAATTTTTACTGTTTTTATGCTGCATTAAAGTTTATCAGTGGTAATGCACTAGGTTGGTGCGCCCTCTTTCTTTTTTGTGTTTTTTTGTGCAAAATACATTTTGCCATGTGCAAAAATCTTTAGGCTTGAAAGTGTATTAAGAATAAAAATATAATATACTGCAGCTTACCAGTCTTTAGATGTGGTGGCTGCATTAAAGCGAAGTTCCACGGGAAAAAAAAATTAAAAGTCAGCAGCTACAAATACTGCAGCTGCTGACTTTTAAAAAAAGTCCAGGGCGCCCACGATGTCCTCACCTGTCCTGTCCCTCGGCTCTGGGTGCAGGCACCGGCGACTTCAGTAAGGGAATCAGGAAGTGAAGCCTTGCTGCTTTACAGGCTAGTTCCCTACTGCGCATGCATGTCCTGACTGATCCCTGTGGTCTTCTGGGACCTATGTCTCTCCCAGAAGACAGCGGGGGGGGGGGGCAGAGGAGGGGCCGGACATGGCACGGATCTCCAGAAGTGGGAGCAAATACCTGTATTAGACAGGTATCTGCTCCCCCCTTAAAGGTGCCAAATGTGACACCGGAGGGGGAGAGAAACCAGATAAGCGGAAGTTCCAGGGTGGAACTCAGCTTTAAGTTGTTTTTCAGGCTTATTTTCCTTTATTGTTAGCTGGTTGTACTGCCAGTAACACACCTTTTAAAGACTAATGTTGGTGGAGCACTGGACCTATCTTTGTAAACAGAGGAACCAAGCAAAAGTTACTGTAGTAGTGATGCAAAAAAAATCATCAAGAAGTGGGAGCATCAATTATGTTTAATAGGTCCAGTTTATTTTTTTTGCCAAAAGTGAGAGCCACATAAATATTAAATGCGTTTCAGGTGCTCACCAATTACATTTGATCAGTGCTTGCAGTTACACAATGAAAGACTATTCGACACACTGAACCAGGATAAAATGGTTTAAAAGAATCGATATACATGTGTAAAAAGACTCATTCAGTGCACTGGTCAGACAGTCTTCCTACACCAGTACCTTTCCAGTCCAGTGTTTTTTTATCCTACAACTCATTGGCTACTCTTGCGACTCAACCAGACCTATTAAACCTAGTTGTCACTCTCACTTCATGATCATCTTTTTCAGCAGCATACTTTCTGTCCTTGGATGACAACACTCACTAACTGAACAGATACAGTATAACAAAATGCTTTCAATGGAAATGTTAGCAGTGTACTACCAGAGAAGCATGTTCTATTTTTGTTCATGTACTTGGTATGTTCCCCTGTTTAGGCTCTCCTGTCCTGCAGTCCACTTCTCCTTCTCTCCCTCTTTCAGCTGCTACAGGAAAAAAGAGGATCTGTTCCAGCAAAGGCCGCCCTGCTGACCATCCTGTAGAGGTTACTCTCCCTACTGCTGCCTAATATCCCCTGTGTGCTCCCCTGTCCAAACCCCCCACATGCCTTTTAAGGATGGAGAGCAGAGGAAGGGTCTGGTAAAAGATGGTATTTACTGGTAGACATGTGCATTCCTTATTGTTTGAATGCATTTTGGTCTGAATTTCTGACAATTTTGTGTTTGTGTCAACAAAATAAAAACGAACGCACAGAATGTGAAATCCGAAAGATCCGAAATAAAAAAAATGCTTTATTTTCATATCCTATATATTTTCGTATCGTTGCGACAACAGTTCGATATAGATAGATAGAAGATTCGACATGACTGAAGACAATAGTCAAATCTGTGTCTATCGAACCTGTGGTCGAATGTGCCTAACCTAACTCTACTAGTCCAAGATTATTCAACATAGAGAGAAAAGATCGACATTATAGAGTCAATAGTAAAATAGCTATTAGTGGTCACTATGACTAAGCACTCCTTGTAGTGTGAAACGCGTAAGCTTTGTTCCACTTTGCTGTGACCTGTATTTTGGATGACAGCTTATTGAATAAAGGCAAATATTTTTGGAGTGCAGCTGTTCAGATTTTCTTTAATGTCTAACTATTAGTGGTCACTGCTGGAATGGGTGGGGGAAGTAAAATGATGATGATGATGAATGTTATTCGCTGATTGTAACCAAAGAGGAGGAGCAGTAAAATAGCTACAACTTATGTACACATGTACAGCATTCAATAGGATCAAAAATATGTAAAATACCGTTCGACATGAAAATTCGATGAAGCAGCTAAAAACATATGATCGATGCGAGCGGACATTTACGGTCAAATGCTCTGCCCATAGGCTATAGAAGAATTCTAATGTTGTTTGACTAGTAATAATAATTAATAATTATTACTAGTCAAACAACATTAGAATTCTACTATAGCTTGTGAGCAGAGCATTCGACCAGAAATGTATGATCGAGGCGTCATACAGTTTAGCTGCTTGGTCAAATCTTCTTAGAACCTCCGGCAGACACCATAAGCCTTCAATTGACAGATTCAACCTCAATTAATTTGGATTTTCATACAAATGCATTTTTTAATGAAACAAAATAAATAAAAACTAATTTCGGGAGTAACTAAATAAATGTATTTTTCAGACGAAACCGAAATTCTGTCAATTTTTTGGATTACATAATTCCGAATATTGTAATATGTTGGGAGTGTCCTCTTTGGAATCATGCACACTGTTTGGTTTTGCTGCCCCTTTTTTGTCTACAGGCATATTTTCCTACAGTAACCTACCCAGCATGTTATCCTGTGTCCATACACATCTAGTCTGTTAACTTACCTGTGTTTTTCCCAGTTACATTTACTTACTGCAAAATTGTACAGAGTGCATGAGGCCTTATTATTTTGCAAAAGCAGTTTGCCCCTCTGCCTCAGGCAAAAATGCCATGTCAGCAGTTACAAGTACTGTAGCTGCTGACTTGAAAGATTATGACACTTCTTACCTGTTCACTGGGCAAAAATGGGCGGCACTCAGATGAAGGAGTCATAATGCAAACCGAGTTCTATCGCCGGCTCCAGAATGGCTCGTTAGACTTGCCATTCTGTGCCCAAAATGTTGATGGCCTCAATTTTGTTTTTTGGCAAATGAGGACTTTGCGCTAGGGGAACATCTCCTCAAGCCCTTTCATTGCAACCTCACCCCAGAGCAAAGCATTTTTAATCATCGGCTATCCCGTGCCCGAAGGGTGGTGGAAAATGCTTTTGGGATCTTGGCAAACCGGTTCAGGCTCTTTGTGACACCTATCAATATGGCTTTATTAAAAATCAACCATATTGTCCTGTGCTGCTATATCCTGCATATTTATTTAAGGAAACATGCAGACAGGTATATCAGCTCCCTGCCAAATGACAGGGAACCTACAATGCATGGGCCTAGTAGAGACGCCGAAGGACATCAGGCTGTTGAGGGGATGACAGCCATTGAAATTCCCGTGCTGGCTTGCCCATAAGAAGTGCCTGAGAATTGCGGCAAAAATACATGGACTATTTTGTGGGGAGAAGGTCAGTTTCATGGCAGCAGATTCTTACTGATCCAGTGTAAACTTATGATTTTTTTTGTTCTTTGAGGGGGGGCTGTTGTTTTTGTTGTGAAATTAACAATACAACCTGTTTTTTTTTTCCTCATGTGTTAAACATGTCCTTTTGTTTGGCTTTATGTCTAAATTGATATGCTTTATCTACTGTTGTATCTCACTCTATGTGTAAGATATGTTCCAAAAGTGGATTTTGGTATGACACTTGCTCCAAAAGTGAAATTGGACCTTGATTTAGCCAAGTGCTTGGGGGTGCTGGGTAGCTGCTACACACACACAATTGTTTGGTTCTTAAAGCATCAAATGCATTAAGCAGCAAAACATTATGCCTTTACAACTCCTTTAAAAATTTCCTTCTGAAATTAGCGGGAGATGCCAACATGTACTAAGAGCACATTGTAAAATGAAATATGACAACTTACAAAGATTACAGGTATAGAGCAAGGAAATAAGAAGCCACACATTGTTGTGTCCAAACATTTTTACTCCAAGCACATTCACAGGTGCTGTCAGGAACAGGTGTGACCAGATTGTGTGGACTGCAAAGGGGAAACCAAAACGCATGTAAAAGTGAATAAATAATATTTATTAAAATAAGTGATAACACAGAAAATACAGATAGTGCAACCAACACAACAAACCCACTACAAACAACAATATCTACAGCAAGGGGCAATACCAGAATCACAGATGTCAGCCAGGCCAGGGTCATACACAGCAGGTCAGCAAGAGCAAGGGATATACCAGAGACATAAACGATTAGCCAAGCCAAGGTCATACACAGGAAGATCAGTAAATGAGGGACAGGGAACCAGCAGGACAGAGAGGGGATGGATCGGGCAGAAGGGTACAGGAACACAGAAGGGATCGGGTCAGGATAAGCTCGGGCACAAGGTCGGATGCAGGCTCAGGATCGGGTAACAGGCGAACAAGGTCAGGGCTCAAGGAGAGAGATACCAAGGCAAGCATATGAGGGATTGCCGGGTATTTATAGGACTGACTGTGATTGACTTCAAGTCACACCTGAGCGCAGGGAGTGTTGTCTGCTCCATACTGCCAGGATCCATCCGCTGGTGGACATCAGTACTGCGGCCAAAAGATGAAATGACACCAGCAAGGAAATATTCTCCTGACAGTTCAACACTGCCAGGAGACACCTGCTGGTGGACCCCAGTACTGCATGCCAAACGATATATCTTGCCAGCGGACGGATCCTTTCCTGACAGTACCCCCCCTTAAAGGAGCGGCCTCCGGACGCTCCAACTAGTCTTAATTGTCCAAAGTCTATGGCATCAGGCAGAATGGTGGAAAAAGGCTGGTCATCAGGCACATCCGGGCAGATGGCTGGCATGTCAGAGTCATTGAGCTGGGCAGCGGACAGGAACAACTTGAGCTGGGCAGCAGACAGGAACAACTTGAGCTGGGCAGCAGACAGGAACAACTTGAGCTGGGCAGCAGACAGGAACAACTTGAGCTGGGCAGCAGACAGGAACAACTTGAGCTGGGCAGCAGACAGGAACAACTTGAGCTGGGCAGCAGACAGGAACAACTTGAGCTGGGCAGCAGACAGGAACAACTTGAGCTGGGCAGCAGACAGGAACAACTTGAGCTGGGCAGCAGACAGGAACAACTTGAGCTGGGCAGCAGACAGGAACAACTTGAGCTGGGCAGCAGGCTCCGGGTCATCGAGCTGGGCAGCAGGCTCCGGGTCATCGGGCTGGGCAGCAGGCTCCGGGTCATCGGGCTGGGCAGTAGGCTCCGGGTCATCGGGCTGGGCAGCAGGCTCCGGGTCATCGGGCTGGGCAGCAGGCTCCGGGTCATCGGGCTGGGCAGCAGGCTCCGGGTCATCGGGCTGGGCAGCAGGCTCCGGGTCATCGGGCTGGGCAGCAGGCTCCGGGTCATCGGGCTGGGCAGCAGGCTCCGGGTCATCGGGCTGGGCAGCAGGCTCCGGGTCATCGGGCTGGGCAGCAGGCTCCGGGTCATCGAGCTGGGCAGCAGGCTCCGGGTCATCAAGCTGGGCAGCAGGCTCCGGGTCATCGAGCTGGGCAGCAGGCTCCGGGTCATCGGGCTGGGCAGCAGGCTCCGGGTCATCGGGCTGGGCAGCAGGCTCCGGGTCATCGAGCTGGGCAGCAGGCTCCGGGTCATCGAGCTGGGCAGCAAGCTCCGGGTCATCGGGCTGGGCAGCAGGCTCCGGGTCATCGAGCTGGGCAGCAGGCTCTGGAACATTGGGCCGAACAGCGAGCACCGTAAGGGCAGGCCGGATTACAGGCACCGGCTCAGCAAGCTGGGTAACGGGCCCCGGCCCAGTGGGCTGGGTAACAGGCCCCGACTCAGCGAGCTGGACACCGGGCACTGGTTCGGCAAACCGGATAACGGGTACTGGCTTGACAGGCCAAGTGACGGACTTCGGTTTAGCAGACTGGGTAACGGGCACCTGTTCAACAGACTGGGTAACGGGCACCGATTCAGCAGGCTGAGACACGGGCACCGAAACTCCAGGCCGAAACACAGGCACCGAAACTTCAGGCTGAGACATGGGCACCGAAACCTCAGGCTGGGATACCAACATCACGACATCAGGCTGGAAGACAGGTACCAGGATATCAGACTGGAGGATGGACACATCAAACCGGAAAGCAGGCTCATCAGGCTGAATAGTGGGCACATCAGGCAGAACAGGTACTGGCACAACTGGCTGAGTAGCAGACACTGGCACATCAGGCTGGAAAGCGGACTGGAAAGCCGGCACCGAGACATCAGACCAGGCAGCGGGTGCTGGAACTTTAGACTGGGCAGCAGACACAGGCGCTGGCAAATCGGGCAGAATAACAGGTACATCGGACTGGTCAATAGTCGCTGGGGCGTCAGACTGGGACATGGACACTGGGATTTCGGGCTGGAAGGCAAGCTTCAAGACATCCGGCTGGAAGGCAGGCATATCAGACTGGATAGCAGGTGCATTAAACTGGAGAGCGGGTGCCTCAGACTGGAAGGTGGGTACACCAGACTGGAAGGTGGGCACACCAGACTGGAAGGTGGGCACACCAGACTGGAAGGTGGGCACACCAGACTGGAAGGCAGGGACATCAAGCTGGAAGGCAGGGACATCAAGCTGGAAGGCAGAAACCAAGACATCAGGCTGAAAAGCAAGCTTCGGGACATCAGGCTGGGAGGCAGGCATGAAAACATCAGACTGGGGAGCGGGCACAGACTGAAAAGCGGGCACCGGGACTTCAGGCTGGAAGGCAAGCTTCAAGACATCCGGCTGGAAGGCAGGCATATCAGACTGGATTGCAGGTGCATTAGACTGGAGAGCGGGTGCATCAGACTGGAAGGTGGGCACACCGGACTGGAAGGCAGGGACATCAAACTGGACAGCGGGCACAGGCATTGGCACAACAGGTTGAATAGAAGACACTGGCGCATCAGGCTCGGTAGCAGGCACTGGACTGTCAGGCTGGGTAGCAGGCAGAGGTTTGACAGAATCAGGTGGGTTAGTTGGTGTGGAAGCAAGTTGGGTTACTGGCAGGATCGTGTGAGTGGGGAAGAACTTTCGTTTCTTCTTTGGCTTAACTGCTGGAGATCTGTAGGTGGCTGTAGGACTGTAGACAGGAGGTGAGGCATACTGAAAGGAAGGGCTGGGATATGGCAAGGAAGGGGGAACAGCGGCCAGAGGAAGTTCTTGTGGGGAAGTTGCAGGTATTAGAGAAGAGGCAGGTGGGTTAAAGGCAGGATAGGTGCAGGAAGTAGACACAGGGCATCGATACTTGGTGGGGAGCAGGGTATATTGGACTGCAGCTGAGGTTGCCAGGGGTGATGGGAGAAAGGACATCTGAGCAGGCAGGTATTTAGTAGCAGGTCTGGTTTGTGGAGAGCTGACAGAAGCTGGGCATAACAGGTCTAACCATGCCTGAAGTACAGGTAGCACAAAAGTGGCCTCACATTCCCTCTGTCTGACCAGCGACTGCACTTCATCTATACAATCCTTCAACAACTGTTTGGGACAAACCGAATAATGCTCAAAAAAGGATGCAGAGTCATCCTCCAACAGCCATACTAAGGACGCAACCTGGTTAATGCTGAAGGGGGGAGAAAAGTCATCATGGCCCTTTGGGATACAAGGCAGAGCCAGCTCTGTACACATTCCAATCAAAGGCTGAACATCCTCAAACCGTATACTGCCCTGATCGACCACAGAGTGAGCTAAACGGATAATCTCCAGCAGCTGATCACTGGACCACCCTTCCAATGTCTGGCGGAGATATTCAGAACTCTCTGTTGCCAGCAGAGCATAATAAGCAATTATATCTGAATTCATCCTAATAATGTGCAACAGAACCGAGATGGTTCCCCTGTGCAGCCACTTCTGGTCAGAGATGGCCTTGGTATACTGTCAGGAACAGGTGTGACCAGATTGTGTGGACTGCAAAGGGGAAACCAAAACGCATGTAAAAGTGAATAAATAATATTTATTAAAATAAGTGATAACACAGAAAATACAGATAGTGCAACCAACACAACAAACCCACTACAAACAACAATATCTACAGCAAGGGGCAATACCAGAATCACAGATGTCAGCCAGGCCAGGGTCATACACAGCAGGTCAGCAAGAGCAAGGGATATACCAGAGACATAAACGATTAGCCAAGCCAAGGTCATACACAGGAAGATCAGTAAATGAGGGACAGGGAACCAGCAGGACAGAGAGGGGATGGATCGGGCAGAAGGGTACAGGAACACAGAAGGGATCGGGTCAGGATAAGCTCGGGCACAAGGTCGGATGCAGGCTCAGGATCGGGTAACAGGCGAACAAGGTCAGGGCTCAAGGAGAGAGATACCAAGGCAAGCATATGAGGGCTTGCCGGGTATTTATAGGACTGACTGTGATTGACTTCAAGTCACACCTGAGCGCAGGGAGTGTTGTCTGCTCCATACTGCCAGGATCCATCCGCTGGTGGACATCAGTACTGCGGCCAAAAGATGAAATGACACCAGCAAGGAAATATTCTCCTGACAGTTCAACACTGCCAGGAGACACCTGCTGGTGGACCCCAGTACTGCATGCCAAACGATATATCTTGCCAGCGGACGGATCCTTTCCTGACAGGTGCTTTGTAAGGTGCTTTAACAAAGATCTTTGTTGAAAACATGTAGGTTCTTCCACATTTCTCTTTGTTTTTTGGTAAGCAGGCATTTTAACAAAACATTAGTTACACTTAAAAAAATCAGTTATGGGCGCATGCGCATCGCAGAGCATGATGGACGTCTGATGCTGTAGCTCCGTCTCGCCCGGGACTATAACAGCTTCCAGAGAGACATACACACTAGCCTAAGCAGTGATTTTATCACCCCTTGAGCCACACAGACATGGTGCATGCCTGCAAAAAAGAAGAAATCCCGAGGATCGGCTCAACACACCCTGACACACTATCTCCTCTGCACACGGGAACTCTGCAGCATGTCCCAAAATGGCACCGTGGGGAGAAACAACTCTCCTTCCCCTGCTTCACCACCACAGTCTCCGCCGGATCAGGCCCCTGTACTGGACTCTAACCGTGAGTACACAGCCTCTCTTACTAAAACGGACCTTGAGAACAGCTTGGAGGCCATGTATACTAGGCTGGCCACTAAGTTCCAGACCGAGCTTCACAAAACCTCTCATACGCTTTCCCAGGAAATTGCAGCCTTGGGCGCAAGGGCTGAGAGGCTGGAAATGAAACACGACGAGCTAGCTCTGGCATACAATGTTCTAACCAGGGAGCATGAATCATTAGCCTCGGCTTTTTCCCTGATTGAAACTCAAATTGAAGATCTCGACAATAGAAACAGGCATAATAATCTGCGACTATGAGGAATCCCAGAATCAGAGACAGATCTTATACCCACTGTGATCCGTTTATTCAAATCCCTTCTTCCGGACTTTGATTCGGCGGCCTTCAAATGCGACCATATACACAGAGCCCTCAGACCAAAACCACCTGCTGACAAACCCCCCAGGGATGTAGTCCTGTGTATGAAGAATTTTCTAACCAAGGAAGAGATTCTGAGGGCTGCACGGAATAAACAACGCATCATTCTGGATGAGCATACCATCCAAATTTACCCAGACATCTCCCCTGCTACCCTGGATAGCAGACGGGGAATGAAAGAGGTTACTACAGCTCTTCAATCTGCCCACATTTGTTATAAATGGGGTTTCCCCTTTAAACTGGTGATTCCCCACAATGGAACCACATACTCGGCTACATCACACCCAGAAGGCCAGGAGATCCTTGTGAAGTTGGGCCTTCTTGATGCCGAATCTGTTCGCCATCCACTGTCTACTCCCAGACCTTCACCAATTTAGCGCACTCCACCACCTAGGAGGGATAGAAGAAGGATCCGTTACGACATCGGTGACAGAAATGAGGAACATTTTCGCTGATCAACTTGGCTTCTATGCCTCTGGCTAGATTCAGAGCAGTCTTCACTTCAAGCCACAGTCAGTTTGCTCGGACGTTGGTCCCTTGGAGCCACGGCATGTTCGCCCCACCCAGCTGTAGCTTCGCAGATTTTGTCTTTCTTTTTTAATTTTTTTCAATTTTTCAATTGTTTTTTCTTACTGTCAGCAAGCCCTGCCCCGTTCTTCATAGAGCGGAGCTGCGTTCGGCTGGGTGCGAGACCTAGTAGTCTCGTTTGTTTTTTTTTTTCTATCAGGTCCATTTCTATTGCCTGATCCAGTTTTAGGTTACAATGACCTGAAAATGGTTAGCAGAATTTTCCTTTTTTCTCATTTTTTTTGAATGCCCAGGTCAGCTTGCTCATTGTTTGCATAATAACCTTCTTCAGAGGTGCCCTTTTGATAAATCTGTGTTTTACTCATTTAACATGGTCTGCAATCTGAATGTGTTGATCCTTTTCGATTTCTTGTGCAGGAGTGTGGTGGCTCCCTCATTGGGATAGGAAGGAATGTGTTGTGCCCTTTTTGGTACCCCCCAACACCCCATTTCTGAGCACTATTCAGCTTATAGAACTGTGCAACACTCCCCATGGTGATTAATTGCCTATCACATAATGTGAAGGGTTTTAACTCCCCCCATCAAGAGACGCAAGGCCTTTGCCTTTTTATGCAACTAGGTGCAAAGATTCTCCTGTTACAGGAGACTCATTTTGCCCAGTCCTCACATCCAAAATTTTTCCACAGAAACTTTCCCCAAGCCTTCTATTCTCTGCACCAGTCGAAATGCAGGGGTGCCGCCATACTCTTGCACTCTTCCTTTCCTATGGAAGTGAAACAAGTGTATAAAGATAAGGACAGTAGATATGTCATTATTAAGGGTCTTATTCACAATAGAGAACTGACAATCGCTAGTATTTATGCTCCTAATGACTCCCCAGCTTCTTTCTTTAAGTCCTTCTTTGACCGCCTGTCTTTTTACAAATCAACTCATATGATCGTAGGAGGGGATTTTAATATGGTGGCTAATTCCACCTTAGACAGATCTACTATGGTGCCTACCTCTAAATCCTTTCCTAGATCCCTCTCTAATGGTCTGCTGGAACATCAACTGGTGGATACTTGGAGAACGCATAACATGGGAGCTAAGGAGTATACCTTTTACTCCCACCCCCATAATAGTTATGCTAGATTGGATTATATTTACACCACCCCCATTATTTTAGCTAACTCCACTAAGGTGACCATTCACCCTTCTGCTTGGTTGGACCATCACGTAACTGCCTTTACTACTGAATTTATCAGATTAGCTCCCACCACCCACTCATGGAGACTAAACGAAGCACTCCTCTCAGATTTAGCAGTAGAAACTGAGATAGCACAAACTATTGATGAATATTTTACCATTAATGCCTTGCCAGAAACTCCCCTTCCTACGGTTTGGACTGCCCATAAGGCGGTATTACGAGGCAAGCTTATTAGTATAGCCTAAAACCGTAACAAGATTGACAGACAAAAAATCTTAGACCTCACAAAGCAGCTGGATAGTCTTTATAAGAACACAGACTCACTGCACTTAGAATCCACTAGTCTTTCTATTGACCAGAAGAGCCTAGAATTAGACTCCATCCTATCAAAAAAGGTAGAAAAAACTCTTAGATGGTCTAAAGCTAAATTTTTACTCCACGGTGGCTCCTCTTCAACCCTATTTGCTAGAGAGTTGAATCAATCTACCCGTCCTCCTCAAGTATATAAATTAGTGACTCCCCCTGGCCCCACTACCTCTCACGCGCAAGAGGTCCTCAAAATATTTGAGCAATTTTATTCGTCCTTGTTGGCACCATCCCAATAGAAACCCTCACAGGATGATAAAGCTTGGTTTTAAACAATTCTCATACCGATTCTCACTCCTGCACAATTGGAGATACTTAACGCACCTATTACAATTACAATTGGAGGTCCTGAATGTGATAAAAGCTTTAAAGTTGGGATCCACTCCAGGCCCAGATGGATTCTCTTCTATATATTATAAGAAATTTTCTACCCCCCCCCCCCCCCATCTACAAGATTGTTTCAATTTTTCAACTGGGTGTTACAAGGAGGTAGTTTCCCTGAAGAGATGTTATTGGCAAATATGTCCTTGATACCAAATACAAACCATGCACTTCCCCAAAATTATAGGCCCATATCTGTCATAAACAATGATTTAAAAATATTTAGCAGAATCCTAGCGGACAGATTGGCAGGTATAATCCCTTCCCTTATATCCCCCTACCAATCGGGTTTCATTCCCCACAGACTCATCACAGATAACATACGCTTAGCCGCTAACAAAATTCAGGATGCCAATTTGTTCTGTCGGAAACTCTTTATGCTTAGCCTAGATATACAAAAGGCATATGATAGTGTCTCTTGGGATTATGTTTCCACTCTCCTACAACGTATGGGTTACCGAGGTGAATTTCTACAAGCCTTCCAGGCCCTTTATCGGAACCCTAAAACAAGGATCAAACTCCCAGGATGCTGCTCAGGGTTTTTCAGCCTGGGCAGGGGCACTAGACAGGGGTGCCCTCTCTCCCCTTTAATTTTCACTTTAGCACTTGAACCCCTGGCCATTGCAATACTTCAAAATTTAGACATCTCTGGGTACTCTAAAGATCCCTCTGTATACAAATTTGGTATGTACGCTGATGACGTACTGATGTTCCTCACCAATCCCTTAATCTCTCTGCCGAATTTGCTGCAGACCTTATCGAAGTTTGCGGGCATCTCTGGTCCATCGATCAATGTAGCAAAATCGGTAGCCCTTCCTGTGGGTTTTTTACCCGAGGAATTACACCAATTTAAACAATCATATTCCTTCACATGGGCTGAATCTCACCTCTCATACTTGGGTATTAACTTGACCAGAGATTTCTGCAGTCTTTTTGATGCTAATTACCCTCCGATGATATCTAAACTGAAAGGAATTCTCAAACTATGGTGCATTTGCATATTTCATTTCTAGGTAGAGTTACCACCCTTAAAATGACAATCCTCCCCAAATTACTTTACCTATTTAGATCCCTTCCAATAAGACTCTCTAAAACTTACCTGCACAACATCCAGGCCCTTTTCAATAGATTTATTTGGTGGGACAGACCCCCGAGATTTGCAAAAGAAGTTTTGTACCGCTCCTCCAAAAGCGGTGGTCTGGGTGTCCCTCAGATCTGGTTTTACTATTTAGCCAGCAGATATACGCAACAGGCCCAATGGAATATTAAAAACTCCAGAGTCTCCTGGGTCCAATTTGAAGAGGACTCTATCACACCTCTATATCTCCTGGGTTTGATGTGGTCCAAAAACCCTTCTAAACCATATTTGGGCTCTAAGAACTTAATTGTCAAGGTGGGACTTCAGCTATGGGATCAATATAAGAAGGCATATAATCTTATATCACAAACACCCCTAGGAGTCTCATTCATAGGAGACCCTAGATTCCCCCAGGCATATGATCGACCAGCATCCTTCCAAATTTGGATTGATCAAAATTTAACTATGTTAGATAAGTTTCTTTTGCATTCAAAATTTACCTCATTTTCACATTTACAAGCGAATTATCATTTCCCGGTGGGTGAATTTTACCACTTTTTACAAATCCGACATTTTTTTCAACATCACTATACTGGACCCAATTCTGATTCTAATACGCTCTATGAGAATCTATGCCACACATCCCCTCGTCAAAAGGGCTTATCTCAGGGGTTTACAAACTATTAGAAGCAGCAGCCGAGAAGCCCACATTGACATATAGGGGTTGATTTACTAAAGGCATATAGACTGTGCACTTTGCAGAGGGCAGTTGCCCTCTACAAGTTCAATTGCTCCAGAACTTAGTAAATGAGGTAAGGCTTCACCTTGCAAAGAGCACCTAATCACGTGCAAGGAAAATAAAAAAAACTGAATTTTTGCTTGAACATGATTGGATGGTGGATGTCAGCAGAGGTTTTACTCATTTACTAAACTCTGGAGCAACTGCTCTTGCAGAGTGCAACTTCACTTTGGAAAGTGCACAGTCTTTTTACCTTTAGTAAATCAACCCCATAGAGTCCAGTGGGAGCAGGAACTCTGCCTTGAAGACAGAGATTTAGATTGGGCAAAAGGGTGGCAAAACATGCGTAGCTGTACCAAATCATTAACGGTTTGGGGGACTGCCATTAAGTTGGAGACGCATTGGTACTACACTCTCTTGCGTCTGAGTAAAATTTTTCGGCAGTACTTCCCCTTATGCTTTAGGGGCTGTGCCCACCAAGGCTCCTTTCTGCACCTTTTCTGGGACTGCAAAAAATTACAACCTACCTGGAAAGAGGTCTTGAAGTTGATAGAAAAATTAGCAGGTAGAACTATAAATCTGAATTACCAACACTGTCTCTTATTTCAAACCCCACCTGATTTTTCCAAATCATTTGTGAAATTGTTCCATTCAATCTGTATTGCTATGCACTGGGCCACTGCGCTATACTGGAAGACACCTTCTGTTCCATTTGCACAGGTTGTTGCAAGAATAGACCACATGATATTAGCAGACAAAATTTATCATACCCTACACGACTCTATCCCCTTATTTGATGCTAAGTGGATTCCTTGGTTTTTGTTTAGACTTCAAGACTGACCAATTTTATTCAAGTTGATTTACCTATGTTTACTAAATTCTCTCATTGCTTAATAAAAGCTTTTTGAAATAAAAAAAAAAAATCAGTCACTTCCAACACTAAGTGGTTTTAGAAAGTGAAGGGCAACAGGGACATTGGTATCCCAAGACTGTTGCCTTTTTCAGATGGGGTAATCTGCTATCAACTCCCAAAAACACAAAAATGGAAGGCACACACAACTAGTGCCTTAGCAATGCCATTTAATGCCTGTTAAATTTTTATCTATGGTGGGTACTCCCAAACAGAAAATCTTCTAAGCCTAAAAATCACATAATATCTAAACATGTACTCTATACCACATTGCAGGGTATAATCTGACGCGTTTTGTGTGCACACCCCATTTCTCAGAGCTAGGCTACTCTGAGGAAGGGGGTGTGCCCCCGAAACCTGACAGTTTAGACCCCATGATGGATATAGCACATGTTTAGACACTGTGGGGGTCATTTATTGATCTAATCGTTCATTGATTCTAATGGAACAATTCTAACTTTCACAAAAAAAACCTTTTAATGTTAAGATGAAATGTATCTTTCTGTGAAATAAATTTTCCTTTGCAACATTGTTGCTTCTACTTAAAATATTTTGATTTTAAAAATGCTACAATGTGGAATGTTTTGATGTTTTGGTAAAATATATTTTTCTCTGTCACTTTCACTTGTTACTCTTCATCTCACAACAATCTTTACCCCAAACTCACACAGGTGTCTTTATAATCCACAAACAATACCATTGCTGATGAAAATTTAAAATGAATCACAATTTTTTGTGCTTTGTATTACTTCCAAATATTCATAATTTGAGCCCAAAAAATGTGATATGTGTACCAACATCAGAAATCAAAATGTAATTCCCAAAAATTTGAGGGTAATATTCTACTCTCACCCACAAAAATACACCAAATATCACAGAATAAATCAAAAAGAATAACTCTTGAGTAATGTAATTCCATCACCTGTATGTCCATAGAAATGCAGTATTTATGTGTTTTTATGTGTATTTATGTGTAGTTATGTGTAGGAGGGTCTCACACGTGGCAGCTCTGTGGCTTAGAGGTTAGAACTTCTGCTTAGTATCTCTGAGGGTCTGGGTTCAAATCCCAACCATGTTACTGCATGTGGAGAAGTTGTCTCATCTCCCAGGTCCTATAATTATGTCTAAATGTAGTAGTTATGTGTAGGAGGGTTCCACCACCATTGTAAGTCTTTTCCAGATACACTATATAACCAAAAGTATTGGGACGCCTGCCTTTACACACACATGAACTTTAATGGCAGCCCAGTCTTAGTCCGTAAGGTTAAAATTTGATTTGGCCCACCCTTTGCAGCTAGAACAGCTTCTGGGAGGGCTGTCCACAAGGTTTAGTCTGCCTATGGGAATGTTTGATCATTCTTCCAGAAGTGCATTTTTGAGGCCAGGCACTGATGTTGGATGAGAAGGCCTGGCTTGCAGTCTCTACTCTAATTCAGCCAAAGGGTGTTCTATCGGGTTGAGGCCAGGACTCTGTGCAGGCCAGTCAAGTTTCTCCACCCCAAACTTGCTCATCCATGTCTTTATGGACCTTGCTTTGTGTACTGGTGTGCAGTCATGTTGGAACAGGAAGGGGCTTTCCCCAAACTTTTCCAACAAAGTTGGGAGCATGAAATTGTCCAAAATGTCTTGGTATGCTGACGCCTTAAGAGTTCCCTTTTCTGAAACTAAGAGGCCAAGCCCAAATCCTGAAAAACAACCCCGCACCATAATCCCCCTCCACCAAATCATTTGGACCAGTGCACAAAGCAAGGTCCATAAAGACATGGATGAGTGATTTTGGGGTGGAGGAACTTGATTGGCCTGCACAGAGTCCTGACCTCAACACAACAGAACACCTTGGGGATAAATTAGAGAGGAGACTGTAGGTCAGGCCTTCTCATCCAACATCAGTGCCTGACCTCACAAATGCACTTGGAAGAATGGTCAAACATTCCCATAGACACACTCCTAAACCTTGTGGACAAGAAGAGTTGAAGCTGTTATAGCTGCAAAGGGTGGGCCAAATGAGTTTTGAACCCAAAACTAATACTGGGATGCCATTACAGTTCATGTGTGTTTAAAGGCAGGCATCCCAATACTTAGGCCAATATACTGTATATTGCTTGTGACACTGAGCATGGCTATGGACTTAGGGCTGGTTCACACCACAGAGATGCAAAGAACATGTGTGGGGTTGCCTGGTGGCTTAGTGGGTAGCAGTTCTGTCTAGCAGCACCTGAGATGTTGGTTCAATTCCCCAACATGCTAATACTTGTGTTGATGTTTATATGTTCTCCCTATGTGGGTTTCTCACCACAATCTAAAGACATGCTGGCATCTTATTTGTCTCCTGTCGAAACAGGTTCTAATGTCAGAACATTAATTTTGGACTTTATATTGGAAGCTCATTGCAGCCAGGGACTGATGTTAATGTTTATTAGCACTAATCATGCCCAGGGACTTGGACATTTCAAATTTTAGGGTTTACACTGCACAGGTACATATGCTTAGAAAACTGTTGCTTTGTTTATGTGGATGCAAATGGACTTTGGTCTTTGTCCTGTAGTTGAAGATTTGATGCACATATCCAAGGGCTAACAGAGTTGCGAACACTATTATGTGTTCCTGCCCATCAGGTGCAATCACTTTAGACATACATGAAGAGACAGATTGAAAGATACTGGTGGGCGTGTACTTCTATTGGGTGTGTCAGTGTGCTAACAATACAACCTCTCTTATATAAAGGCCTGCAGTAGGGGGTTCGTTTGGCCTGAGAAGGTCAGGTTTTTTGCTGTGATTTGTAGGGGAGAAGGAATGATATTGGGAGATTTGATGAAATTCTTGTGCATTTTTTCAATCAAAAGTGGGTTTATGTGGCCATGCTGTCAATGTTGTGTGTGTATTGTTCCTGTCTGATTATGCAAACATCGTTTGGAAGCATCTGCTGACCTACTCTTTTTTTTTTTATCTCGTTTAATCGTGTACACCGAAATGCAGCTTCCAGCAGAACATGGTCACCAATGTATGTATGTGTGGATTGTGGGCTGGTGGTGGGTGTTTTGAATAAGTCTTTTGTAATATTATGTGGCAATGCTTTGTAAGAATGACTGTTAAGTATGTTTCTATAATCTTGCAGATAACAATGTGATGTGTTGCCCATTATACACAGAAATTAAAGCTGTGTCTAGGGATGAGCTTCGTGTTCGGGCCGAACCCATGTTCGACTCGAACATCGGCTGTTCAGTCGTTCGCCGAATTGCGAACGATATGGGCCGTTCGCGCCAAATTCGTGTGGCGCGTCACGGCCCATAATTCACTGCGGCATCGCAGTGCATTGCTTGCTGATGATTGGCCAAGCATGCACTATGACCCGCATGCTTGGCCAATCACAGCCCCGCCTGAACAGAGAGCCGTAATTGGCCAAAGCCAAGGAGGTATTTGGCCAATTATGGCTCAGGGGATTTAGTACATGCCCCACACTATATAAGGCCGCCTGCACGGCGGCCCTGTGCAGTGTGTTCAGGTGTGCTTAGAGAGAGAGAGAGACAGTGTCATTTCATTTGAGTTAGCTAGATTAGACAGGACAGTCAGTCAGTTAGCTGCACTTAAAGTGTATTGTGTGTATATATATATGAATCCCAGGTGTTGCATATATATATATATATACATATATACACTGTATTCAGTTTAGCTAGATCAGTTCCTGTTATCTTCTAGACTATTTACATTTAGTGCAGTGCGTCCTGCTCACAGTGTTTAGCTAGATCCGTTCCTGTTATCTTCCTACTGACAGGCAGGCTTGTCTTGTTAAAGTATTTACAGCTACCTAAAGAAAATTACTGGTGTTCTTTTGATCCTATTAGTACCACGGTCAGGCAGCTAGACTATTTACATTTAGTACAGTGCGTCCTGCTCACAGTGTTCAGCTAGATCCGTTCCTGTTATCTTCCTACTGACAGGCAGGCTTGTCTTGTTACAGTATATAAAGCTACCTGAAGAAAACTACTGGTGTTCTTTTGATCCTATTAGTACCACGGTCAGGCAGCTAGACTATTTACAGTTAGTGCAGTGCGTCCTGCTCACAGTGTTCAGCTAAACCTACAAATTAGTGGGGTGCGTCCACCTCACAGTGTTCAGCTAAAGCTACCTGTAGAAGGTTGGTGGTCTCATACTACAGGCAGGCAGTTGATTTTGCTAGCTGCAGTATATATATATATATATATATATATATATATATATATATATATATATATATATATATATATATCTATCTATCTATCTCTATCTATATGTATATATATATCCCAGCTTAGTGCAGCTACAGGCCATTAGTATGTCTGGAAGGCCAAGAAGGAGAGGCAGACAGTCACAAGCCAATAAGAGAGGGCAAGCAGGCTCTGTGTCTAGTGCTGGTCGTGGAGACGGTGCATCCTCATCAGCACGTGGCCATGGGACACGCTTGGCCTTTTTTTCGGCAGCTGGCCGTGTTGAGCTGCAACATGCGGAAGACTTGGTCGAGTGGATGACCAAGCTGTCCTCATCCTCCTCATCCTCTCTCACCCATGCTCAGGGTGCTTTGTCTGGCAAAGCAGCGGCCTCTTCCCTTGGCTCAATGTCATCAGTGACTCCTTCCCTAGCTCCACCATGTCCTCCTGAGAAGTCCCTCGAACTGTTTGACCACAGTGTTGGGTACATGCTCCAGGAGGATGCCCAGCATTTGGAAGGCTCTGATGATGATACTGAGTTCGATGAAGGCAGTAACATGAGCACGGACAGAGGGGGTGCCCAAGAAGGACAGCAATCTGGCAGTCATGCTCCCCCTGCTGCAGCATACTGCCAGGTTTGCTCCAGTGATGAGGAGGGAGGGGATGATGAGGTCACTGACTCAACGTGGGTGCCTGATAGGAGAGAGGAGGAGGAGGAGGAGGAGGCGGCACATCAGCAACGAGGCAGGATGCCCTCCAGGGGCCAGCCTAAGGGCAGCACATTGACGGCATCACATGTGCAGGGCGCTGCAGTCTCTGCGCGTTATTCAAAAAGATCTTTGGTGTGGGCCTTTTTTGAGACGAGTGCATCAGATCGCACCGCTGCTATTTGCAACATATGTCTCAAGCGTATCTCACGTGGCCAAAACATCTCCCGCTTGGGTACCACATGCTTGACCAGACATATGTTGACCTGCCATGCAGTTCGTTGGCAAGCGCATCTAAAAGACCCACACCAAAGAACAAAGAGGACCTCTCCTTGCTCCTCATCAGCTGAGATTTCCAACCCCACTAGACCTTCAGTCCTCTCTGAGACCTGCACTGAGAGGAATGAAGGTGTAGAATTAGGTGTGTCACAGCCAAGTACTTGTGGGCAATCTGCTTTTGGTACACCGACGTCAGATTGTACCAGGCAAATTTCCCTGCCCCAGCTGCTGCACCGCCGAAAAAAGTTTGCTCCCAGCCATCCACATGCCCAGCGGTTGAATGCTAGCTTGGCAAAATTGCTAGCACTTCAACTGCTGCCTTTTCAGTTGGTAGACTCTGCCCCCTTCCGTGAGTTTGTGGAATGTGCGGTTCCTCAGTGGCAGGTACCCAAACGCCACTTTTTCTCACGGAAGGCGATTCCGGCTCTTTACCGGCATGTGGAAGGCAATGTCCATGCCTCGCTGGACAGGGCGGTCAGCGGTAAGGTGCATATTACCGCTGACTCATGGTCCAGCAGGCATGGACAGGGACGTTACCTAAGTTTCACGGCGCATTGGGTGACTCTGCTGGCAGCTGGGAAGGATGCAGGACAAGGTGCTGTAGTGTTGGAGGTTGCCTCCAAAATGCTAATGATTGTGACACACCTCTCTCCTCCACCCCCTCCTCTTCTTCTTCCTCCATGGCCTCTTCCTCGGAACCAGCGATGCTCCGTAGTCGTTCAAGGGGCTACGCAAGTACGCAGGCCAAAAGATGCCATGCGGTGCTTGAGCTGGTGTGCTTGGGGGACAGGAGCCACACTGGGGCAGAGGTTCTGTCAGCTCTGCAGGGGCAGGTTCAGAGGTGGTTGATGCCACGCCAACTTAAGGCAGGAATGGTGGTTTGCGACAATGGCACCAACCTCCTCTCTGCCCTCCGACAGGGACATATGACCCATGTGCCCTGTTTGGCTCACGTCCTTAACTTGGTGGTGCAACGGTTCTTGGGCAGGTACCCGGGCTTACAGGATATCCTGAGGCAGGCCAGGAAAGTCTGTGTGCATTTCCGCCGGTCATATAATGCCAGTGCTCGGCTGACGGACCTCCAAAAGGAGTTTAACCTGCCCAAGAACCGCCTAATCTGTGACATGCCCACCAGGTGCAACTCAACGTTGGCTATGCTGCAGCGGCTGTACACGCAGCAGAGGGCCATCAATGAGTACCTGTGCGACTATGGCACCAGGACAGGGTCAGGGGAGCTTGGTTTTTTTTCCCCACGCCAGTGGGCCATGATCAGGGATGCATGCACTGTCCTGTCACCATTTGAGGAGGCCACGAGGATGGTGAGCAGTGACAGTGCATGCATCAGTGACACTGTCCCTCTTGTCCACCTGTTGGAGCACACGCTGCGTGGAATAATGGACAGGGCACTTGAGGCAGAACAGAGGCAGGAAGAGGAGGACTTCCTTAGCTCTCAAGGCCCCCTTTATCCAGACAGTGTTCCTGCGTGCCCGCCGATCACACAGGAAGAGGAGGAGGAGGAGGAAGATTGTGTCAGTATGGAGGTGGAGTCTGGCACTCAGCATCAGCAGCAGTCTTTAAGGGATCAGTCCCAAGAAACACATGGACTTGTGCGTTGCTGGGAGGAGGTGGCTGCGGACCATGTCGTCCTTAGTGACCCAGAGGACTCCGGACCGAATGCCTCAGCAAACCTACGCTGCATGGCCTCCCTGATCTTGCAAAGCCTTGCGGAAGGATCCTCGTATTCGTGGTATCAAGGAGAAGGACCAATACTGGCTGGCAACCCTCCTTGATCCACGTTACAAGGGTAAGGTTGCGGACCTTATCTTGCCATCGCAGAGGGAGCAGAGGATGAAACATCTTCGGGAGGCCTTGCAGAAAGGTCTGTGCAACGCGTTCCCAGAGACTGGGAGGTTACAAACTCCTGTTTCTGGACAACGTGTTGCTGAGGCTTCGGTCAGTCAAAGAAGGAGCGGTGGAGAAGGTGGCCGTCTGACCGATGCGTTCAGACAATTTTTTGGTCCGCAGCCCCAAGGTATGATCTGTTCCAGCAACCATCGCCAGCGCCTGTTTTACATGGTGCAGGAATACCTAGGGGCAAGATCAGACTTGGACACCTTTCCCACCGAAAATCCTCTGGGTTACTGGGTCTTGAGGATGGATCACTGGCCAGAGCTTGCACAGTATGCAATTGAGCTACTGGCCTGTCCTGTATCCAGCGTTCTTTCGGAACGCACATTCAGTGCTGCTGGAGGCGTGGTAACCGATCACAGGGTGCGTCTGTCCACCGACTCGGTCGATCGACTGACCTTCATAAAAATGAATCAGTCTTGGATCACCACCAGCTACCAAGCACCTGATGCTGATGTAACCGAATAATTTTTTTTGAAATCTCAGATCCCTTCAAAGACTGCCTATGCTGATGCTGAGTGACTATCCCTGAGTAATTATCCTCTTCCTCCTCAATCATCACGCTGATAGCTTGTAAGAACATTTTTGGTTCTGGGCGCCACCACCAGTGCCTAAGGCAGAATTTTTCAGCCCCTGTTTAACAGGGGCGTGTAATTACAATTTTTGATGTAATACTTTGCAGCAGGGCTCATTCCTGCATTCCAACTAGAGTGTCTGTGAGGGGTTGCAGTGTTGTGGCACCAGCACCAGTGCCCAAGGCCCAATTTTTCTGCTCCTGTCTAACAGGGGCGTGTAATTACAATTTTTGATGCAATACTTTGCAGCAGGGCTCGTTCCTGCGTTCCAACTAGAGTGTCTGTGAGGGGTTGCAGTGTTGTGGCACCAGTGCCTAAGGCCTAATTTTTCAGCTCCTGTTCAACAGGGGCATGTAATTACAATTCTTGATCTAATATTTCACAGCAGGGCCCTGTGAGGGCTTACAGTGTTGTGGCCACAGCAACACCTAAGGCCCAAATTTCTGCTGAGTATATAGGGCAGGACCCTACTTTCAAACATCTAACTTACAAACGACTCCTACTTGCAAACGGAAGGAGACAACAGGAAGTGAGATGAAATCTACCCCTAGGAAGGGAAATTCTCTCCTGTAAGAGTTAATATGGGAAAAAAAATTCTCCTTTCAACTGATGCTTTCCAATCCTTGTTCCACAAAAAAACCCACATTTTCAAAAAACATTTTTCATTGGGACAAAAAGTGAGGTGAAATCTTCTGAAGAGGAGGAAAGACAGCAAAACAAATGTCACATTGGTGATAACCCTTCCCTATGTTTTCCAAAAAGCTTAAAAAAAGATTTTTTGGCTGGAGCTAAACACGTTAAAAATGTACCCGTTCAAAATTACAAACAGATTCTACTTAACAACAAACCTACAGTCCCTGTCTTGTTTGCACCGCCTGTATACTGCTGTTCAGAGTATATAGGGCCTGGTAGCCCCACACCTTTCCTTATTTTAATTTGGGTGCGGGGTTCCCCTTAATATCCATACAAGACCCAAAGGGCCTGGTAATGGACTGGGGGGTACCCATGCCGTTTGTCTCACTGATTTTCCTCCATATTGCCATGACCCGACATTACATTAAACCCGCAAGCAGTTTTAAATGAGATTTTTTCCTTTAAAAATGACATTTGGTGCAGGGACTGTTCTAAACACGGGAAACACGCATCACTTTACAGGCATACTATAGACACCCCCCAGGTACGATATTTAAAGGAATATTTCACTTTTTTTTTTTTTACTTTAAGCATCATTAAAATCACTGCTTGCGAAAAAACAGCCGTTTTTAAAAGTTTTTTTTGCATTGATACATGTCCCCTGGGGTAGGACCCGGGTCCCCAAACCCTTTTTAGGACAATACCATGCAAATTAGCCTTTAAAATGAGCACTTTTGATTTCGAACGTTCGAGTCCCATAGACGTCAATGGGGTTCTAACGTTCGTGCGAACTTTCGGTCCGTTCGCAGATTCTGGTGCGAACCGAACCGGGGGGTGTTCGGCTCATCCCTAGCTGTGTCCACTCTAAGGTTTTGTCTAATTTTAGATTGTAAGCTCCTATGAGCAGGGCCCTTAAAATCTTATTGCTAAATGTAGCACCATATATCCTGTCCAATTTTTTGAAGCTAGTAAATGAATGTAATTTTTTGTTTTTCTTTTGGTATAATAAAAGTACATTACTGAGCCTTGTTGTGGTGTTTTGTTTTTTTTTTTCTTCTATTTTCTTCTCTTATGAGTGGTGGTTTTGGGAAAGTGCAATCCTATATTTTATTTCAATATGTATTTGTGCACCAAACAACTAATCTCTTTGCCCTGGTTCACATTGATGCTACTTTGAAATCGCGCTACTTCACTTGAAGTAGCACGATTTCAAAGTAGCAAGGTCAGCGTGATTTTAGGTGCTACTTGATAGACATCCGTGTGGCTTCATACACAAATGTCTATTGAAGTCGCACCAGAAATCGGCAAAGTAGTGCAGGAACTCCTTTAGCAAATTGGTGCGGTGCCACAAAAAAAGTTGCATCGATTGGAACAGTGCCATTGCTGCCAATAGTCATGCGATTTGATCTCTCAAATTGCATGACAAATTGCTCCAATGTAAACCTAGGCTTCTGCACACCTGCAAGTAAATGATAAAGGTAGAATCTTTATATATAACAGCTGTGGAGAATTGCAGGTAATGAATTCAGCTGGTGGATAGGCAGTGTTTGTGTCAGCTTTAGTTCACATTGGTGCGATTTGACATGTCAAAGCGGTGACAATTGCACTGTTTTAATTGGTGTGACTTTGGGGTGCAATTTGTATTGATATCAGTGCAGAAACCTGCACAGATGTCTCTGAAATTGCCCCTGCAGTCGGGACTGACATGCGGGAATGAAAGTGTGTGATTTCAGCTGAACGATTTCCTCCTGCTGCTAACCCAGGGACACCATTTCTTATTGAACGCCTTTAAATATCATAAGTAGAAATACAAATTTGCATATCTGCAAATAAACAAAAATAATAAAATTCTAATAGAGGTTGCGATCAAATATTTGCAGCAGCGATCAAAAGAGTGTAGTTTCGCCTTCTGACCCAGAAATAAGTCATTGTAATCACCCAGAAGTCCCTGTGCTGGTCAAGATCTCCATCTAGGTGGACATGGCGAGGTCCCTCTTTAGCAAAGAGGAGGTGCGGCTCATTTTCCGGATAAGGGTAAGATATGTACTTGTGCTTAATCAATGCGGGGTGGATTTGGTGTGGGCGGGGTTCATTGATTTGTTTGGCATCCCCACACATTTGCTTCTGGCCCATGTGCACACATCACTTCCTGCATTTGTTCTACTGATGTAAATGCAAGTATAAATGAGAGCTCCTTTCTATTAAAATATATATGACTTGTTTCACAGTTGGGCGACTTTGGACTTCCGAGTTGCTTGACAAGTTGTACCCCCATGATTCTTAATGAGAACTAGGGATGGGCCGAACATCCCCCTTGTTCGGTTCGCAGCAGAACATGCGAACAGACAAATAAATTAAATAAATTTGTGTGAACACCATTAAAACGGCTTCCCGCCCACCGTACGCCAAATGATGTCCTCGGCTTTGAGCGGGGATATCTAAATGATGCCTGTAGCTACAGACATCATCCAGATATCGTCTTTTAGAGCCTGCGAATCTGCATACCATAAGAATGATCATAGTGGCTGTTCCACTGCTTGATCATTCTAACAGGAGGCGAGAGGGGACGTCCCCCCCTCCCGCCACCCTCCGGTGCTTGTACCGACTTACCGCTACGATCGGTGAGTCGGTCACAGGATCTGCCAGCCCCGAATGTTTAGCATAGAGATTTCTGGTGGACCAGATGGTCGCCGGAATCTCTATGATCGTTCGGAGGCCGGGCGTGATGTTATGACGTCACGCCCGGCCTCTGTATTGAAAAAAAAACGCCGCCGCTTCGGCGGGGAAGCAGAGATCGTTTTTTTATTTTTTTATTTCAGGCTTCTAAGCCTAGAGGTGAGATGTGGGGTCTTATTTACCCCACATCTCACTGTAAAGAGCACCTGTCATGCTTATTCCTATTACAAGGGATGTTTACATTCCTTGTAATAGAAACAAAAGTGATCAAAAAAAATTTACAATAAAAAAAAACTTTTAAAGTGCCCCTGTCCCTGTGAGCTCGCATGCAGAAGCGAACGCATACATAAGTCCCGCCCACATATAAAAATGTTGTTCAAACCACATATGTGAGGTGTCGCCGCGAACGTTGGAGCGAGAGCAATAATTTTGGTCCTGGACATCCTCTGTAACTCAAAACATGTAACCAGTAAAAATTTTTAAAGCGTCGCCTAAGGGGATTTTCAAATAGCGAAGTTTGGCGCCATTCCACGAGCGTGTGCAATTTTGAAGCATGACATGTTGGGTATCTATTTACTTGGCATAACTTCATCTTTCACATTATGCAAAAACATTGGGCTAACTTTCTTGTTTTGTTTTTTAAGCCCAAAACTGTTTTTTTCCCCAAAAAAACGCATTCGAAAAATTGCTGCGCAAATACCGTGCTAGATAAAAAGTTGCAATGACCGCCATTGTATTCTCTAGGGTCTCTGCTAAATTTGGGGGTTCTATGTAATTTTCTAGCCAAAAAATTATGATTTTTACATGTAAGAGAGAAATTTCAGAATTGGCCTGGTAGGCAAGTGGTTAAAGTCTATGGGACACGAACATGAATAATCAAAAGTGCTAATTTTAAAGGCTTATATGCATGGTATTGTCATAAAAAGTGTTTGGGGAGCTGGGTCCTGCCCCAGAGGACATGTATCAATGCAAAAAAGTTTTAAAAATGGCTGTTTTTTCGGGAGCAGTGATTTTAATAATGCTTAAAGTGAAACAATAAAAGTGTAATATTCCTTTAAATTTCGTACCTGGGGGGTGTCTATAGTATGCCTGTAAAGGGGCGCATGTTTCCCGTGTTTAGTACAGTCTGACAGCAAAATGACATTTCAAAGGAAAAAACTAATTTAAAACTACTCGCGGCTATACTGAATCGCCGGTGTCTTGCCGAGAAAGTTCCCTCGGCGGATAAGGTCCCCCCTGTACTGCGCAAGTGCTGCGCTTGCACAGTACCAATGACTAGCAGCCGCCGAAAATAGCCAAAGATGAAAATCTTCAATCATCTGTACACGGCGCCTGCGCTCTGGGTCCAGGCTGAAGCCCCACCATCCAAGTGGACCTAGAGGGGGAATAAAAAAGTGCCGAGCAAAGCGAGGCCGTGCCCGAAGCGTGGCGAGCGAAGCGAGCCCTCGGGGGACCCTCTTACAGGCGCCGTGTACAGCTGATTTCTTCTCTATTTCACTTCGGCTGTTTCCGCTGGCTCCTACTGCGCAGGCGCTGCGCCTGCGCAGTAGAGGGGGGTCCTTATCCGCCGAGAGGAACTTTCTCGGCAGAACACTGGCCCGACAATACACATAAAAGTTCATTGATAAAAACGGCATGGGAATTCCCCACAGGGGAACCCCGAACCAAAATTTAAAAAAAAATGACGTGGGGGTCCCCCTAAATTCCATACCAGGCCCTTCAGGTCTGGTATGGATATTAAGGGGAACCCCGGCCAAAATTTAAAAAAAAATTGGCGTGGGGTCCCCCTCAAAATCCATACCAGACCCTTCAGGTCTGGTATGGATTTTAAGGGGAACCCTGCGCCAAAATTTAAAAAAAATGGCTTGGGGTACCCCCAAAAATCCATACCAGACCCTTATCTGAGCATGCAACCTGGCAGGCCACAGGAAAAGAGGGGGGGACGAGAGGCCCCCCCCCTCCTGAACCGTACCAGGCCACATGCCCTCAACATTGGGAGGGTGCTTTGGGGGTAGCCCCCCAAAGCACCTTGTCCCCATGTTGATGAGGACAAGGGCCTCATCCCCACAACCCTGGCCCGGTGGTTGTGGGGGTCTACGGGCAGGGGGCTTATCGGAATCTGGAAGCCCCCTTTAACAAGGGGGCCCCCAGATCCCGGCCCTCCCCCCTGTGTGAAATGGTAAGGGGATACAAAAGTACCCCTACCATTTCACCAAAAAAATGTCAAAAATGTTAAAAATGACAAGAGACAGTTTTTGACAATTCCTTTATTTAAATGCTTCTTCTTTCTTCTATTTTCTATCTTCTTTCTTCTATCTTCCTTCGGTTTCTTCCTCCATCTTCTTGTTCTTCTTGTTCTTCTTGTTCTTCTGGTTCTTCATCCAGTCTTCTCGTCCGGCATCTTCCTCAGCGGCGCCGTCTTCACTTCATCTTCTTTCCTCGGGCCGCTCCGCATCCACGATTGGATGGGAGGCTCCCGCTGTGTGACGCTTCATTTCTTCTGACAGTTCTTAAATAACAGAGGGCGGGTGACCCCGCCCCCCTCTGATGCAGGGCGGGTGACCCCGCCCCCCTCTGACGCACGGGGACTTCCCTGTGGCATTCCCCGTGACGTCAGAGGGGGGCGGGGTCACCCGCCCTGCGTCAGAGGGGGCGGGGTCACCCGCCCTCCGTTATTTAAGAACTGTCAGAAGAGGAGAAGCGTCACACAGCGGGAGCCTCCCATCCAATCGTGGATGCGGAGCGGCCCGAGGAAAGAAGATGAAGTGAAGACGGCGCTGCTGAGGAAGATGCCGGACGAGAAGACCGGATGAAGAACCAGAAGAACAAGAAGAACAAGAAGAACCAGAAGAACAAGAACCAGAAGAAGAAGAAAATGGAGGAAGAAACCGAAGGAAGATAGATGAAAGAAGACCCTTATCCGAGCATGCAACCTGGCAGGCCACAGGAAAAGAGGGGGGGACGAGAGGCCCCCCCCTCCTGAACCGTACCAGGCCACATGCCCTCAACATTGGGAGGGTGCTTTGGGGGTAGCCCCCCAAAGCACCTTGTCCCCATGTTGATGAGGACAAGGGCCTCATCCCCACAACCCTGGCCCGGTGGTTGTGGGGGTCTACGGGCAGGGGGCTTATCGGAATGTGGAAGCCCCCTTTAACAAGGGGGCCCCCAGATCCCAGCCCTCCCCCCTGTGTGAAATGGTAAGGGGATACAAAAGTACCCCTACCATTTCACCAAAAAATGTCAAAAATTTTAAAGATGACAAGAGACAGTTTTTGACAATTCCTTTATTTAAATGCTTCTTCTTTCTTCTATTTTCTATCTTCTTTCTTCTATCTTCCTTCGGTTTCTTCCTCCATCTTCTTGTTCTTCTTGTTCTTCTGGTTCTTCTTGTTCTTCTGGTTCTTCATCCAGTCTTCTCGTCCGGCATCTTCCTCAGCGGCGCCGTCTTCACTTCATCTTCTTTCCTCGGGCCGCTCCGCATCCACGATTGGATGGGAGGCTCCCGCTGTGTGACGCTTCATTTCTTCTGACAGTTCTTAAATAACAGAGGGCGGGTGACCCCGCCCCCCTCTGATGCAGGGCGGGTGACCCCGCCCCCCTCTGACGCACGGGGACTTCCCTGTGGCATTCCCCGTCAGAGGGGGGCGGTGTCACCCGCCCTGCGTCAGAGGGGGCGGGGTCACCCGCCCTCCGTTATTTAAGAACTGTCAGAAGAGGAGAAGCGTCACACAGCGGGAGCCTCCCATTCAATCGTGGATGCGGAGCGGCCCGAGGAAAGAAGATGAAGTGAAGACGGCGCTGCTGAGGAAGATGCCGGACGAGAAGACCGGATGAAGAACCAGAAGAACCAGAAGAACAAGAAGAACCAGAAGAACAAGAAGAACCAGAAGAACAAGAACCAGAAGAAGAAGAAAATGGAGGAAGAAACCGAAGGAAGATAGATGAAAGAAGATAGAAAATAGAAGAAAGAAGAAGCATTTAAATAAAAGAATTGTCAAAAACTGTCTCTTGTCATTTTTAACATTTTTGACATTTTTTTGGTGAAATGGTAGGGGTACTTTTGTATCCCCTTACCATTTCACACAGGGGGGAGGGCCGGGATCTGGGGGTCCCCTTGTTAAAGGGGACTTCCAATTTCCGATAAGCCCCCCGCCCACAGACCCCCACAACCACCGGGCCAGGGTTGTGGGGATGAGGCCCTTGTCCTCATTAACATGGGGACAAGGTGCTTTGGGGGGCTACCCCCAAAGCACCCTCCCAATGTTGAGGGCATGTGGCCTGGTACGGTTCAGGAGGGGGGCGCTCTCTCGTCCCCCCCTCTTTTCCTGCGGCCTGCCAGGTTGCGTGCTCGGATAAGGGTCTGGTATGGATTTTTGGGGGTACCCCACGCCATTTTTTTTTTTTTTTTTGGCGCGGGGTTCCTGTTAAAATCCATACCAGACCTGAAGGGTCTGGTATAGATTTTGAGGTGGACCCCACGCCAATTTTTTTTTTAAATTTTGGACAGGGTTCCCCTTAATATCCATACCAGACCTGAAGGGCCTGGTATGGAATTTAGGGGGACCCCCACGTCAATTTTTTTAAATTTTGGTTCGGGGTTCCCCTTTGGGGAACTCCCATGCAGTTTTTATCAATGAACTTTTAGGTGTATTGTCGAGCCGGCAATTCAGTATAGCTGCGAGTAGTTTTAAATAACTTTTTTTCCTTTCAAATGTCATTTTGCTGTCAGACTGTTCTAAACACGGGAAACATGCGCCCCTTTACAGGCATACTATAGACACCCCCCAGGTACGAAATTTAAAGGAATATTACACTTTTATTGTTTCACTCAAAGCATTATTAAAATCACTGCTCCCGAAAAAACTGCCGTTTTTAAAAAAAAATTTGGCATTGATCCATGTCCCCTGGGGCAGAACCCGGGTCTCCAAACACTTTTTATGGCAAAGAACTTGCATATAAGCCTTCAGTGAGAACTTTGGATTTTGCAGGTTCGAGCCCCACTGACTTCCACTATTCCAGCATATGTGATCTGACAGGCATTATTGCCGCAATAGCGCTGCTTTCCATTTGCATTAGCGCTGACTTTCTGAGAGTTGAAGTCTTCCTGGCCTTTTTTGAGAGTTATTTTTTGGTACTGCAGGAGAATTTTTTGGCGCTATAGTAAATGACCCCCTGTGTGTTTTTAAGGCTTAGAAGAGTTGCTGTTTGAGAGTACCTACTTTTTAAGAATTTGATCATGGATTAAAGGTTAGCCACTAGGTGTTTGTACCTTCCCTTTTTGTCTTTTATGTTACCAAAAACAGCTAAAAATATATTATGTTCCAACATTAAGCAGACAAAGTTGTTATTGTAACATGTCAGCACTAAGCTAGATGGGAAAACAGAACTACCCACCTTGTTAGTGTAATTAGTTTAGAAAAGTATATTGTACCCCACCAAAGCATAAGTAGTCATAACTTCACTTGCACTTTTCCCAAATTCACATTAGTTAGGGCAGTGTTTATCAACTCCAGTCCTCAAGGCGCAACAACAGAGCATGTTATCTTGATTTCCTTTATTTAGCACATGTGATTTTATCAATTTCACTGCCTTAGGAATTCCCACAGCCGTTTCAAATGTGTGAAATCCTGAAAACATGACCTGTTGTTACTGGAGGACTGGAGTATAAAAACTGGTACCTAAAAATGTATAAAAAAGGTGGAAGGGAAAAAAGAACGCAAAAAAAAACCACACAACATGAATAGACAAATATAAACAAAAAGAAAATACAAGTCAAGAGGAAACTAGAATTTAGCCAGTATGTCCACGAAGTCTTGCATTCTGCGCTGTAAAGCAGTAGCAGCCTTCTTGATTTGCTCCAGTTCATTGCATTACTGCAACATATCAGCACTCATTCTGCCAATTGTACAACTGGCAAAAACATGACCTGGGAAAAATACAAAAAACTATTAAGGCAACGACAGGCAAGTGACTGAGGCCCTACATCAAAGGTAAGCAACCTCGGCACTCCAGCTGTGGTGAAACTACAAATCCCATCATGCCTCTGCCTCTAGGAGTCATGTCTGTGATTGTCAGGGTCTTGCAATGTCTCATAGGACTTGTAGTTTCCAAACAGCTGGAGGGCCAAGGTTGCCTACCCCTGCCCTACATACTGGTTTTTGGACAAGTTAATAGTAATGATAATTAACCCCTTCCCGCCGACCGTACGCAGATATGCGTACTCGGCTTTCCGGGGTTATACTGGGATGATGCCTGCAGCTGCAGGCATCATCCCGGTACCGTTGTTTACAGCGGGCGATCGGCTACCCGAGTATAACAACCGATGCGGCTAAAAGCCGCTCGGTTGTTATACCGGAGGAGCGGGAGGGGACGTCCCCCCCTCCCGCCGCCTCCCGCCGCTGTTACCGGGCCTCCCGTGCGATCGGGAAGCTCGGTGTCCAACCGGCCGCCCTCGGCGGCTGGGGGCGGGCTGGAACGAAGCCGTGGGCGGCTTCGTTCCAGCCTTCTCGTTGTAAACGCGGAAGCGACGTCATGACGTCACTTCCCGTTTACTCGGCTGCCAATGGCGCCGAATTTAAAAAAGTACACAGTATTCAGAATCGCCGTTTTCGGCGATCTGAATACTTTGAAGTGTAAAGGAGGGATGGGGGGTCTTTTAGACCCCCGATCTCTCCATAAAGAGTACCTGTCACCACCTATTACTGTCACAAGGGATGTTTACATTCCTTGTGACAGCAATAAAAGTAAAAAAAAAAAATTTTTTTTTTAAAACACAATTTATAAAGTAAAAAAATAAATCAAATAAATAAAAAAAAACAAAAAATTTTTTTTAAAGTGCCCCTGTCCCCGCGAGCTCGCGCAGCGAAGAAAACGCATACGGAAGTCGCGCCCGCATATGTAAACGGTTTTCAAATCACACATGTGAGGTATCGCCGCGATCGTCAGAGCGAGAGCAATAATTCTAGCCCTAGACCTCCTCTGTAACTCAAACCTGGTAACCGTAAAAAAATTTTAAAGCGTCGCCTATGGAAATTCATAGGTACCGTAGTTTGTCGCCATTCCACGAGTGCGTGCAATTATAAAGGGTGACATGTTTGGTATCTATTTACTCGGCGTAACATCATCTTTCACATTATACAAAAAAATTGGGATAACTTTACTGTTTGGATTTTTTAAAATTCATGAAAGTGTCCCTTTTCCAAAAATTTGCGTTTAAAACACCGCTGCACAAATACCGTGTGATAAAAAATATTGCAACAATCGCCATTTTATTCTCTAGATTCTCTGCTAAAAAAATATATATAATGTTTGGGAACTCTAAGTAATTTTCTAGCAAAAAATACGGATTTTAACTTGTAAACACCAAATTTCAAAAATAGGCTTAGTCATGAAAGGGTTAAATACTTATCTACCCTGTGTCTTGTTGGGTGTAACCTGCTTGACCCTCTGACACCTACACTAATGAATGTACACACTGCAAATACTCTGTCATCTTGGACCTCATATGTTGGTAAACAAAACTATGCTACCTGTCTACACAGACAGCTCCTTCCACCTCTTCCTTCTCCATGGTAATGATAAGGCACTACCTACTTAGCAAATGTAGTAAATGGGTGTTTCAATTGTAGCTAAAAAAACTCAACATGTCAATACAGAATAAGCAATAAACGACAAATACTTACTTGGGCTAAAAACAAGCTCACAATGACTTTGGTCTCTTTCTGGCTCACTTTGGCCCTTACTGTGAGTCATGTCAGGGGATATTTGGCCAAGTAAGACAACATCTGAGCTGGGTCTAGGTGACAGATCCCATGGCTCCAATTTGAGAACTTCACTGTCAAGTTCCTCCAAAAAAGTACAATACAAGATTTAATAATCACCCAAAAGTCTCATCTGTTTTGGCCATACATTTTCAAGAATTAGTAGATCAACCTTGAACTTGGTGTGGTGGTAATATTTCTTTGCCACCAGTTGGCTCCACCATGCTGGACTCTAGACTCCGGTGCCCTTTTTTGGAGACATAGTGGTCCCACAGGATTTTGTGGAACTAGTTCCTGGCAAAATATCCAAAAAAAAGGGAAGGTGATGCCATTTGCCAGGGGATAAAGACTTGACAAGTGCCAACATTGTTCAAATCCTGCAGCTGAACTCTCCTTGTCTCATACCCACTTCCTAATGTGTGTACACTTATTAGCCAATAGGCCTTGTTTGTATAAATGTTAGGACACTATGAGGTGAATTTACTAAAGGCAAATAGACTGTGCACTTTGCAAAGTGCAGTTGCACTCTGCAAGAGCAGTTGCTCCAGAGCTTAGTAAATGAGAAGAAGCTCTGCTGACTTTCATCATCCAATCATGTGCAAGCAAATATGCAGTTTGTTTTATTTTCTTTGCACGTGATTGGGTACTCTTTGCATACTGAAGCCTTACCTCATTTACTAAGCTCTGGAGCAACTGCACTTGGAGAGGGCAACTGCACTTTGCAAAGTGCACAGTCTATTTGCCTTTAGTAAATAAACCCCTATATGTTATTGATCCTCTGTTAATGAGCCAGAACACACCCAATAGCCAAGGAGGAGCTGAGGTGAAGCTTTCGAAGTTTGCTTGGAGCAGTGGGACTGTGGGGACATATCATGCCGATGCTGGAGACTGCAGTGGGCCTGTACCTGAATGTCCTGCACTAGTGATGGGTCTAGGGCACTGATGTACAGTACACGTGTTGGGAGTTATTTACGAAAGGCAAATCCACTTTGCATTACAAGTGCACTGCAATGCACTTGGAAGTGCAGTCGCTGTAAATCTGAGGGGTAGATCTGAAATGAGGGGAAGCTCTGCTGATTTTATCATCCAATCATGTGCAAGTTAAAATACTTTTTTTTATCTTCCTTGCATGCCCCCCTCGGATTTACAGCAGCTGCACTTCCAAGTGCACTTGCAGTGCACTTGTAGTGCAAAGTCGATTTGCCTTTTGTAAATAACCCCCACTGTATCACTTTGTGTGAATGCAAGCACCCGGTAAGTGGCAGTTCCCTGCTCTGTGTAAACGAGCAGCTCTACTCTCTCCATGGCTGCACTGGCAAGACTGTATTGATGGGCACTGCTGAGCCAGGCAGCAACCAGCAAGTGAGATTCAACCCTTAACTTAGGCCTGAAGCCATTTTGCTTTTTCCCACCTAGCAACACCCCAGTCTGTGCAGTAATGATTTAGGGGTTAAAGTTTGCACTTACCTGTTTGTTGGGAATGTGGCCTGGCATCTGGGAGCACTTTGTGGGTTTCCTTTAGTGTTGGTGGCCAAGGGATGTTAGATCCCCTTGTTGGCCACAATGTAAGCAGTATAGTCCCCTAAACCTCTATGTAGGCCACAATGTAAGCAGCATAGTCTCCTAAACCTCTATGTAGGCCCCAGGCTAAGCAGGTTAGTCCACAAAACATCTATATTTTTAAACATCCATATTTTTCATTTAGAAATGCGATCACCTTCTCCAGAATTATGTCCTTTCTGGTGTTGGGCCTTTCATAACTATGCAGCTTTCAGTCATAGTCTTTTTTTCCAATAAGGCCATCATCTCCACCATCTCGCCCTTACTCATAGGTGTGGCTTTAGCTCTTTTCCTAGCTCCTCCACTGCGGTGCTGGCTGGAACTGACTGTCAGACTTTTACTTACCAGACTGATGAGTCCGCTTGGGCAGAGGGTAGACTCCCTTACTTATCCGACTCACGGCCCCTGGTAGAGCAGACAGGAGGCACGAGAGTGCGGAATGGTATGAGAGCCTGCTGAAGAGATCCAGGTACAGGATGAGAGATGATCTTCAGACAACAGGTCAGTAGTCCATAACACTAGTAACAGGTGCTGAGCAGGAGCAAGACAGGCAGATCGGGACACAAGCAGGGTTCGACAACAGACTGGCAGCAAGGTACAATAGGAGCAGGCAGAAGCGGAGTCAAACAGGCCAAGGTCAGGTACAGGCAGCAAACAGGAGAATCCAAGGGCAATCCGGGTCGTCAGGAGATCAGGTAAACAGGAAGACAAGACAGGAAACAGGAACTATGGCACAGGAAGCTGATGATCAGGCAGCACTGAACAGAGTGCCTGACAAACTTAAATAGGCTGGCTTGCTCACAGGCGCGCCCTCTGGTGGCCAATCCCATGACCAGCAAGGTGAGCTCTCTGACAGTGCCCCCTCCCTAAGGGCAGCCTCCGGATGCCCAGCCGGGCCAACTTGGAGGCATGAACATTTCTGAAAGTCTGTAAAAGTTCCGGGGCATGTAAATTGTTTTCTGGTTCCCAGGAATTGTCCTCCGGACCATACCCCTTCCATTTAATAAGATACTGAATTCCATTCCTCCTTTTCCTACAGTCAAGGATTGCCTCTACCTCGAATTCCTCTTCGTTGTCAATTATGACAGGTTTGGGTGGGCCGACAGTGCGACCAGCAAAAGGATTAGAGGTAGCAGGTTTCAGCAGCGTCACATGGAAGACCGGGTGTACTTTTAGAGAGTCTGGCAAATCAAGTTCATAGGTCACATCATTTATTTTCCTCTTCACTGGGAACGGACCCATAAACTTAGGGCCTAATTTCCTCGAGGGACAAGACATTTTCAGGTTAGTTGTGGACAACCACACTTGGTTGCCGGGCTCCAAGATCAATTCTCCACGCCTCTTCTTATCAAACATTTTTTTATTGTAATCCTGGGATTTGGCCATAGTCTCTTGTAGGATCTTATTGTTGGTGGAAAAGAAATTCATAGTCTCTGAGACGGCCGGAACGGAGCATTCAGGTACTGAGATTGGTAGAAAAGATGGATGGAACCCGTAATTAGCGTAAAATGGTGTTTGATTGATGGCAGAGTGCAAGGAGTTGTTATAGGAGAATTCTGCAACGGGTAATAAGGAAACCCAGTCATCCTGAGAGAAGGCAGAGAAGCACCTGAGGTATTGCTCCAAGGTCTGGTTGGTTCTCTCAGTTTGCCCGTTCGTCTGGGGATGATAGGCGGATGAAAAGGCCAATTCAATTTCGAGGGAACCACAGAGGGCCTTCCAGAACCTTGAAGTGAATTGAACACCCCGATCGGACACAATGCTTGCTGGGACTCCATGTAACCTAACCACTTCTTTGACAAAAATCTTTGCCGTATCTATAGCCAAAGGTGTACCCTTCATGGGGAGAAAATGTGCCATCTTCGACAGCCTGTCTACCACAACAAAAATAGTAGAGAAACCCTCGGAGGGGGGCAATTCCACGATGAAGTCTATTGATATCATCTTCCATGGCCTCTCTGGAACAGGTAAGGGTTTTAATAATCCCCAGGCCTTTTTCCTGGTGTTCTTACTCCGAGCACAAGTGTTGCATGAATCCACAAAATTTTTACAGTCACAGGCTAATTGAGGCCACCAGAAGGTGCGCTGTACCAGCTCAGTGGTTTTCAAGACACCAAAATGTCCGGCCAACTTATGATCATGACATAGTTCCATCACAGTCACCCTTAGCTTCTCGGGAACCACGATCTTGTCTCTTCGCCAAAACAGGCCCTCTCTCCAATCTGTTTCGGGGTACGGAAGCATTCCCACCGAGGCCTGTCTTATCCGTGAAACAAGGTCCCCTTGGAGGAGCAGGAAGTTCCCCGAAGGAAGAATCGTATCGGGAGATACGGTCCTCTCTGAATCGTAAAACATGCGGGAAAGAGCATCTGACTTTATATTCTTGGAACCGGGCCTGTAAGTTATGTGAAACTGGAATCGTGAGAAAAAAAGTGCCCATCTGGCCTGACGAGGTCTTAATCTTTTGGCTGTTCTCAAGTATTCCAGATTCTTGTGGTCGGTGTAGACCAGAATAGGATGTGCAGCACCCTCTAATAGGTAACGCCATTCCTCCAGAGCCGCCTTGATGGCCAGAAGTTCTCGATCCCCCACATCATAATTTCTTTCCGAAGTTGAAAGTTTGCGTGAAAAGAATGCTACTGGATAGAGGAGGGCCTTGGCGCCCTGTCGTTGAGAGAGCACCGCTCCCACTGCGATCTCCGAAGCGTCGACCTCCAAGACAAATGGCAGGACAGGGTTAGGGTGTTTCAAAATGGTGGCTGAAGTAAATAGCTTTTTGAGTCTTTCGAAAGCCAACTGGGCTTTGTCAGTCCAAGAGAATCGGGTTCCCTATTTGGTCAATTCGGTGATTGGAGCGATGATTGCAGAAAAACCTTTAATAAACTTCCGGTAAAAATTGGCAAAGCCAATAAAGCGTTGTACCCCTTTTTTATCTATGGGAGCGGGCCAATCCAGAATAGCAGACACCTTTTGGGGGTCCATCCTGATACCCTCCACTGATATGACTAGGCCCAAGAACTGAATACATTGACGTTCAAACTCGCATTTCTCGAGTTTTGCATAGAGGCCGTGTTGCCTAAGCCGGGTTAGGACATTGCAGACATGTCTACGGTGATCGGTTAGTGAAGAGGAGAAGATCAAGATGTCGTCAAGGTATACTATTACATATAGATCCAGGTAATCACGGAAAATATCGTTGACGAAATGTTGGAAGGTTGCGGGAGCGTTGCATAATCCAAATGGCATGACAAGGTACTCGAAGTGCCCGAATCGAGTACGGAAGGCCGTCTTCCATTCGTCCCCTTTTCTGATACGGATCAAGTTATAAGCTCCGCGGAGATCTAGTTTCGTGAATATGACTGCGGTTCCTAATCTTTGAAAAAGTTCAGGTACTAAAGGCAAGGGATAACGATTCTTAATGGTGATCTTATTCAACTCCCGGTAATCGATGCAGGGACGTAACGAGTGGTCCTTCTTCTCGACAAAGAAGATGCCGGCACCGGCTGGGGAGGTAGAAGGACGAATGAACCCTTTTGCCAAGTTTTCGTCTATGTAAGTCTTTAATGTGTCTAACTCCTGCTCAGTTAACGGGAAGATTCTCCCAAATGGAACTTCAGTACCAGGTAACAGTTCTATAGGACAGTCATATGGCCTATGAGGGGGCAAGGTTTCTGCTCCTTTTTTACTAAATACATCCAGGAATTCCAGATAAGCTTCAGGGACGGACTGACGTAGTTCAGCATCTGAGTCCAAGCACAGGAGTTGGGAGGTCATGTCAGAAGATTGCTGTAAACAATGCTGTTGGCAATACTCAGAGAGAAATTTGACTTCTCCTGTGGCCCAGTTGATACTGGGATTGTGGGTCTGCAGCCAGGGCATCCCTAGGATAATAGGGAAGAGAGGAGAAGAGATGGCATCCAGGCGCAGAAGCTCCTGATGGTGGGTACCCATGGTGGCCAGCAAGGGGACGGTCTCTTGAGTGACCGGGCCTGAACTAAGGATGGATCCATCCGCTAGATGGACAGCAAGCCCCTGAGCCTTAGGTTGAAGCGGAATACGATGGTTGGCAGCAAAGGTCAAATCGATAAAACAGCTGCATGCGCCGGAATCAATAATTACTGACACTGGAATACTCCCTCCTGGAAGCTGCAGAGTGAAGGAAAGAGCGAGATGAGAACCAAGTTTAGGTAACACAGATGCACACATTGAAGTGGCAGAACGACACTTACGCATCTTGTTGGGGCAGGCTCTCACGTAGTGCCCGGATTCACCGCAGTATAGGCACAGGTTGTGGGTTCGTCTGCGCATCTTTTCCTCTGGAGTAAGCGTAGGCCGGAGCAGACCGAGTTGCATGGGTTCAGGGGGTTCTGGAGTCGAGACAGATGAAGCCAGAGGAAACTGACTGACCGGACTGGGAACCTTGGGTAACATCCAGGTGGGACGAAGGTGGCTGGTAGACCTTTCTGACCGACGCTCTCTTAGGCGACGGTCAATCTGGATGGAGAGATCGATGAGGTCTTTCAGAGACTGAGGTACCCCCACTCGAGCCAACTCGTCCTTGAGTGGGTCAGATAGCCCCATTCTGAACTGATGACGCAGGGCAGCGTCGTTCCAGTCCGTATCGGCGCTCCAACGTCTGAAGTCGACTGCATAATCTTCGGCCGCTCTGCGACCCTGTTGCAGAGAGTGCAGTGCAGCTTCAGCAGTCGCTGTCAGTTGGGGATCTTCATATAATTGGGACATGGCCCTGAAGAAATCGTCTAGGCTATCTAGGGAGATAGACTTTTGCTCCAGAAGGCGGTGAGCCCAGGTTTGTGGCTCACCTGTCAGCAGGGAAATAACAAAGCCTACTTTGGTCGCTTCCAGTGAAAACGTGCGGGGTTGCAAAGCAAAGTAGAGTTCGCAGGAATTGCGGAAGGCACGATACTTGCTGCGTTCACCGGCAAATTTCTCGGGAGTGGGTACTCTGGGCTCTGGAGGAAGCATTACTACGGAGGGTGCAGATTGGAATCCAGCAGAAGACGCCCCCTGGGGGTTGGAAGAGGAAGATAAGGCCTGGACTTGTTCCTCCAATCTTGAGTAACCTTCCTGAAGGCTTTTCACGGCCTGGGTAAGTCCTGCCAGGTGTCTACATAGTTCATCCATGGGGGAGGCCCCCTGCCCAGACTCAGTCATGGCTGCCTGATACTGTCAGACTTTTACTTACCAGACTGATGAGTCCGCTTGGGCAGAGGGTAGACTCCCTTACTTATCCGACTCACGGCCCCTGGTAGAGCAGACAGGAGGCACGAGAGTGCGGAATGGTATGAGAGCCTGCTGAAGAGATCCAGGTACAGGATGAGAGATGATCTTCAGACAACAGGTCAGTAGTCCATAACACTAGTAACAGGTGCTGAGCAGGAGCAAGACAGGCAGATCGGGACACAAGCAGGGTTCGACAACAGACTGGCAGCAAGGTACAATAGGAGCAGGCAGAAGCGGAGTCAAACAGGCCAAGGTCAGGTACAGGCAGCAAACAGGAGAATCCAAGGGCAATCCGGGTCGTCGGGAGATCAGGTAAACAGGAAGACAAGACAGGAAACAGGAACTATGGCACAGGAAGCTGATGATCAGGCAGCACTGAACAGAGTGCCTGACAAACTTAAATAGGCTGGCTTGCTCACAGGCGCGCCCTCTGGTGGCCAATCCCATGACCAGCAAGGTGAGCTCTCTGACACTGGCCGAATTCGCCATATTTATCACAAACGTTCCGCCGAGTAGCGTGTCTGTGTGTCGCATGCAGGATAATATTGTAGCTGTTCACGCCCCTGCATCATCATGCACCTGGGGGCAGGGTTCGATGCATGCGCAGTGTATAAAGCCAGAGCGATCGTAACATAAGACGCAGTCGGAAAGATCTGTGAGTGGAGGACGAATGAGCGGCAACGCACGAAACCGGTCAAAAAACAAAAGTACTACTTTATTTAGTGACATAGATGTTTAGTGGACTAACCTGCTTAACCTGGGGCCTACATAGAGGTTTAGGGGACTATACTGCTTATATTGTGGCCTACATAGAGGTTTAGTGGACTAACCTGCTTAGCCTGGGGCCTACATAGAGGTTCAGGGGACTATACTGCTTACATTGTGGCCTACATAAGGTTTAGGAGACTATACTGCTTACATTGTGGCCTACATAGAGGTTTAGTGGACTATACTGCTTATATTGTGGCCCATATAGAGGTTTAGTGGACTAACCTGCTTAGCCTACATAGAGGTTTAAAGGACTATACTGTTTACATTGTGGCCTACATAATGGTTTATGGGACTATACTTTATACTGTGGCTTATATTGGGGACAGCTTATGGGAAAGCCAGATGAACTTGCATTATGCTTTGTCTTGTGTTGTGCTTTGCAGGCGTCATGACTGACAAGGTCATCTCCCTAGATTTTCTGCCACATTTCAATACAGGCAGTTGCCATGCTTGTGGAGAAAAAAAAAGTAAAGATTACTTCAATAAGCAAAAAAGACAGAATGCATTGGAGAAACATGTGGGGTTATGTAAGTCCTTTTGCCTCAATGCGAACACAAGGAATGGCATGGTAAAATTGCTAATCTACGTAGCACCTTCAAGAGGGAGCTGAATAAAATTAGGGATTCTGAGAAGTCAGGAGCAGCAGCAGATGATGTACATACCAAGGCTCTGGTACTTTGACAGCGCTTTCTGACAGAGCAGTGTGACCCCAGACCATTTCTGTCAACCCTGCCTTCCCCCTCTGCTGAGGGCCCATGTCCTGAACCCCAAGAGGAAAATGTGAAGGAGCCAACCTTGACACAGGTATAGCATTGAAGAACATATTGTTTTCCAAAAATACAATGATGATAACTAAACATTATTGAGCCAATATTTCAAACTTCACAAAGTAGTTTCCATCTCCAAACACAGTAGTAAAATAACCGATTTTAAAGGCAAATAAAAATGCTGTGGCCAGAATGATAGTGTTTTCTATTATACACTTTCAATTTGCAACACCTAGGAAAAAAAGTCTTGTTTTATTGATGACCAAATAACAAAAAGAAAAAAAATAAATGTCACATTTTCATACATAGCAAAGTGTCAATGTGGATTAGCTATCTGGAAGCACTGTGTCGGCGATCCCCACACTACCTCCTGTGGCCAAAAGAAGCAGGAAAAGCAAGAACCCGAAGGATGCTGCTACTTTCTTTTTAACACAGGCCTCTACAGCCCCCCAACGTAATCCTGATTCTTTTGGATCCCTGACCGCAAACAAATTGCGACAGATGGCGGAGGACCAACGGCACATGTGTGAGACCATCATACTTCAGATGCTCAACAAGGGGATCAAAGGGCAAATGACCAAGAACATCCAACTGTCAGACTACCAGCCTCCACCTCCACAGCCACCACAGCAACCACAGCAGCATGCCACTCAGTGGCAATATCAGCCACGTGATCCCCACCCACCATGGTCTCAAGACTATCATTATACACATTTTTAATTTATATTAATTCAGGATTTGCTCTTTTTACGTTTTCAATTAGGTAATTTTTTTTTATAATTTTTAGCATTGAATGCAGTTTTTGTTACTGTAAAATAGGATTTCATTTTTGACAGAGGATCTGGAAGTTTCTTTATGTTATTTACATTTTTAGTCCAAAAAATAAAATTGTTGAGCACAAGACTTGCCTATGTTGTTTTTATAAATGCCATTTTTGGAGTAGGCAGTTACCTAAAAACTAAGGTTTAAAAAAAAAACAAGGGACAACAAAATAGTGTTATTATTTTTTATTAATAAATCATGGATAATAGTGTGGGGGCAACTTCAAAGAACAATCATAAAGCAAGCATAATAGTGAATTAATTTACATTACAAGAGTACACATGCCTTTTTAAGTACGTTTTGGTAAAGACATCAGCATCACCAGCAGCTGCTTCATTCTTATCACATTCAATATAAGAGTATAATGTGCTGGATTTTGTAATTTCATTGTCCGCAAGACGAATGTTCTTTCTTGATTCGGATTGCTAATTTTTGGTTCTGATCATGCGTGTTTGTATTTTCAAAAAATACAAAAAAAATGCGGCGCTTGAAAAATGTTTAGTGATGATTCCCCATGTCCCAACAGGCACCAAGTGCAGGGTGTTACCACCAAAAGTGGGTCCCCCGCAGCGACTCGGGGAACTAACAAACATGATGGATTTTTCAAGCGCCGCATCTTTTTTGTATTTTTTATTATTGTGAGGTTCGAGACTAAACCTTTGGTGCTGGCTGCTTTGGTTTCACGTGTATTTCATATATTTGTTTGTATCCTTTAAGCGCAGCTTTTTTCTTGTTTTTCCGTTGTGTTTGTATTTTCGACTTTAGTGTAACGATTTTTGTACTGACTATTAGGGATGGGAACGGACCTCTGTTCGGTTTGCACCAGAACTTTCAAACGCTGCAAAAGTTTGGACCCGAATATCGAACCCCATTTTGAAAGCTTATATGCAAGTAATTGGGCATACAATGGTTATAGGGCTCCAGGTCCTGCCCTGACATCAATATCAATAAAAAAAAGTTTGTGAAAAATGTCATTTTTAAAATGAGCAGTGTTTTTTTGATTTTTAATGTGAAAGCATAAAAATAAAAAATTCCTTCCAATATAGTGCCTGGGGGATCCCTTAGTCTACCTGTAAAGTGGCAGATCTTTACCATGTCTAAGGCTCGATTCACACCTATGCATGTTGCTTTTGAGCGTTTTTGGAGGGTTTTTTTTCATGCTTGTCACGTTTTTGGGCAGCGTTTTTGCCGCGTTTTTGCCGCGATTTTGCCGCGATTTGCGTTTTGCGTTTTTTTTTTGTTTTTTTTTACAGTTTTTTTTTTACAGTCTTAAAAAAAAATAATAATAAAAAAAAACGGCAAAAACGCATCAAAAACGCACCAAAAACGCTGCAAAAATGCTGCAAAAACGGTGCACTTGCGTTTTTGATGCTTGTCCATTGAATTCTATTACATGCAAAACGCTGCATTTTGCATGAAAAAAAGTCCCTGACCCTTTCCAAAAATGCAGAGAAACAAAAAGGCATTGATGTGAACATGTTCCATAGGAACCCATGTTAAAAAATTCCCGTGCATTTCTGCAAAATGCAAAATGCATCAAAAAACGCGATAGTGTGAATGGAGCCTTAAATCTGCTGCAGCGATAATTGCATCTATAAAGCCCAAATAAAATGACATTTTCCCTGCAAGCTGCCTTTATTTTGTTTAGAAAAAGCTGGGGAGCCAGTGTGTATGATGAGGCCACAATGTAGTGCACTGGGAACAAGAGTAGAGATTTTTTGGATACATTCTGGTGTCACTTTGACTTTGGATAGAAGTAATGGGTGCATAAAAAAATGGTCTTTGGGTGTCGGTGCCGCCTTCCCACCGTAACCCTATAGAGGTAATCTTGATGAAAGCAAGAATTGGCCTTGCTGTAAAAAATTGCAATGATGTGCACCTGTCAAACAGGTGCATAAAATTGGTCTTTGGGTGTCGGTGGCGCCTTTCCACCGTAACCCTATAGAGGTACTCTTAATGAAAGCAAGAATTGGCCTTGCTGTAAAAAATTGCAATAATATACACCTGTCAAACAGGTGCAGAAACATTACTCTTTGGGTGTCGGGGGGCCTTCCCACCTTAACCCTATAGAGGTGTTCTTGATGGAGGCAAAAAAAATTGCAATGATATGCACCTGTCAAACAGGTGCAGCAAAATTTGTCTTTGGGTGTTAAATGTGCCCATGATACCTTAGGTAATCGTCCAGCATGTAATGCAGACGCTGCCGATGGGATGTGGAAGCTGACAGCCCTGGGTGACGAGGACTAAAAAAATTCTGAAATGCCTCACTTAGGCGGACGCCTTCTCCATTGCTCCTCTCTTGACCAACAGAAGACTCAAAACTACGTTTTCCACCACACTGTAACCTACTGGAGTCAGGAAAAATGTGCAATAAAATCCTCTTTAACGTGTCCTCAAGAGATTTTATCTTCTGCACTCTCTGTGGGGACAGGATGAGTTCTGAGACCTTCCCCTTATAACAGTGGTCAAGGAGGGTTGCCAACCAGTAATCATCATCCTCCTTTATGCCACATATGCCACGTATTCTTGGGTCCTTTTGTAGGCTTTGAAGCATGAGGTTGCCCATGCACCTCAAATTTGCCGAGGCTTGAGAAGCAGACTCCTCTGGGTCACTCAGGAAGACAGCATCTGGAACTTCCTCCTCCCAGCCACGTACTACTCCCAAGGGTCCTGGGGTTGGAAAGCCATCGCTTACAGATTGATGCATGTCTTCCTCTTCTTCAAAGCCTATGAAAGTGCCAGAATCCTCCTCCTTCCCTCTCTCCTCCTGTATGTTCTGTCACATAGGAATGATGGTGTCTGGATAAAGTGGGCTTTCAGAGGAAAGGAAGTCCTCCTCTTCCTCCTGCTGCTCTGCCTCCAGTGCCCTGTTCATAATGCCACACAGAGTCTGCTCCAGCAGGAACACAACAGGGATTGTGTCACTGATGCATGCACTCTCATGGCTCACCATCCTTGTGGCCTCCTCAAATGGTGACAATACTAAAGCATGCATTCTTAATGATCAACCATTGGCGTGGGGAAAAAAAGCCGAGATGTTACACAGGTACTTGTTGATGGCCCTCTGCTGCATGTATAGCCGCTGCAGCATTGACAAAGTCGAGTTACACCTGGTGGACATGTCACAAATCAGGCGGTTTACGGGCAAGTGGATTTCCCGCTGAATTTCAGCCAAAAGAGCACTGGCTGTGTATGACCGCCTGAAATGGCTACAGACTCACACACATCTTGCAACCCTGGGTACATATTTAGGAAATGCTGCACCACCAAATTGAGAACATGTGTAAGGCATGGCACATGTGTCAACTTTTCCTGTCTAAGGGCGGACAGGAGGTTTGAGACATTATCGCACACCACCATTCCTGGCTCCAGCTGGTGTGAACCACCTCTGCGCCTGTCCCTGCATTGCTGCAAGAATCTCTGCTCCGGTGTGGTTCCTGTCCCCTAAACACACCAGCTGAAGCACTGCATGGCACCTTTTAGCCTGACTCTGGGAATAGACCTTTGAAGGCTTAGGGGTACCTGATGTTCATAGGACAATTTTGCAGAGGAGGACATGGAGGTGGTGGAGGGGTAGAGCTCACAGGTCTGGCATCATCCCCACCAGCTGTATGGAAAAGTGGGGGCACAACAAGCTGCAGCACTGAGCCCTGTCTTGCATGTGGGTGTCAGGGACTGTATTTTTTTTCCGCTGCAGCAGATAGGGCAGAGAAATTTGCCAGCTACAGTCTTCAGCTGGTGGTGTGCTGCTGGCAGATATGCTGCTAGGACCTGGGACAACCTGTGCTATACCATCATCCCTGTCAGTGGAGGCTGCTGAGAGATAATGACTCTGTATAGCAAGGGCAGACTGAAGTGGCTAAGGAGGAGGAGGGACAGATTTGTGCCCCTTTTGTGTGGCTTTTAGGTGCTCTTGCCAATGGGCTGAGTGGTTGGATGTTAAATGCCTTGTTAAGCACGTGGTACCCAAATGGTTGGTGTTTTTGCTACATTTGATGTGCTTGAGACACAGTTTGCAGATAGCAACAGTGCGATCTGCTGCAGATGTGCTGAAAAAGGCCCAAACAGCTGAGCTTTGGGGAGTGGGCCGGTGAGATAACAGCTGCATAATGTGATGGAATAGGGTCCCTCGCTCTACTCTTTCTTGATGTCGGCCTCCTTGGGGTTGTGCCACCTCACCTTCAGTTTCCTCCTCTGCTCTATCTGGCACCCAAGTCACATCAGTGACCTCATCATCATCAGCATCATCTCCATCTCTGCCATCTTCATCATTACCACTGGAGACAACTTGGCATTATGCTGGGGAACATGAATGCCAATTTGTCTACCAGTGTTCCTCCCTCTCTCTAGGCTCATGTTCCTGTCATCCTCAACCTCAGAACCAACATCTGAATCCTGCAATGGCTGGGCATCATCAAGGAGCAAGTGGTTAACACTGTGGTCAAATAACTCAGCTGACTCCTCAATGGCTGATGTTGGGGCTATGGCAGGAATAGATGTGGACAAGCAGGCAGGTTTATCCACTCTGGCAACTGCAAGGGACTGCACACTTGTCTCTGCTTGCGTTACAGAGGATGAGGAAGATGAGGAAGGTTTAGTAAGCCAGTCCACCACCTCCTCTGCATGCTGTGGCTGGATAGCACAGCAAACTCACTAAACAGAGGAAATGATTCCCTGCCTGAGGACTGACCACCACGTCCACCTTGTTGTCCTCCCAGACATTATTGGGAGGGAGGGGGTGGTGCTTATAAGCAAATGTAAAGAAGAAGTGGAAATCTGTACGTAGATGCACTTTAATCAATGTAAAGAGGTGTTTGGTGCACTTTAATTTGGGTACTCACACTACACAGGCACAACTCCATGGATACACTATAATATACTGCAATATAATGCGCCAAACGTACAGTGACGCACAGAACTAAATGGCGTTAAACTGGCAGTAACGCACACAGAACTACTGTATATGGCGTTAAACTGGCAGTAACGCACACAGAACCATATGGCGAAAAACTGGCAGTAACGCACACAGAACTATATAGCGTTAAACTGGCAGTAACGCATACAAAACTATATGGCGTTAAACTGGCAGTAACGCACACAGAACTATATGGAAATAAACTGGCTGTAACGCACACAGAACTATATGACGTTAAACTGGCAGAAACGCACACAAAACTACATGACGTTAAACTGTCAGTAATGCACACAGAACTATATGGCATTAAACTGGCAGTAACACACACAAAAATTTATGGCACTAAACTGGCAGTAACACACACAAAAATGTATGGCACTAAACTGGCAGTAACCCACACAGAAGTAAATGGTGTTAAACTGGGAGTAACACAATCAAATAGACGGTGTTCAACCATCACTACACTGACGGTGTCTGAACTATCCCTACTCTAGCCATACACTAATGTCAAGATTACTGACATGGTCTCATTACACTACACTGAAACTATCTGAGCTGTCCTTACTCTAGCTGCACACTATGCAAAGCTGAATGATGGCCCTCCTCACTACACTCACACTATCCCTAGACTGACACTAAAATAATATTCTACACTGACAATTGAAGCAAAATAGCACAGTATAGCACATTAACTATCTAATAGCACTGAACAGAGCCCTGTTATATCTCTCTCTACACCAAAATCACACTGAAAATGGCTGTCATTGAAAGAATACTTTTATACTATGTGGCGTGAATGAGCTATGATTGGATAAAGTCATGATGACAGTGTCCAACTGACAGTGCTATGTGCCCTGATTGGCTGAAGCTTTCACTGCTTCAGCCAATCAGGGCTTGCAATGCACTGTTCAGCACCGCAATGCATTGTGGTCGGTTCAGGGGGCGAACAAACAGTCGTACGACCCGTTTCTTTGGATGTTCGCCAAACGACTGAACAGTGAAAGTTCGGCCTGAACTTATGCACAGGCCAAACTGTTCACCCATCCCTACTGACTATCCAAAAAGCGGATGTTCTGTTGATGTCTGACATAAATTATATAGTCTGAACATCAGTATTTTTTCAGACTTAAAGTCTGAATCGACTGTCGAAAGGACAATACTAACGGTAAGATTTGCGGACGATCGATCATCGTAACACAATTGACACAACTGAAAATCAAAGCGTGTGTATGGGCCTTTAGTATTCCTGGTGAGATGACATTACCTGTAAGTTGTTGAGTCAGCAAGTTCTATACTTTCGGCACAGAATGGATTTAGAAGGTATGTTGAATGCATAAAATGACATTTGAAACAGAATAAACAAACCAAAAATGGGCAAATATGATAATATTAGTCTTTAGATATAGTTTAACACATTTTTTTCATTTGCTGAAAACTACATTTTTCCCCTAATTTCCTATTTCGGGGTAGTATTTATAGGGCATTGGGCATGTAGTAACCTGGTGATTGAAAAAAAATAAAAGTTTTTATTGTTTTTTACTTTCTTAGGAGCAGTGGTGTCAGGGGAGAATAATTAAAGTGTTGAAGAAGCAAAAACTGCTCCTGCTTCTCATTCCAGCATCCGGGGTTTTGTCTATGGCACTCTCCTTGTCTGTCTGTCCACCTGCAAGGTGATTAATGTGATCAGTCTCTGGGTGCAAACCAAACCTGTTATAAGTCAGCCAAACCCTCACTCACATGCTTGTAATGGAGAGTAGGGATGGCCGAACACCCCCCGGTTTGGTTCGCAGCAGAACATGCGAACAGGCAAAAAATTTGTTCGAACACGCGAACACCGTTAAAGTCTATGGGACACGAACATGAATAATCAGTGCTAATTTTAAGGGTTAATATGCAAGTTATTGTCATAAAAAGTGTTTGGGGACCCAGGTCCTGCCCCAGGGGACATGTATCAATGCAAAAAAAAGTTTTAAAAACGGGATCAGTGATTTTAATAATGCTTAAAGTGAAACAATAAAAGTGAAATATTCCTTTAAATTTCATACCTGGGGGTGTCTATAGTATGCCTGTAAAGTGGTGCATGTTTACAACAGTCCAAGAGAAAAATGACATTTCTAAAGGAAAAAAAAGTAATTTAAAAGTACTAGAGGTAGCGCCAGTTGCTATAATGAATTGTCGGGTCTCTGCAATACTCATAAAAGTCATTGAAAAAAACGGCCTGGGATTCCCCCACAGTGCATTACCAGGCCCTTTGGGTCTGGTATTAATATTAAGGGGAACCCCGAACCAAACTTAAAAAAGCAAAATGCTTGGGGGTCCCCTCAAATTCCATACTAGGCCCTTCAGGTCTGGTATGGATATTAAGGGGAACCCCGCGCCAAAATAAAAAAAAAATGGCGTGGGGTCCCCCTCAAAATCCATACAAGACCCTCTCTGAGCACGCAACCTGGCAGGCCGCAGGAAAAGAGGGGGGGACGAGAGAGCGCCCCCCCTCCTGAACCGTACAAGGCCACATGCCCTCAACATGGGGAGGATGTCCCCATGTTGATGCGGACAAGGGCCTCATCCCCAGAACCCTTGCCCGGAGGTTGTGGGAGTATGTGGGTGGGGGGCTTATCGGAATCTGGAAGCCCCCTTTAACAAGGGGACCCCCAGATCCCGGCCCCCCCTGTGTGAAATGGTAATGGGTACAAAGGTAACCCCTACCATTTCACAAAAAGTGTCAAAAATGTTAAAAAAGACAAGAGATGGTTTTTGACAATTCCTTTATTAATGTCTTCTTCTTTCCCCGCTTCTTCTTCCATCTTCTTCTGGTCTTCATTCGGTTTTCTTCCTCCATCTTGTTCTTCCCCCGCTTGTCTCTCTGCTTCTTCCTCCGATCCTCTGCTTCTTCCTTCGGTCTTCTCGTCCGCATCTTCCTCTGGCTTCTTCTTCCCTGCTTCATTCTTCGGACGATCCGCATCCATGGGAGGTTCCCACAGTGTGACGCTTCTGTTCTTCTGACAGTTCTTATATACCTGAGGGCGGGGCCATCCGGTGACCCCGCCCCCTCTGATGCATGGGGACTTCATGGAGACTTCCCTATGGCTTTCCCCGTGGTCTCAGAGGGGGGCGGGGTTACCCGGTTTAATAAGGGAGGGGGTAAAAGGGAAGACGTAGCGACAGTTGAACCCAACCGGCTGGGCTTGTAGTTCCTGGGCTCACAGGCTCATTTAATGAAAAAGAGGGGATTCTAAGATGTTAGATTATTGGGGGGGGTCAATCCTGAGGTACCAAGGCTCCCATATCACCTTGTGACGGTCCACCGTATCAGCCAATCGAGCAGACAGGGATTCCATAACTTCCACATCTTTAATTCTAGCGTATAGATCAGTCAGTGATGGGGGATTCCGTTTTTTCCAATGAAGGGCAACTAGGCATCAGGCTGCTGTTAGTATATGTATAGTAGATTTTTTGGCTAATCCTGGCAGTTTAGGAGACAGGAGTCCCAATAAGAAAACCTTTGGAGAAAACGGGATGTCCGTCTCAAACAACTAATGGAGAAGGTCCCGGACCGAGCACCAATAGGATTGCAGAGATGGGCAGTGCCAGTATATGTGGAGTAACGTTCCCTTGTCCTGGAAACATCTCCAACAGCGGTCCAAGGCCAAAGGGTAGATAGCATGCAAGCGAGATGGTGTCATGTACCAGAAGAATAGTACCTTATACATATTCTCCTTATATAGGGTACATATAGCGCTTTTGGCTGCATGTGACCATATAATTTGCCATAATGCTGAGGAGAGTTCCTCTCCTAGATTCTCCTTTCATTTTAGCATGTACAGTGCCTTGCAAAAGTATTCACCCCCCTTTGGCTTTTTACCTATTACGTTACACTACAGCCTTTAGTTCAATTTTTTTTTAAATCTGAATTATATGTGGTGGATCAGAACACAATAGTCTAAGTTGGTGAAGAAAACTTAGAAAAATATATACCGTATTTATCGGCGTATAACACGCACTTTTTTCCCCTTAAAATCAGGGGAAAGTCGCAGGTGCGTGTTATACGCCGATCCCCTGCGATCCCGACCTGTCAAAATAATAAAATCGCCGACCGCGATTTGAAAATGGCGCCGCCGGCGCCGAAATACACAGAGCCGGTCCTCGGCTCTTTCCGGCGGCTCTCGTTTACTTTCGGTTTCACTCGTAGCCCCGAGCGGAGCTATCCGAGTAGGTTCGGATAGCTCCGCTCGGGGCTACGAGTGAAACCGAAAGTAAACGAGAGCCGCCGGAAAGAGCCGAGGACCGGCTCTGTGTATTTCGGCGCCGGCGGCGCCATTTTCAAATCGCGGTCCGCGATTTTGAAGCCCAGCAAGCAGGGACAGGGGATCGAAGGCTGCACTGGGGCAAGGCTGCACTGGGCAAGGCTGCACTGGGGAAGGCTGCACTGGGGCAAGGCTGCACTGGGGAAGGCTGCACTGGGGAAGGCTGCACTGAGAAGGCTGCACTGACATGGCTGCACTGACATGGCTGCACTGACATGGCTGCACTGACAAGGCTGCACTGGGGAAGGCTGCACTGACATGGCTGCACTGAGAAGGCTGCACTGACATGGCCGCACTGACAAGGCTGCACTGACATGGCTGCACTGGGGAAGGCTGCACTGACAAGGCTGCACTGACATGGCTGCACTGGGGCAAGGCTGCACTGAGAAGGCTGCAATGATGGGCATTTAAATGTAAGTTTTTTTCCCTTCAACTTCCCTCCTAAAAGTTTTTTTTTCCTTAAAATTCCCTCCTAAATTGGGGTGCGTGTTATACGCCGGTGCGTGTTATACGCCGATAAATACGGTACATAAAACTATTTTTCAGAAATAAAAAACGGATAATTGACATGTGCGTATGTCATCACCCCCTTTGTTATGAAGCCCATAAAAAGCTCTGGTGCGACCAGTTACCTTCAGAAGCCACATAATTAGTGAAATGATGTCCCCCTGTGTGCAATCTAAGTGTCACATGATATGTCATTACATATACACACCTTTTTGAAAGGCCGCAGAGGCTGCAACACCTAAGTAAGAGGCACCACTAACCAAACACTGCCATGAAGACCAAGGAACTCACCAAACAAGTAAGGGACAATGTTGTTGAGAAGTACAAGTCAGGGTTAGCTTATAAAAAAATATCCAAATCTTTGATGATCCCTAGGAGCACCATCAAATCTATCATAACCAAATGGAAAGAACATGGCACAACAGCAAACCTGCCAAGAGACGGCCGCACACCAAAACTCATGGACTGGCCAAGGAGGGCATTAATCAGAGAGGCAGCACAGATACCTAAGGTAACCCTGGAGGAGCTGCAGAGTTCCACAGTAGAGACTGAAGTATCTGTACATAGGGTGACAATAAGCCGTACGCTCCATAGAATTGGGCTTTATGGCAGAGCGGCCAGAAGAAAGCCATTACTTTCAGCAAAAACCAAAATCGCACGTTTTGAGTTTGCGAAAAGGCATGTGGGAGACTCCCAAAATGTATAGAGGAAGGTGCTCTGGTCTGATGAGACTAAAATTTACCTTTTTGTCCATCAATGAAAACACTATGTCTGGCGCAAACCCAACACATCACAATACCCGAAGAACACCATCCCCACAGTGAAACCTGGTGGTGGCAGCATCATGCTGTGGGGATGTTTTTCAGCAGTCGGGACTGGGAAACTGGTCAGAGTTGAGGGAAAGATGGATGGTGCTAAATACAGGGATATTCTTGAGAAAAACCTGTACCACTCTGTGTGTGATTTGAGGCTAGGACGGAGGTTCACCTTCCAACAGGACAATGACCCTAAACACACTGCTAAAGCAACACTTGAGTGGTTTAAGGGGAAACATGTAAATGTGTTGGGATGGCCTAGTCAAAGCCCAGACCTCAATCCAATTTAAAATCTGAGGTCAAACTTAAAGATTGCCATTTACAAGTGCAAACCATCCAACTTGAAGGAGCTGGATCAGTTTTGCAAGGAGGAATGGGCAATAATCCCAGTGGTAAAATGTGGCAAGCTCATAGAGACTTATCCAAAGTGACTTAGAGCTGTGATAGCCGCAAAAGGTGGCTCTACAAAGTATTGACTTTAGGGGGGTGAATAGTTATGCACATTGACTTTTTCTGTTATTTTGTCCTATTTGTTGTTTGCTTCACAATAAAAAAAACATCTTCAAAGTTGTGATGTTCTGTAAATTAAATGATGCAAATCCTCAAACAATCCATGTTAATTCCAGGTTGTGAGGCAACAAACCACAAAAAATGCCAGGGGGGTGAATACTTTTACAAGGCACTGTAACTATGTTTTCCCAAAGAGTCTACATTATATGAATTTAGCATTTTGTATTTATCTGAAGTTAATCTCCTCTGGGAGTGACCAGATAGAATTAAGGACTCAAATCGGGATGGCTTGGAGAATTTAAGGTTAGGTGCAAAAGTAAGCGCGTAGTGCCGAATTTGGAGGTAACCAAAAAAGGCACTTTGGTGTAGATCATACTTGGCACAGAGTTTGTCAAAAGGTAGTTCACTCGTTATTGGATTCACTAGGTGGCCATATTGGAAGAGGTTCCTCTGTAACCAAGGAGATATCATCTGGTAAGTTAGGCTGTCTGGGAGTTTAGTGTTATAGAGGAAGGCTGTCACTAGAGAGGCCGCAGATTGGAGAGAATAGGAGTGGTTTAATTTCCTCCATATATTACGCAGCAAATTCATAGTATGTAGTAAAGAGGCGGAGGGGACATCAGTACAGGCATTCCACAGTAAGTTGTTTGGATGAACAGGGGCTAACCATAGTTTATCTATTTGGGTCCAATGAGTATATGCCGGGAGGGTGGCCCACAGAAGGCTATAGCTCACAGCTGGGCTGCATGGTAGTAGTGAAGGAGATTTTGGAAAGCCAATCCCCCTTCACTTCGGGAGGCATAAAGTGTTGAACAGGCTATTCGATGCGGTTTATAAATCCAAGTGAAATTTTGGAGATCCAACTGGAGTCTTTTAAGCTGTGCGAATGGAATAGGAACTGCTAAAGTCAAGAAGCAATATAAGATCTTGGGTAGAATTTTCATTTTAACCGAAGCCATGCGTCCAAGCCAGGAGATTGGATAGTGTCTCCATTTAGCCAAAAGGGCTCTGATAGAAGCGAAGAGGGGCTTACAATTTGCATCATAGAGGGAGTCGTATTGGGGGGTGAGTTGCACCATAGTTAATGGCATGGGTGTTGGGGGCCTCATAAATATTCCAAGCAGCTCCTCCTAGCTTCCACTAGAACATTCCCCAATATCCCAGAAAACAGGGAGAGGCACCAGAGAGGCTGCTAGGATGAGCCATCCAGAGTCACTGAACCCTGACCCAGATTCACATCTCAGGCTTAGCCCTGAGCTAAAATAAATTTTCCTACACTAACAAGCCTACTCTAAAAAAAAAAAAACTACCTTACACCTAGCACACATTAAAGGGTGCTACAAATGTTTATAGGACTCATGACAAAAGTAGGAGCAGTGGCTTGTTATAGGTAATTTTTCTTATTCACTCCAAATATTTGATGCTATCTCAGGTATAAAATCTAGTTATAGATCTAGATAAGTTATAAAATGTGTTGTCTAATGCCATAAAAAATGATGGAGAAGCTAGAGCAGAAGCTCTCACAACCTTTTCCACGCCAGATTTTCCACAAGAACAGACTTTTAGATTAATCTTCCTTCTGTGATTTAGAAAGCAAACAAGCTATCCTGCCATCAATGCCAGATGTTTGGAAAGGAAGATTCAATCTCCTACAGCTATTAAGTGTAATTAAACTCTATTTTAAATATAAACAGCTGAAAGGCAATGGGTTTTTTTATGACAGAAAAGATCCTAATGTTCTGTCTGTCAGAAATGCTTCTCCTTGTGTGTTAGTGGTAAAGTATAATGTGCCACGCATGCGCAGCTCGGAGTACATTTACAGCACCACTCTGTGCTATGATAAGGTGACTCCCATGCAGTGATACCACCATGCCTGGCCATTTAAGCAGAATAATAGAGCGAATCTGGAAGGAACCCCCAGGAGAAGAATGAAGCTCTGGGACCAACTGCAGCGCTGACAGCACAGTGCTGGAAGGCTTCACTTGACAGATAAGTCTGTCATAATGTGCAAATATGCTATGCATGTTAGCACATTATGGTATAAACCTCCTTGGGGCCCATTTAAAAAAAAAAATATGTAGCTGAGTTTAATTCCGCTTTAAGCTTTGTTGTTGAAGCTACTGGCATTACTTGCTGCTGCCACCGATGCCAATTATGCTGGATACAGATGGATCAAAAATCGGCTGGTTTAGCAGGAACCAGCCAAATTTCGATCTTTGTGTAACTCTCCATGTTCAAGAGAAATCAATTGTTAGACTGTCTTTTGTCAAATAGACATGCTGGAAAACTTTAATCGATCAATGACTGCAGCCACTGATCAGTGTATTCTAATAGCGAAAACGTCCCACTCTCAGAACACAATGTCCTGGTGAGGGGATTCCTTCATACACCTCGCCCAGCAAGGTGGATGATGAATACATTTGTTTTTTTTTTTCTATCAGCCCACTGACTAATTAGGTAAGGCAGAACCAGGGAATAGCATGTGTTTGAAGGGGATTCCTCCATACACCTCGCCCAGCGAGGTGGATGGGGAGTACATTTTTTTTTTTAGCAGCCCACTCCCTAATTAGGTATGGCAGAACCAGGGAGTAGCATGTGTTTGAAGGGGCTCTAAGGTTGAAACTGAGACACTTTATAATTGTCCATGTGGTTATCTGTAGTGTTGATATGCACTTAAGCAATGTAAGTGAATCAGTAGTTTTTAAATAAAAATGTTTATGCTATGCATATTTTTTTCTGGCTTATACCTGGAATGAAAGAATATAATGAGGTGAATGATAGTCAGAGAGATGAGCTGAACCTACCTTAGTTCAGTTTAAGACAGGTTCAATGAACATGACTAAAACCCAGATGCCAAATCCAACCACATTGAATGAAGAATAACCATATTTGGTCAATGACCTCACGGGATCCAGAATAACCATATATAGTTAATAACATCACCTGGGAGACCCTGCCCTTTCACGGATCAGTTTCCCGCTTTGAATACAAATTCAAATGTGCTAGCTTTTGTGAAACTTACCTGCAATGAGATCTGTAAAATTAAGACATCTCAACACAATCAGAACAACCTGTCCAGGGCTGAGAAGGAAGCATTGAAATCACTGACAAACAATCCCTCGATAATCATAAAATCCTCTGACAAAGGGGGGAACATTGTCGTCATGGAAAATGATATGTATGTGGACATATGCAATAGGATCTTGAATAACAAATAATGGCATTGCAAAATTCCATGTACCAGAATTGAAAAATACTGTTCTGATATGTAAACAATTAACATATATGTGTATATAGATGAAATTATGGGTTTTACTATCACTATCAATTATTGCTTTTACCTTATTAATTATGGTCCTATTGCGTCTTAATAAACATTTACAGTGGGGACGGAAAGTATTCAGACCCCCTTAAATTTTCCACTCTTTGTCATATTGCAGCCATTTGCTAAAATCATTTAAGTTCATTTTTTGTCCTCATTAATGTACACACAGCACCCCATATTGACTTAAAAACACAGAATTGTTGACATTTTTGCTGATTTATTAAAAAAGAAAAACTGAATTATCACATGATCCTAAGTATTCAGACCCTTTGCTGTGACACTTATATATTTAACTCAGGTGCTGTCCATTTCTTCTGATCATCCTTGAGATGGTTCTACACCTTCATTTGAGTCCAGCTGTGTTTGATTATACTGATTGGACTTGATTAGGAAAGCCACACACCTGTCTATATAAGACCTTACGTGCCGGTTCACACAGGGGCGACTTGTCAGGCGACCTAGCCGCCTGACAAGTCGCCTCCCGTTCTGTACTACGGAACCATTCTAATAGGAGCGACGCAAGTCGCTCCGACTTAGAAAAAGGTTCCTGTAGTATTTTTGGGGTGACTTCAGGCGACTTGCATTGACTTCTATACAGAAGTCGTTTTGCAAGTCGCTGCCGAAGTCGTGTGCAGGTCGCCTGAGGCAACCTGCAAGTCGTGCCGCCCCTGTGTGAACCGGCACTTAAGCTCACAGTGCATGTCAGAGCAAATGAGAATCATGAGGTCAAAGGAACTGCCTGCTGAAGAGCTCAGAGACAGACTTGTGGCAAGGCACAGATCTGGCCAAGGTTACAAAAAAAATTTTGTTGCACTTAAGGTTCCTAAGAGCACAGTGGCCTCCATAATACTTAAATGGACGACATTTGGGATGACCAGAACCCTTCCTAGAGCTGGCCGTCTGGCCAAACTGAGCTATCGGGGGGAGAAGAGCCTTGGTGAGAGAGGTAAAGAAGAACCCAAAGATCACTGTGGCTGAGCTCCAGAGATGCAGTCGGGAGATGGGAGAAAGTTGTAGAAATTCAACCATCACTGCAGCCCTCCACCAGTCAGGGCTTTATGGCAGAGTAGCACGACGGAAGCCTCTCCTCAGTGCAAGACACATGAAAGCCCGCATGGAGTTTGCTAAAAAAACACCTGAAGGACTCCAAGATTGTGAGAAATAAGATTCTTTGGTCTGATGAGACCAAGATAGAACTTTTTGGCCTTAATTCTAAGTGGTATGTGTGGAGAAAACCAGGCACTGCTCATCACCTGTCCAATACAGTCCCAAGAGTGAAGCATGGTGGTGGCAGCATCATGATGTAGGGGTGTTTTTCAGCTGCAGGGACAGGACGACTGGTTGCAATCGAGGGAAAGATGAATGCGGCCAAGTACAGGGATATCCTGGACGAAAAACTTCTCCAGAGTGCTCAGAACCTCAGACTGGGCCGAAGGTTTACCTTCCAACAAGACAATGACCCTAAGCACACAGCTAAAATGATGAAGGAGTGGCTTTACAACAACTCTGTGACTGTTCTTGAATAGCCCAGCCAGAGCCCTAACTTAAACCCAGTGGTGATTGCGCTGTGATAAAAAGGTACACTTACATTTACCAGAAGGCTATAGTAAAAAACATCCACGAGCGCCAAGCTCGTATCCTATCATCAGTCTGTGACAGTTCCTGTGCTCCAATCCTGACGCGTATCATCACGTCACGTGACTTCATCAGAGGATGTCTGTATTTGTCACTCATTTCATAGTTTTTTTATAGGCAATTTTTTGTTTCTTCATTTTATTCGGATTTAGTGCTCATGAGATTGCACTTTATTTATACATTTATATTTTGTATAATTTTTTCATTTTGCCTTTTGGAATTGATGACTCATTGTTTGAGCACTTTGTACTACAAGGCGGTGGGACTGTTCACCATTTATTTATTAACTTGGAGTCACCATTAAGTATTTGCTGAGTTACCACATATGTGCTAGTATGATACTAGCCCTTTTGCACTGAGATTTTTCTTTTGATATGTATTTGCCAAGTTATCACATATGTGCTAGTATGATACTAGCCCTTTTGCACTGAGATTTTTCTTTTCTTCTGTTTCAGTATTTACAATAATTTTTATGTGCTAGTATGATACTAGCCCTCATGCTCATTATACCTTTATATTTTGTATATTTTTTTCATTTTTCATTCACCTCTCTATACATTTGAGCTAGCCCCTTCCCCTTCCTCTTCCTTCCTTCCCCCTTTTTATCACAGCGCAATCACCACTTACTTTATTCACACCACTTTTGTCTGTTTGGATCAGCCATTTAGGTGTTGCAGCAGTGCCCCTTAGCATAGGTATTTCTGACAGCGCAGGAGTTTCTTCATTATTTATCTAACTTAAACCCAATTGAGCATTTCTGGAGAGACCTAAAAATGGCTGTCCACCAACGTTTACCATCCAACCTGACAGAACTGAAGAGGATCTGCAAGGAGGAATGGCAGAGGATCCCCAAATCCAGGTGTGAAAAACTTGTTGGCTTGAATGGAGGAGAAGATTTGGATGCCGCACACCGGATGTAGTCAAAAAACTTCACTTTATTGAAAAAATGGGATCATCAAAATAACAAGACTGTCATGCAGAAAGTACAGGTAAGCTGACGCGTTTCGCACTCAGGAAGGATCCTTGAAAAAGTCATGTGACTGTGATGTAACGCGTGGGAGGAGCCAAGGACGCTCTGTGCAGATCAGCAGTTTCACACAGTGTACTGCACTAAATCTGCTCCTGTCTAAGGCGGCTGACTGCTATAGTAAAACCTGCATATGCCTTATCATTATAAGGCACACGTGAGTGGATTGAAGTTTGCCTGTGTACCTTGGTATCCTAACTATTGCACAATGATTGTTTTTTTCTCTTATCTGCCTGTTTATGATTCTCACATTGGTTGTGAATAGAAGCAAAAAACACATTGGTACTATCAATGAGCACCTTAATTAAGCAAGTGTTTTTAAACAGCTTTGTTAGTGATCAAAAGCTCTATACCAATCAGGATTCTACACCTGTATAATTGAACCTTCTGAATACATCCCTATATATTTATTTTTATGTGGATTTTTTATGTGAATTTTTTACGCATTTGGTGTCACTAATTTTTTATAATTTTACACTATTTTGATTGCTGGATTTTTTAGGAATTTTTACTCACCGCTGGATTTATTTGACTATTTATATTTATTCTTATATATTCATTTTCATGCACATTGTGAAGCACTTCAAATATCATTATTTAAAGCAGCAATATTGCTACCAAACATGCCTGTCAGATCACATGCGGGAATAGTGGAAGTCAATGGGGCTCGAACCTGAAAAATCCAAAGTTCTCACTGAAGGCTTATATGCAAGTTCTTGGCCATAAAAAGTGTATGGGGACCTGGGTCCTGCCCCAGGGGACATGTATCAATTGGAAAAATGTTTTTAAAATGGCCGTTTTTTCAGGAGCAGTGATTTTAATAATGATTAAAGTGAAACAATAAAAATAAAAAAATCCCTTAAATATTGTTCCTGGGGGGTGTCTATAGTATGCCTGTAAAGTAGCGCATCTTTCCCGTGTTTATTAATGTACAGCAGCAAAATTACATTTCTAAAGGAAAAAAGGTCATGTAAAATTGCTCGTGGCTGTAATGATTTGCCAGATCTCGGCAATATAGAGTAAAAATCAAAGAAAAAAACGGTGTGGGTTCCCGCCACCAGTCCATACCAGGTCCTTCGAGTCTGGTATGGATATTAAGGGGAACTCCATGCCAAAATTAAAAAAAGTGGAGAAGACCGGAAGAAGATGGAGGAAGAAGCGGGGGAAAGAAGAAGACATTTTTAATAAAGGAATTGTCAAAAACTGGCTATTGTCTTTTGTCACATTTCACTTCTTTTTTTGGTGAATGTGTAGGGGTACAATGTACCCAATACCCATTCACATAGGGGGGCTGGGATCTGGGGGCTTCCAGATTCTAATAAGGGTGGACTCCAAAGCACCCTCCCCATGTTGAGGTTGAGGGCATGTGGCTTGGTATGGTTCTCCCCCCGTTTCCTGACCTGCCAGGTTGCATGCTCGGATAAGGTTCTGGTATGGATTTTGGGGGACCCTACCCTACACCATTTTTTCCTTGATTTTTGAATAGCTGGATTTTTGGAATTCCACATCATAATATTATTGAATAATTACATACCATTGCATACATTTTAACAGTTAAAATTATGGAATTAAGCAAACTGATGTGCATTCGCTAATTATGCTGTTGAGTACAATGTACATATTCAGTAGGTGATACCATTGATGGGATTCAAACCCACGGCTTGAACCTTTGAAGGTAGCAGGGCATACCACTACACTATAGAGCTGAGCACAATCATACATATAAAATACTATTGCTAATGTTTGATTCTTTTCATTCTATACAATAATGTTTTGCATTTGAGGCATTAATGTTATGGTACCAACCATGCTCATGTGCCATTGGCTATTGGGTAGGGATGAGCTGAACACCCCTGGTTCAGTTTGCAGAACTTGCGACCAGGCAAAAAATTTGTGTGAACACCGTTAAAGTCTATGAGACACGAACATGAAAAAGCAAAAGTGCACATTTTAAAGGCTTATATGCAAGTTATGCCGCGTACACACGGTCGGACTTTTCGGCTACAAAAGTCCGACAGCCTGTTCGACAGACTTTCGACGGATTTTTGGCGGACTTGCGGCAGACTTTCTAACGAACGGACTTGCCTACATACGATCACACAAAAGTCCGACGTATTCGTACGTGATGATGTACACCGGACTAAAATAAGGAAGTTGATAGCCATAAGCCAATAGCTGCCCTAGCGTGGGTTTTTGTCTGTCGGACTAGCACACAGACGAGCGGATTTCTGGGTCCGGCGTAGATACGACGTAAATATTTGAAGCATGTTTCAAATCTAAAGTCTGTCAGATTTGTGGCTGGAAAAGTCAGCTGAAAGTCCGGGGAAGCCCACACACGATCGGATTGTCAGCCGTATTTTGTCTGTCGGCATCCGTCGGACTTTTGTAGACGAAAAGTCCGACCGTGTGTACGTGGCATTATTGCCAAAAAAGTGTTTGGGGATCCGGGTCCTGCCCCAGGGGACATGTATCAATGCAAAAAAAGTTTTAAAAACGGTTGTTTTTTCAGGAGCAGTGATTTTAATAATGCTTAAAGTGAAACAATAAAAATGAAATATTCATTTAAATATTGTGCCCGGGGGTGTCCTTAGTAGGCCTGTAAAGTATCTTTCCCATATTTATAACAGTACAGTAACAGTACAGTAGCAAAATGACATTTCCAAAGGAAAAAAATGTCTTTTAAAACTGCTCGCAGCTGTAATGTATTGTCGGATCCTGACAATATAGATAAAAATATCACTGAAAAAAATGAAAATCCATACCAGGCCCTTCAGGTTTGGTATGGATATTAAGGGAAACCCTGCACCAAAATTTGAAAAAAATGGTGTGGGGGTCCCCCCAAAATCCATACCAGACCCTTATATGAGCATGTAACCTGGCAGGCCGCAGGAAAAGAGAAGGAGGGACGAGAGAGCGCCCCCGCCTCCTGAACCATGCCAGGCCACATGCCGTGCCCATGTTGATGGGGACAAGGGCCTCATCCCCACAACCCTTGCCCAGTGGTTGTGGGGGTCTGCGGGCGGGGAGCTTATCAGAATCTGGAAGCCCCTTTTAACATTGTACCCCTACCCATTCACCAAAAAAAGCAGTGAAATGTTACAAAAAACAATAGCCGGTTTTTGACAATTCCTTTATTGTAAAATAGCTCTGAGTGGTCTTCTCCCCCGAGCCGTGTCTCCCGCCCTCATCTTCTTCTGGTGCTGTCTCTCTTGCCGCCATCCTCTGTTGCTGTCTCTCCCACTACCACCTACTTCTCCAGCTGCTGTGTTCTTCCTCACCACTAGGGATGAGCTTTGAGTTTGAGCCGAACAGCGAACAATTTGGGGTGTTCACGGCAAATTCGAATGCCATGAAACACCCTTTAAAAGTTTTTGTTGGTATTGTCATAAAAAGTGTTTGGGGACCTGGGTCCTGCCCCAGGGGACATGGATCAATGCAAAAAAAAGTTTTAAAAACGGCTGTTTTTTCGGGAGCTTTGATTTTAATAATGCTTAAAATGAAACAATAAAAGTGTAATATCCCTTTAAATTTCATACCTGGGGGGTGTCTATAGTATGCTTGTAAAGGGGCGCATGTTTCCAGTGTTTAGAACAGTCTGACAGCAAAATGACATTTGGAAGGAAAAATTCCATTTAAACTACTCGCGGCTATTAATGAATTGACGGTCCGACAATACACATAAAAGTTCATTGATAAAAACGGCATGGGAATTCCCCACAGGGGAACCCCGAACCAAAATTTTTAAAAAAATGACGTGGGGGTCCCCCTAAATTCCATACCAGGCCCTTCAAGTCTGGTATGGATAATAGCTCTAGATTAGATATTTCACCAAAAATAGATAAGATTGTTGCCATCATCCCTAGTGCAAAATTGCTCATTGAGGTTCCCCCATAGGAAAATTGGGACTTTAAAGGCAACTGGATATTATAGAAAAAACAATGAATTTAAAATTCAATATATTTTTATTTAGTCAATGCTTTAAAAAACAGTAGTCGGTTCATGGGATTGTTGCAACTGACTGATTAATAACAACAATAACATAGAAAATGAAATATCAGAATACAAAATAACAACAAATATGGTCTCCTAAAGAATATGAGGAGAATACAAGTATAAATATACAAACAAGGTTTGGTCTCCTCTTGAGAGAAAGAAGAAGCCCGACGCGTTTCAGGAGTTTGTCCTTTCTTCAGGGACTTGTTATATAAAGAGACACGTGTGCATCTATAAGAAAAACGAATCATCAGGGTTGGACCATACAAGGACAGGAGATAAGAGGAGCATCGGTGAGATAAAGAAGACAAGTTGATCATAAACAAACCCCCCAAAAAAAGGGGGGTTAGAAATAAGAAAATAAATAAATATGATAACCTGATATAAAAGACCTGAACATATTTGCTGATGAATGTTCGCCGGGCAGAATTGGACAAGGATCTGATCCAGAGAGGAAAGTTGAGGTAATCCACTATGGTGGGGCAAAATGAGATAGCCTTTGGTATGTAGATTTTATATGGAGCACAATGTGCAGTCTGGCACTAGATAGTGCACTATCATACTGGTTTCAAAATTTGCCTATGGTATACCCATATGATCAGAAAAAACAAAAGTTTAAAAAGTATCATATATAGGCTTCCCTTCAAAGATAAGAAAATTAGTTATTTGGCATAAGCAAGTGTATTTAGTCTAAGTATTGAAAATAAATTTTGGAACACTCAATTATATATAAATTTGTATGTTTAGTCTAAGATAGACCCATACAATTGATTTAAGAATCAAAATGATAAATTAAAACAAACGAAAAAAGAAAAAGAAAAGAGTGATCCACTCTTAAACGGGTCATGATTATGAAACCACAGAGTATCTCTGTGGAATAGATCATTACTTCAATGTGGTGTAATAAGACTTTTAGATAATTAGAGTCTATTATTGTGTGTCCAAGTAAAACACAGAGTATCGAGTACCAATAGATTTAACAATTATCAAAAGGATATACTGATCGGGGTAGATACCAGTGGTTCCAGTAAAAAGAGATATCACAATTCTATCGTCATCATCACATCAGCAATTGGTCTGCATAATGTCCGTGCTGATGCCTTGTTTTATATGAGTGTAAAAAGTCACCATGCGTGCGTAGTGATCCTTAAACCAGCTGATTTGTATCAGCCTTGGAGCTCCGACAACAGCTGATTTGTATCAGCCTAGGAGCTGTGAAGATGTGTAATGCAATGCGTTGCAGCAGGGGGAGAACGGTGCCGCTATGGCAATGGTAGATGTATACTGCTGCGCGCGCATCATGCTTGATGACTATATCGTGCGCACATGCGCAGTGGAACATTTACGGCGTCATTGAAAGGCTAATGCCGAGCGTGAGCTGCTGCATTGGCTGGGAGGGGCAAGTGTGTTCAAAATGTGCCTGCGTGGTGACACCGCACCATGGATCTTTGTTATTACAAGACATTTTTCCTATGTAAAGAGCTAACAACTTTAAATTATGAGTCAAAATTATTTAAAGTTAGTCAATGAAAAATGAAATAACGTTTTTTTTTAATATATATGGTAGCAACATCAAGTGGGTCCATATTGGGAAAAAAAAATTGGGTGTATGACCAAGTTGTCTTCTTCCTCTCAAGGGATTATTCAGTTATAGACAGACTGACCGGACATATCACAGCCAGGGCCACAACCTGTGGGGAACAAAAAGGGGAGGAAACATTGCTTAGGGCAATCCCTGCAAGGTGATGTTTTTTGATTGCGATGAGTAAAAATGGATAACATATTACATAGACAAAAAATAATAATTAATAAGACATTGCTAGTTTCAAAGCATGAGTTCAGCCTCCAAATGTTTGGAATATCCCTACAGCATGTCTTTATATAAATTGCAGTCTATCTTAATAGACTGCAACTTTATAATATAACAAAGCATGATTATATACAGAACATGAGAGGAAAGTTGTGTCACCCTTGAAATTACATACCTTTCATACCTTTCTCACAAACCCCAGAACTGAACCCTTCAAGGAATGGTCTAAAGCTTAATATAGTTTTAAGGCCAGGTGCATTAGTCGCATTTAAATTCATAATGCAGCGAGATTCTTTTTGGAGGAGGAGCTTGTTCTCCTCCTCTCGCATTGGGGTGAATTCTATCAAGGATTATGAAGGAGACTTGTGGGATTTTTCCATCATGTAAGTCCCTAACATGTCTCCCAAAGGGTAAATCTGGGTTCGCCGTCTTCATGCTTTTTATGTGTCTACCTGCCCTGTTGCGAAACTCCAGTTTTGTCTTGCCAATGTAAAAGCTGTGACATTGGCATTGCAGCATATAGATCACACCTGGGGTCTTACAATTAGCGAAATGGGGTTTAAATACTTTTCCGTTAGGTAAGGTGACATGGGATCTTGTATCAGGTGAATGTGCCAAAGCGCGTGCATGGATTATTTCGTAATTCTCCCACAAATTCAGAATGTACCAATTTGTCTTTCAAAGAACTGGCTTTGCGAAATGTGATGTTGGGGTATGGTGAGATATGTTGACAAAGGGTGAGGTCAGTCTGTAGAATTTTCCAATGTTTGGAAAGAATGTTTTTAATCTCCTGGTGTTGCTTGCTGTATTTCGTTATTAGTCTGGTATATTGTGGTTTCGTAATGGTATGTTTTTGTTGTGGGGCCAACAGGTCTCATCTAGATTTGTTCCAAGCTCGTCTGTATGCCTTTTTGAGGCAAGTTTCGGAATATCCTCGTAAGAGCAGTCGATCCCTGAGAAGGACTGCTTCTACTTCAAAGGATTCAATAGTGGAGCAATTTCTTTTCAGTCTAAGATATTGACTATAAGGGATGGGCTTAATAAGAGATTGTGGGTGGGCGCTTGATGCATGAAGGATTGTATTTCCAGCGGTGGGCTTTCTAAAAAGTCCACTAGTGAGACTGCCCATCTCATTCATATGAACGGTGACATCTAGAAAAGTAATCGAGGTGTCACTGTATTGTATGTCATAGTGAACTGGAGATTAAAGATATTTTTATTGAGAATTTATAGAAAATCATGCAGTGCATCTATGGGACCATCCCAAATCATAAAAACATCATCTATGTAACGCTGCCATAGTGTGATGTTATTGGTGAAAGGCAATTAATCTTCATCATCAAAAAAGGAGCGCTCCCATTCCCCCAGGTACAGGTTCATGTAAGAGGGGGCACAAGAGGTCCCCATAGTGACACCCTGCACCTGGAGGTAGTGGGAGCCATCGAAGGTGAAGACGTTGTGGGTTAAGATATATTCTAAGGCTGATAGAACAAATTGATGAAATTTGCTGTCGCATCCATGTGAATGGAACAATATATGCTGAATGGCTGCCAATCCGAGATGATGCGGGATGGAGCTTTATAGAGTTTCAACATCGATAGCCACTAGCAAACTATCGGGGTTGAGACTGATCGTTTCAATTATTTGTAGAAAATGTATGGTGTCAATGATGTATGATGGGAGTTCCATCACAAAAGGTCTGAGAAACGCGTCTATGTATTTACTTAGATTGTCACTAATACTTCCTCTTCCGGAGTTGATGGGTCTGCCGGGAGGAACCCCGGCCAAAATGAAAAAAAAAAATGGCGTGGGGTCCCCCTCAAAATCTATACCAGACCCTTAAAGTCTGGTATGGATTTTAAGGGGAACCCCGTGCCAAAATAAAAAAAAATGGCGTGGGGTCCCCCCAAAAATCCATACCAGACCCTTATCTGAGCATGCAACCTGGCAGGCCGCAGGAAAAGAGGGGGGACGAGAGAGCGCCCCCCCTCCTGTGGCATTCCCTGTGATGCCACAGGGAAGTCCCGTCAAGTCACCGTGCGTCAGAGGGGGGCGGGGTCACCGGGTGGCCCTGCCCCCCATTATTTAAGAACCATCAGAAGAGGAGAAGCGTCACACAGCGGGAGCCTCCCTCCATGCCATCATGGATGCGGAGCGGCCCGAAAAGAAGATGAAGAGAAGAAGATGAAGAGAAGAAGATGAAGAGACAAGCGTCACACAGCGGGAGCCTCCCTCCATGCCATCATGGATGCGGAGAGGCCCGAGAAGAAGGGAAGAAGACGCTGACGCCACGGAGGAAGATGCTGGACGAGAACACCGGAGGAAGAACCAGAAGATGGAGAAAGAAACCAAAGGAAGATAGAAGATAGAAGATAGAAAAAAGAAGAAAGAAGAAAGAAGAAGCATTTAAATAAAGGAATTGTCAAAAACTGTCTCTTGTCATTTTTAACATTTTTGACAGTTTTTTTGTGAAATGTCATTTTGCTGTCAGACTGTTCTAAACACGGGAAACATGCACCCCTTTACAGGCATACTATAGACACCCCCAGGTAGGAAATTTAAAGGGATATTACACTTTTATTGTTTCACTTTAAGCATTATTAAAATCACTGCTCCCGAAAAAACGGCCGTTTTTAAAACTTTTTTTGCATTGATCCTTGTCCCCTGGGGCAGGACCCAGGTGCCCAAACACTTTTTATGACAATAACTTGCATACAAGCCTTTAAAATTAGCACTTTTGATTATTCATGTTCGTGTCCCATAGACTTAACGGTGTTCGCGCGTTCAAACAAATTTTTTGCCTGTTCGCAAGTTCTGGTGCGAACTGAACAGGGGGGTGTTTGGCTCATCCCTACTCACCACCGTCTTCCTCCATTGTGTTGTCCCCCCCTGTCTGGCGTCTCTTACACAGCCATGGGGCGTGACCATCTGTTGACGTCACACGAAAAGCCCGCCCCCTTTTTTCCAGAAAATAACCAGCTACAGGTATATACAGTGTTAAAATAATAACCACAAAAGACATCAAAAATTGCATCACAAACGCAACAGCGTTTCTGGTGCGGTTCCATTGTAATCTTTTACCTGCAAATCACGTGAAAAAAGTCCACGACCATTTCCAAAAATGCACTGACCTGCAAAACGCATAGATGTGAACTAGTACCATAGGAAACCATGTTAAATGGACTGTAGAGTGTTTCTGCAAACTGCAAAATGCACTAACAAATGCATAGATGTGAACCTACGGTCAGGGCCAGTTCACACTGCGGAAACCCTGCGAATCCAGTGCGGGTTCCCGCATCACATACAATTCGCAGGCAGTTCACACTGTCATATGCAAACTGCTGGGAGTGTCAGTAGAAAGCTAATGACACCCCCAAATCAGTTTGCATATCGCAGAGCGAACTGCAAATTCAGACGACACCCATGCAATCCGAATCTTGTGCAGACCAAAAAAGGGTCCTGTGCGAGTTTGGTCCGAATGCGATGCAAATTCAACCATACAATCTGTATGGCTGAGTTTGCATCACACAGACATCGTATGTGATTTGCAGTGAAGGGAAAATCACATCAGATGTCAGAGAGCACAGCAGTGTGAACCGGCCCTAAGGCCCCTTTTACACTTGTGCAACTTGTCCTGCAACTCCTGCATCCATAGACCTCAAGATTACACTGGCTTTGCATCAAATCACATCAAATTTGCGGCAAAAAGCGATGCAAAATCACGGGACTTTCATATTGCACAAGTGTGAAAGGGGCCTTATGGACTTCAAGTTGTATGAAAAGTCGGCCAAGTGTGAAAGGAACCTAATGAGAATTCATTGATAACACCTTTGAATTAGGCCCCATTTGCACTTGTGCAACCAATGCCTGTGTAATGTTGTGGTATATGGACCACAGGTCGTATTAAAGTCAAACCAAAGTAGTGCAGGGATGAATTTGACCCACTTGCAGGACGCACAAGTGAGAATAATGCCTAATTCAAAGGTATTATCCATTAATCTCAGCGACCTGAAAGTCACACTATTTTGCTGCTGCAACTTGGCTCCAACTTCTGGGAATGCCTGTGTATTATTGCGCCCTATGTACCTCGAATCACATGAAAGTCACACCAAAGTAGTACAGGGACTACTTTGAAGTTGTTGCAACTTGAAGTAGCACAGATATGAATGGTTATCATTGAGAATCATGGGGTACAACTTGTCATGCAACTCGGAGGTCCAAATTTGCTGGAAAAGTTGCCCAACTGTGCAACAAGTCATCTATATTTTAATAGAAAGGCGCTCTCATTTATATTTGCACAATCCTTTCTGATTTACATCAGCAGAACAAATGCAGGAAGTGATATGTGCACATGGGCCAGAAGCAAATGTGTGGTGATGCCAAAAAAATCAACGAACCCCACCCACACCAAATCTAACTACCACATCCACCCCCACATTGAGTAAGCACAAGTACATATCCTACACTTACCCGACAAATGAGCAGCACCTCCTCTTTGCTAAAGAGGGACCTCGCCATCTCTACCTGGATGGCGATCCCGACCAGCACAGGAACTTCAGGGTGATTACTGTGACTCATTTCTGGGTCAAAAGGTGAAACCACGCTCTTTTGATCGCAGCTGCGAATATTTGATCGCAACCGCAATAAAAAATGTTTTATTTTTGTTTATTTGCAGATATGCAAAGCTGAATTTCTATATATAGTGATATTTGAAGGTAAACTTAAGGGAGTTTGTTAAGAAATGGTGTCCCTGGGATAGCAGCAGGTGAATTACAAAGACAAAGGCCCAGTTTCGGCCCTGGTTCACACTGACAGCGGTAGGAAATCGTGCAAGTTCAGCTGAACTCACAGGATTTCATTCCAGCATGTCAGTCCCAACTGCGGGGGGGAATTTCAGAGACATCTGTGCAGGTTTCTGCACTGATGTCAATAAATGAAAAACATTTTTTACCCCCGAAGTCACCAAAAAGTAGTACAGAAAATACTTTTGGAAATTGTGGCACTGCATCTATTAGAAAGGTGCAATTCCCGTCAATTTGACATGTCAAATCACACCAATGTGAACCAGGGCTGACACATACAACACTGCCTATCCACCAGCTGAATTTATTACCTGCATTTCTCCACAGCTGTTATATATAAACCTTTATTATTTACTTGGTGCACAAATACATAAAGAAATTATCAGATATAAAAGATAGCTATTGCACTTTCCCAAAACCACCACCACCCCCAAAACAAATTAAAAAGAAAGAAAAGAGAAAAAATAAGAAAAACACAACAAACAAGCTCAATAATGTACTTTTATTTTGCCAGTAGAAACAAAATTATGCACATTTACTAGCTTCAAAAACATTTCTACAGGATATATGGTGCTACATTTAGCAAAATGGTTAGCAATTAGGTTTTAAGGGCCCTACAAGGAGCTTACAATCTAAAATTTGTCTAAACCTTTGAATGGACACAGCTTTACTTTCAGTGTAGAACAGATAACATTTCATACAACTACTCACCCACCAGCCCACATTTTTAACTGCAAGATTATAGAAACATACTTAAAAGTCATTCTTACAAAGCATTCCAACATAGCATTAAAAAGGGCACTTATTTAAAATATAACACCCACCACCAGCCCACAATCCACACACATACATAGGTGACCATGTTCTGCTGGAAGCTGCATTTCTGTATACATGATTAAGAAATGATATCAAAGAGTAGAAGGTCAGCAGATTCTACCAAACCCTGTTTGCATGGTCAGACAGGAACAATACACACACAACATTGACAGCATGGCCACCTAAACCCACTTTTGATGGACAAAATGCACAAGAATTTCAGCTAACAGCCCTAGTTGGGAATTTGTCATTGTACACACTATTATTCCTTCTCCCCCACAAATCACAGCATAAAACCTGGCCTTCTCAGGCCAAACAACCCCCCCCCCCCCCCTACAGCAGCTCTTTATATAAAATAGGCTGTATTGTTAGCACACTGACACATGCCCACCAGTATCTTTCAATCTGTCTCTTCATGTATGTCTAAAGTGATTGCACCTGATGAGCAGGAACACATAATACTATTTGCAAATCAAATCTCCAACTACAGGCCAAAGATAGAAGTCCATTTGCATGCACATAAACAAAGCAACAGTTTTCTCAGCATATGTACCCATGCAGTGTAAACCCTACAATTTTATATGTCCAAGTCCCTGGGCATGATTAGTGCTAACAAACATTAACATCAGTCCCTGGCTGCAATGAGCTTCCAATCTAAGGTCCAAAACTAACTTTCTTACATTAGAGACTATTTCGACAATCTTTGGATTGTGGTGAGAAACCCACACAGGGAGAACATATAAACTTCAACACAAGCATTAGGATGTTGGGGAATTGAACCAGCAACCCCTGCGCTGCTAGATGGAATTACTACCCATTTAGCCAGCAGGTAGGCTCACACATGTCTGCATCTCTGTGGTGTGAACCAGCCCTAAGTCCATAGCCATGCTCAGTGTCACAAGCAATATATTGTCCAAAGTATTGGGACGCTGACCTGTATACGCACATGAAATGTAATGGCATCCCAGTCTTAGTCTGCAGGGTTCAAAATTGATTTGGCCCACCTTTTGAAGCTATAACAGCTTCAACTCTTCTGAGAAGGCTGTCCACAAGGTTTAGGAGTGTGTCTATGGGAATGTTTGACCATTCTTCCATAAGTGCATTTGTGAGGTCAGGCACTGATGTTGGACGAGAAGGCCTGGCTTACAGTCTCCGCTCTAATTCATCCCCAAGGTGTTCTGTAGTGTTGAGGTCAGGACTCTGTGCAGGCCAGTCAAGTTCCTCCACCCCAAACTCACTCATCCATGTCTTTATGGATCTTACTTTGTGCACTGGTCCAAATCATTTGGAGGGGGGGTTATAATGTGGGGTTGTTTTTTAGGAGTTGGGCTTGGCCTCTTAGTTCCAGTGAAGGGAACTCTTAGGCTACTTTCACACTGGGGCATTTGGGATGTGAGCGGTAAAGCGCCTCTACTTTTACATTTTTACAGAGGTTTTTGGCCGCTAGTGGGGCGCTCTTAACCCCCGCTAGTGGGCGAAAAAGGGTTAAAACCACCCGCAAAGTGCCGTTGGAGTGGTGCTATGCCAGCAGTGCTGCCTATTGATTTCAATGGGCAGGGGCGCATTAGGAGCAGTGTAAACACCACTTCTACAGCGCTGCGAAGACTTTTATGGCGTCCTGCCGGGTATTCACATTGGAGTGAGAGGAGAGGCTCTTTACAGGTGCTATTTTTAGCACTATAGCGCCTGTAAAGCACCTCAGTGTGAAAGCAGCCTGAAGGCATCAGCATACCAAGACATTTTGGACAATTTCTTGCTCCCAACTTTGTGGGAACAGTTTGGGGATGGCCCCTTCCTGTTCCAACATGACTGCACACCAGTGCACAAAGCAAGGTCCATAAAGACAGGGATGAGCGAGTTTGGGGTGGAGGAACTTGACTGGCCTGCACAAAGTCCTGACCTCAACCCAATAGAACACCTTTTGGGTGAATTAGAGCAGAGACTGCAAGCCAGGCCTTCTCATCCAACATCAGTGCCTGGCCTCACAAATGCGCTCCTGGAAGAATGGTCAAACATTCCCATAGGCACACTAAAACTTGTGGACAGCCTTCCTAGCCTTCCCAGAAGCTGTTCTAGCTGCAAAGGGTGGGCCAAATAAATTTTTAACCCTACGGACTAAGACTGGACTGCCATTAAAGTTCATGTGTGTGTGAAGGCAGCTATCCCAATACTTTTGGCTAGATAGTGTATCTGGCAAGATTTACAATGGTGGTGGAACCCTCCTACACATAAATACTACATTTAGACAAATTTTTAGGACCTGGGAGATGAGACAACTTCTCTACGTGAAGCTGCATGTTTGGGGTTTAAACCCAGATGCTCAGGTATGCTAAGCAGAAGTTCTAACCTCTAAGCCACAGAGCGGCCATGTGTGAAAATTTCCTACACATAAATACTGCATTTCTTTGGACATACAGGTGATGGATTTACATTACTCAAGAGTTATTCTTCTTGATTTATTTGGTGGTTCTTTGTGGGTGAGTGTAGAATAGTGATATTACCCTCAAATTTTGGGGAATTACATTTTGATTTCTGATGTTAGTACACATATCAAATTATGATTATTTGGAAATAACAAAAATAGGATTTTTATGTCATACTTACCTGTAAAATCCTTTTCTTTGAGTGCATCATGGGACACAGAGTCAGGCTAATATTCATTACCTGCTGAGTTATACTTCATTAGGTGAATGGACACTGGTAGACCAAAGGTCTTCAGACATGAAATGATCCCCTATATAACTCCTCCCATACAGGAGTATTTAGTTTTGTAGCAAGCACTAAATCCTCCAAAAAGAGGGGAGGGATCTCTGTGTCCCAGGATGTACTCAAAGAAAAGGATTCTACTGGTAAGCATGACGTAAAAATCCTATTTTCTTTTCCATACATCATGGAACACAGGGTCAGGCTAATATTCATTACCTGCTGGGATGTCCCAGAGCAATAGCCTTGAGGGGAGGGAGACACCCTGCCAAACAATAGCCATCAGAACTTATACGGAAGCCTGCAGTACACTGTGGCCGAAAGCCGAATCCTTGGCTGCTCGAACATCCACTTGATAAAATCTTGTGAAGGTATCTACTGAAGAACAAGTAGCAGCCTTACAAATCCGAGCCACAGATACCTGATGACGAAAAGCCCAGGAGGTTCCTACACCCCTGGTAGAATGAGCTCTCACCCTAAAGGGAGGAGCTTTATGTTTCAGACCATAGGCCTGAATAACCAATTAACGGACCCAATTGGCAATGGAAGCTTTGGAAGCTGCCTGCCCCTTCTTGGGTTCTTTTGGTAAAACAAAAAAAGAGTCTGATCCTCGGATCTCTGCAGATCTACACAAATAAACCTTGACTGCCCGGACAACATCCAAAGAATACAATCGTCTCTCTTCCTCCGAACGAGGCTGAGAGAAAAAAGAAGGCAAAATAATGTCCTGATTTAAAAATGAAAGGCCGACACCACTTTTGGCAAAAAGGATGGAACAGGTCATAACACGACTCTGTCATGGTCAAGGATCAAGTACGGTTCCCTGCATGTAAGGGCCGCCAACTCCGACCCCCTTCTAGCCAAGGTGATAGCCATCAGGAATTCTAACTTGTGTGACAGCAAGTCTAATGGAATTTCCTAATAGGTTCAAATGGTTGTTTCTGTAACACAGACAGCACTAAGTTCAAGTCCCAAGGACACATGGCTTTTTTTCAGGGGGAACTTGGTGGAACTCAGTTCCACCACCTCTGGCTCAGACCCTTTGGTGCCTGATCACCACAATCACTTGTAAACACAGAAGTCTGGTTTCTGTGTTTACAAGTGACAGCTCTAAACTTTGTGTGTAACCCCCATGAACTCTGCACTCTGTATGTAATGCAACCCTGATATTTAATGCCCCTTTAAGACACTTCTACTGTTTGTGAAATATGACCACACCCACTATTTGATGGGGTTTTGGGGGGGTCATGGTTGAGTTCCAGTACCTATTGTTTGAGAAAAAAAGCCCTGCAAGGACACATAGGTGAACTAATGGGGGGAAGCAAGCGAGTTGCCCCCTGCATAAAGGTTCGAATCAGTGAATGGGAGGCTAAAGGCCTTTGGAAGAATACTGATAGGGCCGAAACGTGACCTCTGATTGTACTCAAAGCCAATTTGATTTCCACAGCTGACTGTAGAAAAGAGAGAATTCTCCCAATCACATATTTCCAAGGATGACATTTTCTGGCTTCACACCAAGCAATATAAGTCTTCCAGACCTTATGATAAATATTCCTTGTGACAGCTTTTCTAGCATTCACTAGAGTAGACACCACTGGTCTAGAGATGCCACGGTCCTTTAACACCCTGGCTTTAATAGCCATGCCTTCAAATTTAGAGACTGTAAATTGGGGTGGAATATAGGACCTTAAGACAGCAGATCGGGATGACGTGGAAGCGTCCATGGCCCGTCTATTGTCAGCCTCACAATCTCTGGGAACCAGGGCCTTCTGAGCCAGGCTGGTGTCACCAGAATGACTGGAACCCCCTCTCTCCGAATCCTGTGCAACAAATGTGGAAGGAGAGGGAGCAGAGGGAAAGCATAAACCAGGGAATACTGGCTCCATGGAACTATCAGAGCATCTGCTCCAATTGCCAGAGGATCTCTTGTTCGAGACACAAACTGCTGTAGCTTGTTGTTGAACCTGGATGCCAGTAGGTCGACCTCTGGCCATCTCCAACATTGGCAAATTTCCTGGAACACCTCTGGGTGTAGGGGCCCTTCCCCCAGGCAGATCTGCTGGCGGCTGAGGTAATCTGCCTTCCAGTTCTCTACTTCCGGGATATGGACTGCCAATATAATTGGCACATGTCCCTCTGCCTAGGCTAATTTATAGTTCACCTCCTTCAGAGCTGAATGACTCCTGGTACCACCTTGGTGGTTTATATAGGCCACTGCCGTAGCATTGTCGGACTGCACCCTGATGGGGCAGTCCTGAAGCTCCACCATCCAGGACCGTAGGGCCAGACGGACTGCCTGTAATTCTATGACGTTGATGGACAGGGTCTGCTCTGTCCCTGACCATTACACCAGAGCTGTGAGCCCATTTAGGGTCGCTCCCCAGCCTGAGAGACTGGTATCTGTAGTCAGTACTCTCCAAGTTACCGGTAGAAAGGATTTTCCCTTTTGCAGGTTCTGATCCTGCAACCACCAGTTTAGGCTTAAGCATGCCTGAGGAGATAAGCACAGATACAGGGCTTTTCTTCCTCTGTTCCAAGCCAACAAGATGTCTTGCTGTAAGGGCCTGGAATGGAACTGGGCATAGGGCACTGCCTCGAAGGAGGATACCATCCTCCCAAGAAGACTCATTAGAGAGCCGAATGGAGGGTTGTCTGGTGCCCTTTATCTGATGCACCTGATCCTTCAGGGCACAGATCCTTATGGGTGGCAAGAATACTCTTGCTTGGAACATGTTAAGGATCAGACCTAAATACTTTAGACTTTGAGCTGGTCTGAAGGCTGACTTTTCGGTATTTATGATCCAGCCTAAGCTTTTCAAATACCGCACTGTGTATATTATGCTCTGTTCTAGAGCCTGTACTGAGTGATCTCTGAGCATGAGGTCATCCAGGTACCTGAGCACCAGGATCCCTTGGGCCCTTAAAAGACCCAGTACTGGTGCTAGGACCTTTGTGAACACCCGGGGAGCTGTAGCAAGCCTGAATGGTAGAGCCACAAACTGAAAATGATGTTCCTCTACTGCAAAACGTAGGAACCTCTGATAAGGCTGAAAGACAGATACGTGTAAATAAGCGTCCTTTATGTCGATGGAGGCTAGAAAGCCTCACCTCTGGAGTAAGATTACTACTGAGTGGACCGACTCCATCTGAAAGAATTGTATCAATAGATACTTGTTCGGGGACCTTAGGTCCAAAATGGGCCTTGTGTCCCTGTTTGGTTTCTGAACCATAGAGAGGTTTAAGTAAAACCCTGTGCCCCTTTTGAACACAGGAACCTCTACAATCACTCCTTGATGCACTAGATGATAAGTTTCTTTTTGGAGGATCCGAGAGAACGCTGGATCTTAGAAACCTCTTATGGGGAACCCCACGTAACTCCAGCTTGTAACCGCGAGATATAATTGAGGTGACCCACTCGTCCTGAATTGTTGTTTTCCAAATGTCCACAAAGTGCAGCAGCCTTCCCCCCACCCGATGGAGTGGGGGCGTCCCCTCAAAAGGAGGGCTTGGTGTTGGGTTTAGAAGAATTTTGGACCCAGGGCCTTTTCTGCGGCTTGCCCCTGGCCCTAGCGCCCTGTTGGCGGTGGAACCGCCCTGACGCTGAGACATTTGAGGAAGCAGTCCCTGGGTTTTTAAATGAGGGACATCTGGTACTTTTCTTCACAGGAAGTAGAGAACCCTTCCCTCTGGAAATCTTTTGGATATATTTGTCCAAGTGATCGCCGAATAAACGTTCCCCCTGAAACGGGAAACCTGCCAATAACTTTTTACAAGGAAACTTGATTGACCAGTTCTTAATCCATAAAAGTCTGTGCATATGTACAGACAAGAGAGTCAGAGGAGAAACCTGCTGTATTGAATCCTTTAAAGCATCAACAGCAAAACACAGCGCTCGAGGAATATCTGTCTTACTTTCAGGCAGATCATCCTCCTGGTTAGGCCTATCGGGCCATTTGACCCGGTCCTTTAGGAACTGCAAATACCAATTGCTGCAACAGCTGGCTGAATAGCTGAACTGGCCAAAGAAAAGAAAACTCCAATTTCTTGTCAACAGGGTCTTTCAAGCCTCGTGTGTTATCTGCCGGACAAGAAAAGTTCATATTTAAGGAAGAGACTGCTGCATCTACGGCTGGCTTGCTCCATTTTGTTAACAAACTTTTCATCCATGGGATAAAAAAGGGAAAACCTTTTAGAAGGTAAAAAAGTCCTGTCAGGGTGTTCCCAATTAGCATACACCACCAATAGGGGGTGTAGCGGGAAAGTCTGTGCGACCTCAGAGATCCCAAAGAGAACCAGGGGCTTAGTCACTTCTGCAAGAGGCAACTTAGAGGCAGAACGAACCATTTCGGTCAGACTCAGGTTTAAAAGCCTCTGGGAATGAGAGGCAGGCATCAACTGGATATCGTCTTGTCCAGATTGCTCGGAAACAGACTCATCTGCTGGGCACTCCACCGAATCCTGAGCTTTAAGCTCTTCCCCATCTTCAACCCATTCCTGCTCCAGACTAGGAGACTCCGGGGAGGGGAATCTCTCATGCTTCCTGCCATCCTGCGGGATGGAGGCAATCATCACAGCAATCCTGTGCTCTAACCCGGCTAGGGCTGAGGACAGTTCATCCTTAGTGATAAAGGGTGAAGCAGCAGCGTTGACTGTAGGCACAATACCAGATAGGCGCAGCGGCTCAGATTGCCTGGAAGCCTCTGGTCCTTCAAGGGATATAACACTAGGGATACGACTAGGTTCACCTGGAACTACTGATGACATAGGTGTGCCCTTCCTTGTGGTGTTAGTCCCACTCCTCTTTTTGGAAGACATTTAATAGCAATAGCCGCAAACAAAGAACACCTCAGAAGGGAGACCCTTTAATAGGGCTTACCAAGCCCCTATGTAACAATCCTGCTAAGCACCTTTAGCCTGCAAAGCAATACCTGCTGACTCATGTGACCCAGGTAAGGAAAATGAGCCACTGCAAGTGTCTGTTCAAAGCCTGCTCTGTGTCCCATAGCTGCCTTCTGGAAGCACCACATGCTTGGCCTACACAGCTTAAATAATCTGGGTGTGCACCGGAATGTTCTGTGCGTGGTCCCGGCGAGCGGGTATTCACGTACGATGCAAATTTTCGTGCACCCAGATAAAGGCTATGGCACATGTGTGACGAAGCTGCGTGCGCCATGGCCACCAAACAAACAAACTGCTGAGCCCAGCGGCACTCTTGTGAACGCACATGCGCCATGGCAAACCAAGGCGAAATGGCGCACTGTCGTGCACCATCATACAGGTAAAAACAGCCAGACACAAGCAAAAAAGGTACACTTTGCAAACACCCACAGCTAGCCCAAAGCTCCCCCGTATGGTCACCGCACACAAGTGTCCAGCTTTTAGCTAGTTTGACTGTTACAATCACTTGGACACCCCACAATAATAAAATAAAGGGATTTCACTTACCCGTCCAGGCGCAGGACCACCTAGAAATCTTCACCCTTCATGGCAGGTTTCTGTGGACCTTCAAGTATTGGGTACCCTTTTCATGTTTAGGGTCCACTCCCTTGGACTTGTACAGCACCCTACAGGAAATACCATAGCGCTGTATTGTCCAGGATTTCCACTCCGCAGGGTCCGCCTGTGGGCCACATTACAGGAAAAACCTTGCAGGATCTTAAGTCTTCTTTGCAAGGCTCGGGTGCCATTTATCTAAGCTTAAAAGCCTGTGTCAAATGGATCCGATCGGTCAAACCCTTGATCCATTTGGAATGTTTGTGGGACTAGAGACCTGGAGCTCAGAGAGCTCAAACAAACCATGCCATCCACCTTGCAGACACTGGTAAAAAACTAAAGTACTTCCTGTATGGAAGGGGTTATATAGGGGATCACTTCCTGTCTGAAGACCTTTGGTCTACCAGTGTCCATTCACCTAATGATGAAGTATAACCCAGCAGGTAATGAATATTAAGCCTGACTCTGTGTCCCATGATGTATGAAAAAGAAAAGCACAAAAAATTGTGACTCATTCTAAATTTGTATCAGCAATGGTATTGTTTGTGCTTTGTAAAGACACCTGTGTGAGTTTGGGTAAAGATTGTTGTGAGATGGAGAGTAAAGCCTTGTACAGGCGATCGGATTTTCTGCAGACAAAACCTCTGACTTTTGTCCGAAGGGCGTTGGCCAGGAACTTGTCTTGCATACAAACGGCAAGGAATTGTCGGCCAACAAACACGAACGTAGTGACGTACTACGTGATTTTTCAGCTCTTCAGCGCCACCCTTTGGGCTACTTCTGCTAATTTCACGTTAGTAGAAGTTTGGTGAGTGTTCATTTGGCGCTTTTCAGTTTGTTTCTGAACAGCTGTTCATCAACCAGCCATGTGGCGGAATTGGCGGAGTTAACATGTTATTTATTATTGGCGTTGGAGTTATTGCTTTGACCCAAGTCCAGTCCAGGAACAGGACAAGGAGGATTTCTTGGACCAAAAATTGGTTGCTTTATTAATTGTGACCAATTATGTCATGTGACTTTGCTGCTGGAGCTCCAGGAGAATAATCCAGATGATTTTCGGAATCATCTCCAGGTGACGGACCCCTGCTTTCACCAACTCTTGGCATTGTTGACCCCCTATATTAAGAAGCAGGACACACGCATGAGGCTTTTATTTTATTTTTTGGTTGAATAATGATTTGATTTGATATATTCTCTATATTTTTGGATGCATAGAATGCACTTTTTGATTAAATTCTATTGGCAGATAGCATGTCTAATTTTATTTGTTTTCTTTTTTTAATGCACAATAAAACAAATGTGGAGAATAATACTTGGCTAGGCATATTTTACTTCAAATGATCATTTGGGAGTAGGCAGTTACATAAAAAATACAATGTAAAATTAACAAGGGACACGAACATAGTTGTATCTTTGATCTTAAAAACTACGAGATAATGGTGTTGTGGTAACTTGCACCAAAAAAAATAACAAGCATAATAATATTATTCTTGATATCACTAGAAAAAAAAGCCTTTGAATTTCTGATTGCAATAACTCAATCAGTAGCCCCAGCAAAGCAGCTTCATTATTATGCCATTAAGGAAGAAGAGAATGTGTGCTGCATTTCGTGATTTCATAATTTGCCACGTCACGACTGTTAATTCTTCATTACGAACACTAGTTTACAAGACTGACCGCTTTTGGCTCGTCCTTGCTTCCGAGCATGCGTGTTTGTACTTTGGACTTTTGTCCGACGGACTTGTGTACACACACTTGGAAAATCCGACAACAGACATTTGTCTGTGGAAAATTTTAAAGCCTGCCATCCAACATTTGTCCGTGGAAAATCCGAAAACAATTGTCTGATGGAACGTACAAATGGTCGAATTTTCAGCCTGTCATCACACAATTCTCATCGTAAAATCCGATCGTGTGTACGAGGCTTTACAAGTGAATGTGACAGAGGAAAATATATTTTATATTTTACCAAAACATCCAAACATAGATACATTTCATCTCAACATTAATAGGATTTATTTGGGGAAGTTACAATTGTACCATAATGCCCTGTACACACGATAGGATTTTCTGACAACAAAACCGTGGATTTTTTTCTGAAGGATGTTGGCTCAAACTTGTCTTGCATACACACGGTCACACAAATGTTGTCGGAAATTCCGAACGTCAAGAACGTGGTGACCTAAAACATGTACGACGAGCAGAGAAAAATGAGGTTCAATAGCCACTGCGGCTCTTCTGCTTGATTCCGAGCACGCGTGGACTTTTGTGCATAGGAAATTGTGTACACACGCTCGGAATTTCCGACAACAAGTTTTGTTGTCGGAAAATTTCAGAACCTGCTATCAAACATTTGTTGGTGGAAATTCCGACAACAAATGTTCTATGGAACATGCACACGACAACAAGCTTTCCGACAACAAGCTCACATCCAACATTTGTTGTCGGAAAATCCTATCGTGTGTACATTAGAATCATTGGCTAAAACTTGCATTAGACTATAATAGCGCCAATTTTCACTCCCAAAAAATGCTCTTAAACTCATCGTTCATTTTGGTATTTACTATAGCACCCTGTAAAAAAGACATTGGAGCTAAAATGAGAGCTATTTGCAGGTCTGAGCATGCTCAGTTTTGCTGGCACCTAGTTGTACAAAAACAGGGAATGTATCTCTTCTCAGACTTTTAAAGATATTTCAGTGTAGAAATCACTTTTTCACACAGTTTAAAAGCAGATTATCTTTAAATTATATACTGCATATTTCAGTACCATTTAGGCAAAATTTAACATGCTCTAAACATTATTTCCATGTTCCATGTACTCCAGGTTTTAGCAGAGTTATGCCCCGTACACACGGTCGGATTCTCCGACGGAAAATGTGTGATAGGACCTTGTTGTCGGAAATTCCGACCGTGTGTAGGCTCCATCACACATTTTCCATCAAATTTTCCGACACACAAAGTTTGAGAGCAGGATATAAAATTTTCCGACAACAAAATCCGTTGTCGGAAATTCCGATTGTGTGTACACAAATCCGATGGACAAAGTGCCACGCATGCTCAGAATAAATAAAGAGATGAAAGCTATTGGCCACTGCCCCGTTTATAGTCCCGACGTACGTGTTTTACGTCACCACGTTCAGAATGATAGGATTTTCCGACAACTTTGTGTGACCGTGTGTATGCAAGACAAGTTTGAGCCAACATCCGTCGGAAAAAATCCTAGGATTTTGTTGTCGGAATGTCCGAACAAAGTCCGACCATGTGTACGGGGCATAAGGGTTTGGGCGCTATTTGGTTTCAGGGAACTATAGTAAATTCGATATTGGGAGTATTTTTTTACCAGCGCTATAGTGAATACTGTTTTAGCACTAATTAGCGCTAATTAGCACTAATTAGCACTAATTAACATTAATTAGCGCTGCAGCGCTCTAATAAATGACCCCCACTATCTCAAAAGCCCTCTAAATCTCCATCAATACTTTTATGATTGAAGCCAACTATAAATTTCTATTACGCTGGTATATGGTACCTACAGAACCTAGCATCCTATGTTCCAGGTGCCTCCCCAAAGTGGTTTAGGGATGCTGAATTTATAAATTTATCTACTCTTTAACTCAGGAGAATCTGAAAAAAATCCCAATAGCAAGCCTTATTGGGCTACCCATCAGAGGAGGTACCAAAACATACTACTAAGTTGATTTTTTGTCATATTCCTAGCAGTCAGGATAGTGATTGCTATATCATGGAGGTCCCTGCCTATGCAGTTCTCACTGGTAAAATCAAATCTATTATGGATAATGATAAATGAAAAATTGTGGTCTACATTACAGAAGCACATTCGTGAGGTCAGGCACTGGTGTAGACGAGGAGGCCTGGCTCTCAGTCTCCAATCTAATTCATCCCAAAGGTGTTCTATCGGGTTGAGATCAGGACTCTGTGTAGGCTAGTCAAGTTCCTCCACCCCAAACTCACTCATCTATGTCTTTATGGACCTTACTTTGTGCACTGGTCCAAATCATTTGGTAGTAGGGGAATTATAATGTGGAGTTGTTTTTCAGGGGTTGGGCTTGGTCCCCTAGTTCAAGTGAAGGGAACTCTTAAGGTGTCAGCATACCAAGACATTTTGGGCAATTTCAAGCTCACATCTTTGTGGGAACAGTTTAGGGATGGCCCCTTCCTGTTCCAACATGACTGCGCACCAGTGCACAAACAAGGTCCTTAAAGACATGGATGAGTGATTTTGGAGTTAAGGGTGGGCCAACTCAATATTGAACCCTACGAACAAAGCCTAGGATGCCATTAAAGTTCATGTGTGTGTAAAGGCAGGCGTCCCAGTACTTTTGGTAATATAGTGTACATCTCTTTGCATACTCTTTCTTATTTTTTCCTTCTCTCTTCCTCCTTGTTTCCACCCAGTTTATCCCCTTTATTCATGTTTATGGTATCTGTCCGTGTGTGCAGCAGCTCACATTAGAATCATCATGGTAGTTGTAAACTCTTTTGCTTTACAGCTTTCAATTTTCATAATCGTCATCTTATTTCTCCATCTCATTTAATTTTGAGCTCATAAGAAATGGTTTTGTTTAATGATGCTGCTTTGGAAGGTGCACCAGGCACACATTTAGGAATCCTTGTGTCACTTTGGTTTGAAAATGTACTGGGTAAAAGCACATGATGTGTTTTTTACGTTGTATATCAGTTTAAAAGTTAATACAATTATTGTAAAATAAAAATCACTGCTCCCGGCATTTTTTGCATTGGTACATGTTCCCCAGTGCAGTGCCCAACCCCCTATGCTATTTTTGACACCCCGTTGCCTATTAGCCTGGAAAATTAGCATTTTCAATATGACACATTCGGCTCCCGTTTCAATCAGGTTCAGGTTTGGCATCCAAACTACTTTGACGTTTGCTGAACCAAACCCAGGGCAGTTCGGCTGATCACAAGTGACGACTAATGGGACAATTACTCTTGTACTTTGTAAAAATGTCTTCTTCCTCATTTGAAGTTTCAGGGTAGTAATGCAAACAGTGAAAAATACATAAACCAGCATTTTAACTCATTCATACTCTATCACAAATTGTAAAATAAGTTGTGCCTTTAAAATGTACATAGTAAGGCTGTAAATTATCTGGAATTCCAGTGGAGCTGTGTAGAAGCATTGGTAGCAGTAGATACAGTTTGACATTACAGTGTTTACATTTCTGCAGTACCCAGAAGGCCTAAAACGTATTCTAAAAGGATAATTGTCACTTGCTACTGCATCATTAGAAAGACTGAGAAAGACATAGGCACAAATGTCTCTTTTTGTTGCTTACTACATCAACAGATAGACAATTCCTTATTTGATGTTGTAAAGAAAGCAATGTAATTTTATGTGAGGTGTCAACTCCACTTTAGTACTCAGTCAGTAGCAATTCAGAGTACAAAGTTATAGATGGTATTTATAACTAGTGCTTGAAGGAAAAGCACTTAAGTTAGAGAAGGCAATCATTTCACAGACTTGACAAGTATACAGCAAGCCAGACTACATAGAACCTCATGCACATTTGTTGTGAATACCATACAGAGATATTTCACAAACAAAATAATTGTGTTTTGGCATTCATTTATTTGTATAATAATGGTTGTAGAATGACCAATGTACAATTTTAGGGCTTGCTCACAGCAACAACGTTGGGCAAAGCAAAGGAATTTTCCTGCAGCATGTTTTGATGCACTATAGGGTGCTTCAATGCATGTTATTAAAATACAGTCTAAACATTTTTTAAAGGATTTCAGGAAACACTGTAACACCCATTAAAAATGGCCATAGGGACATCCCTATGGCTTTCCCGAAGCGTCAGAGGGGGGCGGGGCCAGCCGTTCCGCCCCCTCTCTGATGCACAGGGACTACCCTATAGCTTTCCCGTAGCGTCAGAGGGGGCGGGGTCACTAGGTTACGTAACCAAGTGACCCCGCCCCCTCTGACACTATGGGAAAGCCATAGGGATGTCCCCAAGCGTCAGAGGGGGGTGGGGCCACCCGGCAACATCATCATGTGGCCCTCACCCTCAGTTATAAAACTGTCACCTGAGAGGCCTCTCATTACAGCAGGTGCCTCTCATGGAGGCAGATCGTAGGCGGCTTGCGGCTTTTTTTTATTTTGGTCCATCGAAGCGAGAGATGAAGAAGAACAAGACTTTGTGGGACAGTTTTATTTTTTTATTTTTTTAATAAAGGACTTGTCCCAAGGCGTGTATTGTCTTTTTTTTACCATTTTCACACATTTTTTGTGAAATGGTAGGGGTACATTTGTAAGGGTTGTGGGGAAGAGGCCCTTCTCCCCATCAACATGGGGACAAGGTACTTTGGGGGGCTACCCCAAAGCACCCCCCCAATGTTGAGGGTATGTGACCTGGTACGGTTCAGGAGGGGGGGACGCTCTCTCATCCCCCCCTCTTTTCCTGCGGCCTGCCAGGTTGCGTGCTCGGATAAGGGTCTGGTATGGATTTTTGGGGGACCCCCACGCCATTTTTAAAAAAAAATTTGGTGTGGGTTTCCCCTTAATATCTATACCAGATCTGAAGGGCCTGGTAAGAAATTTGGGGGGACCCCCACGCATTTTTTTTTAAATTTTGGTTCAGGGTTCCACGAGTACTTTTAAATGACTTTTAAATGACTTTTGTTCCTTTAGAAATGTCATTTTGCTCTCGGACTGTTCTAAACACGGGAAACATGCGCCACTTTACAGGCATGCTATAGACACCCCCCAGGTACGAAATTTAAAGGAATATTTCACTTTTATTGTTTCACTTTAAGCATTATTAAAATCACTGTTCCCGAAAAAACGCATTGCATTGATACATGTCCCCTGGGGCAGGACCCAGGTCCCCAAACACTTTTTATGACAATAACATGCATATAAGCCTTTAAAATTGGCCCATCCCTAGTCCAGATGTGTAAACAACTGCTAAGTGTCCTCTCCTTACCTTACACTGAATCTTGCATTTCATTCTAGTTACAAACACATCTGGACAGCAATGTACAAAACTTATTTTTAGACAAATAGGCATGACTAAATGTATTTAACCTGTATCTGCCCAAAACATTGTATTTAATGAGCGAACAATGTTTACTACATCTGATTACTGTGCCCATGAACATGAAAGTCGCCATTTTAAAATGTCCTACAGTAAATAAGAGCACATGGAGCAGCATGCAAGTAATATTAATAAGAAGAAGAACACAGGAGAAATAATTCCTTTTTCAAAGCACTTTCTTGATCCTTCTGTACTGAAACAGCTCCCTCCCCCACCAAAGGACATATTTAAGGCCTTAAATCTTCGCCTCCAGGATTGGGACGTTTCTGCCTCCGGGCTTTCCTTCTCGTTACTGGAATAAGTAGCACACACCTGCTGTGTCTCCGCCATGTCTCTCCTACTGCGCAGCAAAGAGAAGGGGTGGGGAAAAGACTAGAAAGAAAGTCAGGGGGAGTTTCACGCATGCGCAGTGTATATAAAATTAACACGCGTGTGTCATACGTACGTTAGGTGTGCTGAGAAAGGAGGACGAACGTTCTAACAAAGGTAACATCCTAACTTTGGTACATCAGTGGCCTATACTGCTTCAAGATTGAGGCCTATATTGGGATAAGATTATGAGAGTTTAGGCTGGCATTAGTGTTTTTGTCTTGTGTATTGCCTTACAGGAAATATGAATCACTTTAAGGACCCAGAATTCATAGCCAGTTTCATAGACAGGTACAGGGAGATGAGGAATTTGTGGGAGGTGAAACACAGCTTATATTATAATAAACAAGCTAGGAGGTCAACGCTGGAGAAACTTCTGGAATTTGTGAAGACTTGGGTCCCCGATGCAACCATCCTGTTCTTGGAAAAGAAAATTGGGATCTTGAGGAACATGTATAAGAAGGTGCATAATAAGATCCAGAAATTACTCAGATCAGGAGCAGCAGCAGCGCAAGTGTATGTACCCAGGCTGTGGTACTTTAACAAACTGCGGTTTCTGGACGACCAGATTGAAGCCAGGGAACCACTTTCTACCCTTCCCTGCAGCCTTATCTCCACCCTTCCCTCAACCCCAGCAGAGGCTGATGAGGAACAACCTGGGCCTTCCATCCTGGAAGAAGTGGATGCGCCCAGCTGGAGCCAGGTATATTATTTTTAGACATATTTATTGTCCTAATATTAATGATGTTAACTAGATGATAATTGATAACAAATTAATGAATTAAAACAAAGAGATTTACATATCAATAGACAGTAGTGGCCAAAAATGTTTGGGACAAGAATGAAAAATGCTGGGGTCAGAATGATAGTCTTTTCTATTTATTAACATTCAATTTGCAAGTCATGAGCTAAAAATTGTGTGTGATTGATGAAGCAAAAACTAAAACTATGTCTCTTTTTTATACACAGGATGAGCTCAGGCCAGGAGGAGGGTCTCGGAAAGTGGCAGGCAGGAGGAGGCCATGCCCAGTGTCAGCTAGGAGGTGGGCGGGCCCAGTGTCAGCCAGGAGGTGGGCGGGCTCAGTGTTAGCCAGGAGGTGGACGGGCCCAGTAGGAACCTCACCCAATCCCAGGTGCTTCCCCTCTGCCTTACAACATAAAGGCCCAGGAAGGGGACGATCAAGGAGGAAGCAGCACTGGGACTCATTAGGGAAGCAAGTGATGTCCTCAGAAGCCCCCCCGGTGCTGAAGAGGCCTATGGCTGCTATCTAGCCACTAGATTGATGAAATTGGAGGAGGGCCAACGCTTCCTCTGTGAGGGAATTTTTGGTGAGGCCCTTCATAAGGGGTTGAGGGGCCAGGTAACTGAGAACAGCCACGTATATGAGCTCGCCCATCCTCCTCCTCCTCCTGCCACAAGTCCACCACCAGAGCCACAGCCTCCAAGGAAGGCTGCAGGGAATGCTGCAGTGAAGAGAAGAAAGTGATGGCCTAGGTTCAGTCTGGTGTGACAGAAGACGCAGGCTGGTGTAGTACCACAGCCTGGGGATATATATGTTATCTGCTGCTGGTCCTGATCTCTGGGAGTCCTAGACCAGATTGGGCTCCAAATATATGGACTCTTTAAGATAACAATTTTATTTTCCACAGACTTGAAGTCTGCCCTGGGGGCCAAAAGGCTTTGCAAATTCCAAAAGTTTCTCCAGCATTGCCTTCCTCTTTATTTTGTTACCCAGAATAAATGGATATTTTATTTTCTGAAAATACTTGCCTATGTGTTTTTCTAAAAATAGGACAGTTTGTTTGTATTTTTGAAATGTACCAACACACAATGTCAAATTAACAAGGGACACCAACCAGCCTCCTTGAGGTTAAAAAATACAAGATAATAATGTTATTGTGGTAACTTCACACACACAAAAAAAAAAAAATTATGGAGATCACTAGAAAATATTTTTTCAATAATCCAAAAAAAAGGAGATGTTGACGAAAGAAAAAGTAATAAAAAAAATGACTATAAAAAATAATTCTAAACATTATTATGGAGATCTGGCTTTAAAAAAATAAAAGATTAGTCATGAGATCACGAGAAATAATAAAGAAATACGTTTGTGAGAACTCTGTGTGAATATCAACAGCAAAACAAATTCATTATTCTACCATTATAAAGTACAAAAGAATGCGCTGCATTAAAAGATCACATAAACTAAATTTGTGCGCTAGCATAAATAAATCATATAATGAAATTTGCAACTAACAGGCTCCTTTGGAGCATTACCCGGAGCCGTAGTGAATTTAAATCACAGTGCAGAGAAGTGACAAAGTACAATAAAGCATACAAAGAGTTATAAATTAAAACACATCTTCATGACAAAAATAGTGCGTCGCCCGTGCCCCGTAGAAGACGTCACGTATGATGAAACATGTAGGGCGTGGCCTCGCAGTGCTTGCCATCACGCATCCTATGTTAGCACGGGCGTTCAGCCTTTGTTTTACGCCGGCTTTTTAATCAAACACATTTTTTACTTGTACTTTTGTATTAAGACCTATGGTCAGTTAAGGTAATAAACTCCTTATTATTTCTACTACACCATTGGAGTTCCTTTCTTCCCCTCTTTTTTTATTCATGGATTCTTTGAATAATGAGTCTCCCTCCTGACGCTGAAGCAGATCAGTTTTTTTGAGTGGAAGGCGCTTACAAACAAGACCCAGACATCGTTATCCATCTGTCCCTGCAGAGGGTTATATCTGCAAGCCCGTATGACCTCGCCATAGAGGAGGTCCATCAAGTGCGGTAAGGGTACATCCATTACTCCCCTCCCGCAACTATCGGTGGCTTGGAAGTGTCCCTGCATTCTTCACCTTTCTACCCTGATTTGACACACCTAAGGAACGTTTTATCCTCTTTATATTATTTGTCTTTTTTGGACTGAATGTGGTGTTTTCCAAGCGATTGGGGGTCCGATCGCAATTTTTGAACTTTCACTTTCTTATTTTTTTCAGAATTATTCACTATTTTTGTCATGAAGATGTGTTTTAATTTATAACTCTTTGTATGCTTTATTGTACTTTGTCACTTCTCTGCACTGTGATTTAAATTCACTACGGCTCCGGGTAATGCTCCAAAGGAGCCTGTTAGTTGCAAATTTCATTATATGATTTATTTATGCTAGCGCACAAATTTAGTTTATATGGTTTTTACACTTCATTTGATATTTGAAGTACTTTGTTGCAGCTGCACATTGCATTTTCAAGCAATTTTTTATTTTTTTTCTTATTTTGTCTTGCTCATTAGCGCAGGTTTTTCTACTATATTGATTAAAAGATCACAGAATTTGCAGCGTGAGGAATGTGCTATCTCCATTACGAATGCTAGTTTTACCAAACCGAGCGCTTCCGTCTCGTACTTGCTTCAGAGCATGCTTCATTTTTGGTGCGTCGGAACAGCATACAGTGGAGCATTTTTTCCGATAGTAATTAGTTCTGTCGGAAAAATATAGAACATGTTCTCTATTTAAGTCCGTCTGAATTTTCAGCGGAAAAAGTCCAATGGGGCATACACACGGCGGAATAGATGATGAAAAGCTCACATCGGACTTTTTCTGATGGACATTTCGCTCGTGTGTACGTGGCATTAGGGTTAGTTCACAACATGTGAGTTGCCCTAATCTACGTGTCCTGTTCCTACCATAATGCTGAGGTGGGGTTCAATGCATTTACAGTGCTGCAGTTTTACACCATGCACTGCACCTCGCCCCATGTCCCCGCACCCCAGCACTTTACAAAGCACTGTGGTGCATAGATTTGAATGAAGTGTCTTTTTGTAACATTTCAATAAAGTTAAAAAAGAAGAGGAAAAAAGTAAACAGTGTGATGCTTTTTACTGAATGCATCGGACTGCTCCTACATAATGTACACCAACCCGCGCATGTTGTAGCATGCAAGCTGGTGTGAATGAGCCATCAAAACCCTCAATTGATGTCAACTGTTTAACTGAGAGTTTCATGTCATTACAGAAAAAGACTTTTAAAGCACATCAGCACAATGGTTAGCAATTCTATTTTGCAGCACTAGGGTGATTGATTCAAATCTTAACCACAACACTACCTGCGTGGAGTTTCCACAATCTCCTTTTGTTTGCATAGGTTTCCTCTGGGCACTCTGCTTTCCTCTCACACTCCAAAGACATGCTGATAGGTTAATTGGTTCCTGTTAAATTGACCCTATTATATGTACTGTAAGTGTGGTAGGGATCTTAAATTCAAAGCTCCTTTAGGGACTGATGTGAATGTACAATATACGGTATGTAAAGTGCTGTGTAAATTGTCAGCATTTTATTAACAATAATAAATACATCTGTAGCTTGATTTCCTCCTTTCTCCCTTTATATTTATATGCTAAACTGACTGATAAATACCTTTTGTTCAACAGAAAATTGAAATAACTGATATGAGGCAAATCTCACTTAATGAGCTATGATTGATACACTTAGCAAATTGGCCAATTATTCACGATTTTTAGCTGCTATATTTTTTTATTCAGAAACAAATATGGGTTTTTAAATGTCAGTGGTAATCTATCAGAGCATAGCAATGTTCCTTTCCTTTCAATCACATTTGGAAGGGGCGGCAAATCTGATTATAGTAATCTCAAACCTTAAATGCATAGCTTTTCAAAAGTCAAAAAATTAAATATGTCAAAAATTGTGCCCACAAAGGTTTATATATATACAATTATTGTTACTTTTTACTGGAACAAACTGTAAAATATATATACCATTAAAGAGACTCATTTTATTTATCCTTCAAAATGCATAATAACCGTAACATTGAACTTTTCCTATTTGATTTATTTCACTTACTTATTTCACTTGCTCACTCTTGCCTCAACTAATGCAACTCACTCCTCATTGGCCTATCTCTACACAGGCAATCAACTTTTCAGGTTGTAATGAATGCTGCTGCCAGACTCATCCACCCTCAATATCTGTCATCCCTTTCTACAAGCTCCTTCACTGGCTTCAACTTGCCCAAGGAAAACAATTTAAAATACGAACAACAGCATACATTCCCAAGCCCTCCTGTTCTTTTGCTTACTTGTCACCCCCTCCCATGCTTATGTTCAGGACTTGTTCATAGCCTCTCCCCTCCTGTGAAACTCCCTACCTCAACCTCTACACCTATCTCCTACTTTACTTGGGTGATCTTTGAAAGCTTAACTCTTTAGCCTATCCTTCCTCTACCTAACAACTGAAATGTAATTCTTGGAAAACTCGCTGCCACACAAATATATATTTTGTGTCATTTATCCTTCCCTTTTAGATTGCAAGCTCTCACAAGCAGGCCCTCCTGACACTCTCTTATTGTAACTGTACCGTCTCCCTTTATTTGGTAAAGCACTGTGCAAACTATTGGCACTATAAATCCTGAATAATAATAATAATAATTTGTTCTCTTTTGGTCTGTAAAGGTGGAGTTCCACCTTGGGGAAAAAACATTTAAAGTCAGCAGCTACAAATACTGTAGCTGCTGACTTTTACTATATGGACACTTACCTGTTCAGGGAGCCCGCGATGTCGGCACCCTAGCCGATCTTCAGATCGACTGTCGGGTGCAGCCGCTACCATTCCAGGTAAGGGAACCCAACAGTGAAGCCTTTCAGCTTCATGCCCAGTTCCCAAGTGCGCATGCTCAGATTGGCCCGGCCACGGAGGAAGAAGGAGGGGGCCGAACCTTCGGGAGATCGGGCCATGGTCCGGTCTCCCAGAAGTGGGTAGGGGGACCTGTCAAAAACAGGTCCCTGTTCCCCCCTCCCCCCTGAAAGGTGCCAAATGTGAAACTGGAGGGGGGGAAGAGGCAATTAAGTGAAAGTTTCACTTTTGGGTGGAACTCCGTTTTAAATATGCCCATAAAAGTGTTTTTGTAAGTACAAAAATTACCTGTTGACTCTGCTACAAATCTTGTCGACTGTTAAATTCCTATACTCTTTGTTTCTGTTGACTGTAGAGAGGAGAAATTGACATATTCTGTAATCCTCACACACTCCCTGTCCTAGGATGACAACGCTGCCCCTCCATAAATACAGTACAGTTAATGTGAATTGTATCTGTAGGACAAGAAGCATGTTACTGCAAAATTACCAGGTGAAAATGGCAAAAAAGTCTGCAAAAGAAAATTTCTGATCACAATTGTTCCCAAGAATTAATGAGTTTTAACTTATGAAACCTTCCTTCTTGGATAGGGTATGCATATACTACAGAATATATCCCTACCCTTGCATCTACCTCATCAGTTGAGATATTCTAAAGCCTTTCTCAACGTGTACATAGTTTTGATCTAAACCGACTACCCTAGTCACTGCAAACCTCATCTCCAACATCCCCACCTTCCATACCTCAGCCTTTGTGTCCCACCCAGCTGCCCTTAAAACTCTCCTTTATTTTATTTTCTCCCCTTCTTTTTATCTTCTTTATTAATTTGTATTTTATTGACTTAGTTCACTCTACACCATTGCAACAACTGCTCACTGCTGCCCATGGCAGATTATTGTTTTCAGTTTGCCGTCTCTCACTCCCCCCCCCCCCCCCCATCCCTGTTACACTATAATTAAAATTGTTGGGCAAACCAAAGAGAGACTCAGATACAATAGCTAAAGACACAGACTTGGCTGCCCTGATCCTTTGAATGCTTAATACTTTATTGACATTTGACCACCTCATGTTACAGAATACTGTATGGATATTTACTTAAGTCAAATTATGCTCTCTGGCTCTTTAATCCTCTACACTCACACAAGCTTATTGTGATATGTCATAGCTTTGTGATGACACTTGCTGTCCTCTTTAAGGAAATTTTTTTTTTTTAAATGCAGCAACCACATTTAAGGACTGGTATTCTGCAATATATTAAATCTATGTTACTGGGTTTAGACATACTCTAACTTTTGAATTTAAAATTGTATTAATTTATTACCAAACAAAATACAACATTACCATATTTAGGAAGTATTATGGTAGTTTTCTCATATTTGCAAGTTGGTTTTAGTAAAAAAACATCTCTAGTGGAGTGCCCATTTACTCACTTGGGTTCCTGAACACTCTCAGGGAGGATGTGTTTCTCTGCTTCCCTCTCTCAGACCAACCTGACCTAATGAAACAGAGGTAACTAGGCAAGTGATCTGCAACCAGTTGAGAAGCCTCCCCTGTCAGAACCAGTGGACAGAAAACTAATAGCACACAGTTTTTCTAGAAGAGTCAGCTTCTGTGGGGAACCTCTCCCTAATTGCTATCAGATTATCTTCTAGTTATCTAGTTCTAGTGGGGTGACCCCCCTTGTGTCCTTGAGTCTTGGATCTCTCCAGCTTTTCACATGTGTTACCAGATCTAACCTGGAATTCACTGCAGCTGTTGTGTTAGGACCTAGATCACCTACTAGTGGCACTGTGGTTCCAATAGCTAAAGGTTGGAGTGCCGATGTCCACCAGTGGATGTCTCCCAATAGTCATCAGATCCCACTAATGAGTAGGGATGAGCTTCGAGTTCGAGTCGAACCCATGTTCGACTCGAACATTGGCTGTTCGCAAGTTCGCAGAACAGCGAACAATTTGGGGTGTTAGCGGCAAATTCGAATGCCGCGGAACACCCTTTAAAAGTCTATGGGAGAAATCAAAAGTGCTCATTTTAAAGGCTTATATGCAAGTTATTGTCATAAAAAAGTGTTTGGGGACCTGGGTCCTGCCCCAGGGGACATGGATCAATGTAAAAAAAAGTTTTAAAAACGGCCCTTTTTTCAGGAGCAGTGATTTTAATAATGCTTAAAGTCAAACAATAAAAGTGTAATATCCTTTTAAATTTCGTAGCTGGGGGTGTCTATAGTATGCCTATAAAGGGGCACATGTTTCCTGTGTTTAGAACAGTCTGACAGCAAAATGACATTTCGAAGGAAAAAACCCATTTAAAACTACTCGCGGCTATTGCATTGCCGTCCGACAATACACATAGAAGTTCATTGATAAAAATGGCATGGGAATTCCCCACAGGGGAACCCCGAACCAAAATTTAAAAAAAAAAATGACGTGGGGGTCCCCCTAAATTCCATACCAGGTCCTTCAGGTCTGGTATGGATATTAAAGGGAACCCCGGCCAAAATTTAAAAAAAAAAGACGTGGGGGTTCCCCTAAATTCCATACCAGACCCTTCAGGTCTGGTATGGATTTTAAGGGGAACCCCACGCCAAATAAAAAAAAAAAACGGCGTGGGGTCCCCCCAAAAATCCATACCAGACCCTTATCCGAGCACGCAACCTGGCAGGCCGCAGGAAAAGAGGGGGGGACGAGAATGCGCCCCCCCTCCTGAACCGTACCAGGCCACATGCCCTCAACATTGGGAGGGTGCTTTGGGGTAGCCCAAGAAGAAAAGAAGAAGATGAAGAGAAGAGCAGGAGCCTCCCCCCATGCCATGGGTGTGGAGCGGCCCGAGGAGAAGAAGATAGAAGACGCTGCGGAGGAGATGCTGGACGAGAACGCCGGAGGAAGAACCAGAAGAACCAGAAGAAGAAGAAGATGAAGGAAGATAGAAGAAAGAAGAAGCATTTAAATAAAGGAATTGTCAAAAACTGTCTCTTGTCATTTTTAACATTTTTGACAGTTTTTTAGTGAAATGGTAGGGGTAAGTACCCCCTTACCATTTCACACAGGGGGAGGGCGGGATCTGGGGGTCCCCTTGTTAAAGGGGGCTTCCAAATTCCGATAAGCCCCTCTACTCCTCCCATTCCTGGAGATCCTGAACTTCCTCTGGCCACTTGCTTGGAAGAGAGGAGCACAGCAACAGCAGGCTTCTACTGAGTGCCACAACTGCTTTGCCAGAGGCCTGGCTACTATACACAGTCACAATACAGAGCTTAGAAGCAGGCAGAGGTAGAGACATCTCTCTGATTGTTGCCCTTCCAGCACACAGTCACCTCTTTCCCTACTCACATTGCTGCCAGCTAGTCTAGATGAGCCATAGCAGCTCTCCCTCCCTGCAGAGATCCTGAAGGTACAACAGGCATATAATCCTTTTAAGCCTGCTTTCTGAGCCCTGACTGAATTCACAGTATAGGCAGGGCCCAAAGAGCAGGTAAAATTTTGGGAAGTCTGTTGTCCCTTCTGACAGCATCTCCAGCAGTGCAAGCCAGCAAAGGGATGAGTTCTGTGCAAGGGAGCAATGTATGCTAATGCATACAAGCTGGCTGGTAGCATCTCTGTGGCTACTGCTTAGTGCAACCTACCTCCCTTTACTATCACCTAAAATGCCAGTCAACCCCCATTATCATATAACTTTCTCTGTAATGTCAGCCAGCTGCCTTCTGCACTATCACTCAACTCCCCTTAGCACTATTACCTAATTCCCCACCCCACCTTTTGCAATCTCAGCCACCCCACCTCCCTCACCAACCCCCTTTTTCTCATGATCAACAAAGTCTGCAACGGCTCCTTTTCCAACCCCCCTTTCTGCAATGTTTACCAGTTTCATTTTACCTAATTCTCACCTAGCCATGAAACCCCTTATCTCACCACCCACGTACTTTGTTCCCCTCCACCCCTTATTTCAACACCCACCAGGCCTGCTACCCCCCTTCTTGACCACCCATCACACCCACTCTTCTCTCACCACCCATCGTACCCACTCTTCTCTCACCACCCATCGCACCCACTCTTCTCTCACCACCCACTAATCCTGTATTCTTCTTTCTCTCAGTACCTACTATCTTGCACCCCCACTTCTTTGAGAATCCAATTCTCCCGCAGCCACCTTGTCTTAGCATTCAATGCATCTGCAGCCCTCCTTTTGTTCACCACCCACAGCTAGACAGGTGCAATTCATTTCAGTCCAAATGTAAATTCGGATGAATTTTTAGTTATTCAGAGATTCGGATGTATCCAAATCTCCGAATAAAATAGTAATGAATTTTGTTGCAATTCATTGAAATTAATTTTGTTTATTCGTTTTCTAATGAATTCCAAATTTTCAGAATGATTCGAATTTGGATTGGTCGAAAAATTATCGACCAATTCTAATTCTATATGAAGAATAGCTTGTTGTTAAGGAGCGGGCCAGGAAGCCGGCCGCTGCGTCTTTAACAACCGATGAGTCATCAGCTCTCAGCAGGGTTCCCTGCTGAGAGCTGAATGTAAACAAAAGAATGCCAAAAATAGGTCAGAAAAAAAAATGCCAAAATAAAAAAAAACATTGTGGGCCAACCCCTAAGATCAATATCAGACGCTTATCTGAGTATACAGCCCAGCAGGTCAGGAAAGGGAGGACGAGCGAGCACCCCTTCCCCCTCCTGAACCATACCAGGCCACATGTCCTCAACAACAAAAATAAAAAACAATCTCCCCCGAAGTAGACGCATCCTCAATCATGCCGCCCGCCGTACTGCTGGACCCGAAAAAAGAAGGAAAAAAACCCTGCTCCGCCATGTGACTCTTCGTAAATAGGTAAGGGGAAGAGTCACCTGATGATGTCAGTGGGCGAACTCTGTCCCCTTGTGACGACACCGACAAGGGCATGGAGGGACATTGTTTATTATTTTTTAATAAAGGAATTGTCAAAAACTTGCGCACTGTCTTTATCCACTTTTTTGGTGCATGGGTAGGGGTACGATATACTACATATTCATTTATATAGGGGGAGGGCTTGGATTTGATGGGCCCCTTGTTAAACCATTCAGGGTTTTGGGGAAGAGGCCATAGTCCCTATCAACATGGGGACAATGTGCTTTGGGGTAGGGGGGCAGAGAGCCCCCCTACCCCAAACCACCCCCCTATGTTAAGGGCATGTGTCCTGGTATGGTTCAGGAGGGGGTTATCAGCGGTGGGAGAGGTGCCCACCCCCCTCCCACCTCATTCCGGTCGTCTCTGCTGCTTACCAGACCCACCGGTTACGGCAGAGATGATCCGATCCTTTCCCCTCTGAGGCACTGTGAGAGAATGATGGCCCCCACTCGACTCAATGATTGTATGACAGAAGCGACGTCAAACATCACTTCCGCCCAAGGGCCTTAAAGTGGAACTTTTTTTTTTTTTGCATTTATGTGTAAATGTGAGATCTGAGATCTTTTTGACCTCAGATCTCACATTAAAGAGGTCCTGTCATGCTTTTTTCCTACTACAAGGGATGTTTACATTCCTTGTAATAGGAATAAAGTGATCTCAATTATTTTATTTTTTTTAAGGAACACTGTAAAAATAAAAAAGTTAAATAAATAGGAAAAAAAAATAATCAAAATGCCCCATCCTGACGTGCTCGTAAACAGAAGCGAACGCATGCGTAAGTTGCGTCCGCATATGTAAACAGTGTTCAAACAACACATGTGAAGTATCGCTCGTTAGAGTGAGAGCAATGATTCCAGCCAAAAAACTCCTCTGTAACTCAAAACTGGTAACCTTTAGAAATTTTTAAACGTCACCTATGGAGATTTTTAAGAGTCAAAGTTTGTCGCTATTCCATGAGCGGGTGCAATTTTGAGGCATGTCATGTTGGGTATCAATTTACTCTGCGTAACATTATCTTTTACAATATAAAAAAAATTGGGCTAACTTTACTGTTTTCATATTAATTCAAAAAAGTGTATTATTCCCCCTAAAAAATGCGTTTGTAAGACCCCTGTGCAAATACGGTGTGACATAAAGTATTGCAACGACCGCCATATTATTCTCTAGGGTGTCTGAAAAAATATATATAATGTTTGAGGGTTCTAAGTAATTTTCTAGGAAAAAAAAAGATTTTAACTTGTAAACAACAAGTTTGAAAAATAGGCCTGGTCCTTAAGTGGATAAGCGCTTAAAACTAAGGGACTGCAATCGTTTAAAACAATAGCAACTGAGGACGAAATACCGCCCTTACAGGTACACACCGAGAGACTGCAGCACCAACTTAACATGGTGCTGGTTAAGCAGGACGACATGGAAAAATCACCTGCGAAGGTGCAATCTGCGGTTCGTAGGCCTGCCTGAAGGATCAGAAGGCTCTGACCCCCCCTTATTCCTAGAGAAACTGCTGATTTCTCCACCTCCTTTGTGGTTGAAAGGGCGCACAGGCTGGCGGCTAAACCTCCCCCCCAGGGCCAAGGACATTCATCGCTAAGATGCTCAACTTCCGTGATCGAGACGCCATACTACGACTCACGAGAACAAAGGGTAACATACCCTTCCAAAACGTGGAGATTAAGGTGTTCCCGGATTTCTCAGCGGAGGTCCAAAAGAAGAGGGCCCTGTTTACAGAAGCGAAACGCCAGCTACGAATCCGCCATTACTCTTACGCAATGCTTTTCCCAGCGAGGCTGCGGGTTGTTGGAGAGGACAGGGCTCACTTCTTTGATACACCTGAGGCTGTTCTCACCTGGCTCGAAAACAAAGAAGCTCCGCGCCGCGATCCTGCCTGAAACATCCACCTGATGTCCAGCAAAGGAGGGAATAGGCCCTATAACAACCTCACATCTCCCTGAAACCTGCAAATTCTCCACCTTACAGGTACTCTTACAAAAAAAAAATTTATGCTCTCCGCTGCAACATTTCTGTGTCTGGATCAGCTACACCTGCACTTCCTCTGTGGAAGGACTATCCGCTCCCTGGCACCCGTGGACGTGGTCATGATGATCCTTTCGACACCATGCGGACATAGCTGCCACCACAATAATCCTCATAAAAGGACCTACTCAGAAACTTGCCAGAAATACAGCTAGTACCCCTCACTAGTCCTACAGTCAGTGGCAGGCGGTCACTCGGTAAGACACTCGCAATGGGGAATATGGAACTGTCCCCCATTTCGGTGCACTGGCTCCTGATGCTCCTGCTTGTTTCGCAGCGAAGTATCGCCCCCCTAGCCGCGGATGTCCGGCTGGATCCCACGTGTTCTTATTTTTTGTTTTTTCTTAGTAACAGTGGCCCTAGGGCACAAGCGAAGTTTCCCTGGTACGCCCGGCATAGGCAAACTGCATGTATATATAAATGGATGCATTGCTTACTCGGGCACGCCAGTGCGTTAATGCAGCATGTTTCAAGCTGCTATGTTGGTGTTAATGTTTGGTTTAAAAATTTCACATTGAAAGGTAATAGTTTGTGGTGTCCACCTCTCTCCATACTGTCCGTGTACTCCAAGCGATATATTAACAGCTCTCATATACTACTAGACTGTTATATCCTTCTACTCGTCCCTATATATTTTAAAGAGAGGGAGGGAAAGGGAAGTGAGGTATCTGTTACATATGGGAATGATGATAACGTCTCTGTAAATGTATATATGGCATGCAAACATAAAAAAATCAAACCATGTTGGAGATTAAATGTTTGACCTGGAACGTGAGAGGTCTCAGGGCCAAGCCCAAACGCAATGCAGTATTGGCGTATCTCAAGTCCCAACACATGGACATTGCGGTACTTGTTGAGACCCATATCACAGGGCAACTCCAAACGACACTCAAGAAACCCTGGGTGGGGTGGCTATACCAGGCCCCATACTCCACTAACTCCAGAGGTGTAGCTGTACTTGTGGCCAAAACAGTACAATTCGTGCTTCTTGCTCTTAAATCCGATCCACAGGGTAGATTCTTATTTTTGCATGCCAAGGTGAATGGGCTGGAAATGTTAATCATGGCATTTTATATACCACCACCCTTCCAACTAAATGTCATACATGAGGGGATAATGTACATGTCACAACTCCCTACGGTTCCGGTGATATGGCTAGGCGATTTCAATAATGTAATGAATAGGGAGTTAGACCGTATGTCAACAGCGCCTCAAGATGATGTTGCCCAGCCGTATACTAGATTTAGCAAGATGATCACAGACCTGGCCCTCATAGACACCTGGAGACACTGTAACCCATCAGGGAAGGCATACTCCTGCTTTTCCACATCACACAACACCATGTCACGTATTGACCTCATATTTATCTCAGGTACTCTCATCTCCCTACTTGACAAAGTAGGATTTAACCCACGTATCCTATCTGATCATGCCCCATATTGGATTATGCCTAAGATTGACGCTCCCCCTCGGACATACAGCTGGAAGCTAAATCCGTTTTGGCTGACGGTTGTCCCTGACCTGGAGGATGCGGCCAGTGAATGGGAGTTCTTCTTCCACACAAACAAGGACACGGCACCCCCCGAGATTATATGGGACACTTTTAAAACCCATGCCCGAATGATCTTATCACAACATATAGCCCGGTACCGCAAAACCTCTTCCCAGATTCTCACACAAGCAGAACACTCCCTGGCGGAGGCAGAAAAGAACTTCACAAACGACCCCTCCACACTAACAGCAGATCAATTAAAATTACAGGCAAGAATAGTGAATAACCTATACTTTGAAAAGGCTGATAGGAAAATCTTTTATAACAAACAAAGACACTATGAGTGTGGGGAGCGGGCGGGGCGACTCTTGGCATACCTAGCACATCTGGACCACAGACCTCCCACGGTGGTGGCACTTCGGTCTGCGGCCGGTGGGATGTTGACAGATCCTGATGACGTGGCCAGGGAGTTCCGCGACTTTTACGCATCCCTATACTCATCCAGTGTAGACACCTCTGTAGAGGCAATAAAGACCCTGCTATCCAACATAGATCTCCCCCACCTTACACAACTTCAAATAGATCAACTAGAGGCCCCCATTACCGAAAGTGAAGTCACCAAGGCTATTTCATCGCTTAGTACCTCAAAGGCTCCCGGGTCTGACGGGTTGCCCTTGGAATTCTAAAAAACGTATAGCGAGGCACTGACCCCAAAACTCTGTGAATTATTTTCCAATATATTTAAATCTGAAACCCTTCCCCTGTCTATGCGCGAAGCCAATATAGTACTGATACCCAAACCAGGGAAAAACCCAGAGTTCCCAGAGTCCTACAGCCCGATATCTCTCCTTCAACTAGATGTAAAAATCTTGGCCAAGATCCTGGCGCTCCGCTTAAATACAGTGATCCTTTCACTAATTCATCCGGACCAAACCGGTTTCATGCCAGCTAAAAACACGGCATATAATTTGCGCAGACTCTACATGAACGTCCAAGCTGAGCATGACACCTTGGGCTCCAGGGTGGTGGTGTCCCTGGACGCCGCAAAGGCGTTCGATTCCGTTGAATGGACGTATTTGTGGGAATGCCTCACAAAATTTGGGTTCGGACCCCGCTTTATTAAATGGATCCGATTACTATATCAGAGCCCTTGCGCCAGGATCTTGGTCAACGGAAAGGTCTCGGAATCGTTCCCTCTTTCGAGGGGCACTCGGCAGGGATGTCCACTTTCTCCCCTTTTGTATGCCCTAGCGGTAGAGCCCCTCGCTGCATCCCTTAGAGCACACCCAGGTGTTGTGGGACTCACTCGCGGTACCCTGATGGAAAAAATTAGTTTATACGCTGACGACATGCTATTATACCTTGCAGACTCAGGCATGTCTTTACAATTGGCCCTAGAAACAATTTAAACCTTCGGCAATTACTCAGGACTGAAAATTAACTGGGACAAGTCCCAGATCCTCCCCATAGATGTCAGTGTACCTACCAGAGAACAGTCCAACTCCCCACTTCTTAGAGTCAGCAAGATGACTTACCTGGGGATAGTGATAACTCGATCACCAGAAGACTACGTACGCCTCAACTTAGAATCCCTAATAGCAGTACTAAAACGCAAAACACAGATATGGGCCAAACTACCCCTAGGGGTGATGGGTCGAGTCAACCTAATTAAAATGGTCCTTCTTCCCAAATTTTTATATGTACTATGGCACGCCCCGATCTACTTACCCCTGCGAATATTTAAATCCATTGAGGCTATTCTCAACTCATTTGTATGGGGATCAGGCCGTCACAAACTATCCTGGCAAACATTGAAAAACCCGACAGAATTGGGGGGTGCGGCTCTACCGGACTTCAACCTCTATTACCTGGCGGCGCAAATGTCCCAGTTTTTCCACCTAGATAAACATGACAAACAGCGTTGCCTGTCCCTGATCTGTGCTCCACGGGGACCCCGAACTTCACACCCCTTTCAAATTCTTTTTTTAGGCCCTAACAAAATGGATAACAAAAAAGGAATGCTATACCATTACTGCAGGGTGTGGGAAGTAGTAAAACACAAACTCAAATT
>JBBGZY010000833.1:4720000-4877500 GCA_037952925.1 Lithobates clamitans | reverse complement strand
CGTTCTGTGCGTCAAATTAGGGGGCGGAGAACATGAGTTAATTTCGAACGTCAGGGGCGGGCGACGCAGGCGGAGTTTCACACATGCGTAGTGTATAAAGGAGGGCCTTTCGCGCGTGTCGTACGTACGTTCTGTGCGTAGGTGATAGTGGACCAGGACGTTCCAAAACGAAGGTAATTTGAGATATATATATTTTTTTTGGGGGGGGTTTATGGTCATGACTTTGTAGCAAGCGGCCTATATGGCTTGATAGATTGATGAGGCCTACATAGGGAGAAGATGATGAGGGGTTAGCAGAAACATATAATAAGTGTTTTTGGTCTTGTGACTTTCTCTTTTCCAGATATAATGAATCCCCTATTGAAGGATCCAGAGTTCCTTACTTCTTTTATTTCAAAATATCGAGAGATGAGGAATTTGTGGGAGGTGAAACACCCTCAGTATTATGCCAAGCATGTGAGGAAGTCAACGCTGGAGAGACTTCTGTCCTTTGTCCAGGAGACCATCCCGGGAGCAACAATGGAGACAGTGCTCAAGAAAATTGGGGTCTTGAGGAACATGTATAAAAGGGAGCATAGGAAGATCCAGGAATCAAGGAGATCAGGAGCATCAGCAGATGATGTTTATGTACCCAGGCTGTGGTACTACAATCAACTCCGTTTTCTTGATGACCAGAATGAAGCCAGGGCATCACTTTCAACCCTTCCCTCCACCCTTCCCTCCACCCTTCCCTCCACCCCAGCAGAGGCTGATGAGGAGCAAGCTGGGTCTTCCATCCTGGATGAACCGGATATGACCATCTGGAGTCAGGTAAATTATTTTAACAAATATTTACTGTACTAATATTAATGATGTTAACTGGATGTTATAATTGTCTCAAATAATTTAGCACTCCAAATTGTGTATACATATCAAATGATAGTAGTGACTAAATATGTTTGGCACCTGCTTGAAATAATTAGGGTGTCTGATTAGACTCTTTTATTAAAGAGATGTATTCACATTGAATTTGCTAGTCATGAGAAGCAAACTGTGTGTCATTGATGAACCCAAAAAAAGAAACTAAAACTATTGTCCTTTTTTTATACACAGGATGAGTCCATCCAGGAGGAATGTGGGGAAAGTGGCAGGCAGGAGGAGACCGGGCCCATGGACAGCCTGGAGGAGGCCGGATTCACCATCATCCTGGAGGAGGCTGGGCCCAGTGTCAGGCAGGAGGTGGCTGCTCCCAGTGAGGTGGCTGGGCCAAGTGAGGTGGCTGGGCCAAGTGAGGTGGCTGGGCCAAGTGAGGTGGCTGGGCCCAGTAGGAGCCTCACCCAATCCCAAGTGCCTCCCCTCCACCTTCCCAAAAAAAGGGCCAGGAAGGGGATGGTCACACAGGACGCATCCCTGCGCCTCATGCAACAGGCCACCCGTTTTTTAACAAGCCCCCCCGAAGCGGAAGAAGCCTATGGCTGCTACTTAGCCAGCAGGCTTCTTCAGATGGATTGGGAGCAGCGCCTCATTTGTGAGCGCCTATTTGGGGAAACAATCCATAAGGGGCTGCAGGGCACGCTAACAAAAAACACCCAACTACATGAGGCAGCCCCCCCCCCTCCTCCTCCTCCTCCTCCTCCTCCTCCTCCTCCTGCCACAACTGAAACACCAGAGCCACAGCCTCAAAAGAAGGCTACAGGGAAGGCTGCAGGGAAGGCTGCAGGGCAGCGTGGAGGAAAGGCTGCAGGGAAGAGAAGAAAGTGATGACCTGGGTTCAGTCTGGTCTGACAGAAGACGCAGGCTGTTGTAGGACCACAGTCTGGGGACATCTAGATCATCTGCTGGTGCTGTTGATCTCTGGGATTCTTGGACCAGATTGTGCTCCCTCTTATATGGACTCCTCAAGATCCCAATTTTCTTGTACACCGACTTTTTCCAGCGTTGACTTCCTCTTTATTTTATTTTGACCATGAATAAATGGATCTTTTTTGAGTTTAGCAAAAGACTTTATGTGTTTTCTTTTAAATCATTGATTTTACACACAATGTTAAATTAACAAGGGACAACAATCTCATTGAGTTTTAAAAAAACACACCAAAAATACATTACTAATGTTAAGAATGTTCAAGTGGTAAGTCTTGAAAAAAAAAAATATACATAAACAAAAACGGTGCTTTGGGTTAACTTTATCTAAAAAATAAAAAATAATCACTAGAAAAAAAAAAAAAAGAATAATGGGTTCTTTGTGGTAACTTTACAAACCTAAAACAAAAAAAAAAAAAAAAAAGGGAAAAAGTATTATTAGTATGGAAACATTGTTTATAAAAAGCATACTATATCATTCATGAGATCAAAGAGAAAAATAATTCAGAAATCAGTTTGGGAGAACTCTGATTATGAACAGCAAAACACCTTCGTTCTTTAGAGCATTCGTAAAGAAGAAATAAAATGCGCTGCATTCAACGATCACAGATTTTGCAGCGTGATGAATGTGCTACCTACAATACGAACACTAGTTTTACTAGACCGAGTGCTTCCGTTTAGTTTTTGCTTATGAGCATGCGTCATTTTTTTGTCCGTAGGACTAGCATACAGACGAGCGGACTTCGGGGTCCGTCGTAGTTACGACGTAAAGATTTGAAGCATGTTTCAAATCTAAAGTACGTCGGATTTGAGGCTAAAAAAGTACGTTGAAAGTCCGAAGAAGCCCACACACGATCGGATTACCAGCCAGCTTTAGTCCGTCAGCGTCCGTTGGACTTTTGTAGACGAAAAGTCCGACCGTGTGTACGCGGCATTAGATTTACAATCTAAGGTAATACCAGCAAAGACTTCAGGGTAAAGAAGGATAGTTCTTTACCCTGTGTTGGTAAAGTCTGTTCCAGAGCTGGTTTTATTGGGAGTCTGATAGAACTCTGGGTGGGACAGACTCCCAAGTCCGTGGACTGCAGTTTAATGTTTTCCTGTCAGGTCCTGATTAAGGCAGCTGGTCCTAGCTCTCAGGAAGAGAGTGTGTGTCTCCATGTGAGGAGGCATCTAGGAGCATGGCTACAAAACCCTGACTTTGGATACAAGTATTTGTATTTGTAAGGACTCTTACTACATAACCAAGGACTGGTCAGACTACGGACACAGTAAGGCTCGGTAGAGCAGAAGTTTATTTTTGTTTGATTGATGGTAGATTCCTTTTTCTTCTGTCTGGAAATATCCTGTGCATTAAACATCGTGTTTTCCTAAAGAGACTGGGAGTTTGTCCCTTCATTAAGTCTGATCCCCTACAATATATATACAATCAGAGATATATATATATATATATATATATATATATATACCGTATATACTCGAGTATAAGTCGAATTTTTCAGCCCTTTTTTTTGGGCTGAAAGTGTCCCTTCGACTTATACTCGAGTCCCTGCCGTCTGTCTGCATGATCAGCGTGTCATGCAGGCAGACGGCGGCCGGCGTGTAATGATACTGTTCGCCGGCTATTGCAGCTTTCAAAAGCCGCGCCTCCTGCTCATCTGTGATAGGCTGAACAGCTGTCAGTGTACAGCCCATCACGGACATTCTCTCATCCTCGTCCGTGGTATGAGAATGAGAGAATGTCCGTGATAGGCAGTCAGCGGTCAGCCTATCACAGACGACGAGGAGGTGCGGCTTTTGAACTGTGGAATGGCCGCCGAACACTATCATCACACGCCGGCCGCCGTTTGAGGATGGAGATCGCCACAGGGAGGATGGAGATCGCCACAGGGAGGCTGCACAGGACACAGGTAGGCTGCACATGCACACAGGACACATGCACACAGGGACACAGGGTCAATAAATTTTTCCCAGTTTTTTGTGCTAAATTAGGGGCCTCGACTTATACTCGGGACGACTTATACTCGAGTATATACGGTATATATATATATCTACTGTATCCAGTTTAGCTAGATCTGACTGCAGTCTGTTCCTGGTTCCATTCTGTACTGTTTCTGGAGCCGGCCGGCTTTTTTCTTACACGCTTGTTATCAACCATGTTTCTGTAAGTGCAACCTTTACTTTTCATTTAATAAATCGCTGGATTTTATGCTATGTGGAGCGCTTTGTTTTTTACATGGTGATATCCCCATATTTGCTGAGGCTGTTTGGAGTGAGTCCCTGGACCTGGACGTTGAGTGCCTGCTTTAAAGATCCCTGGCTGGGGTTGCAGCCATCCGCCTCCTGGGTCTCCTGTAATTAAGAGACCATTTCCATCTGGTAAGAGGCAGCAATTTTTCTTAGAGGTGGAGGTCTATCTACGCACTCCATTTTTCACCACAGCGAGATCCTGTTATATTACTTCACAGAGCACCTGGAGACCAGTTATAATTTATGCATGTCAATTTAACACGGATGGACTTTATTCAATACTGTCCTTTTTGAGTTATGAACTTTTTTTTGGGTTTATTTTACCTATATTGTTACACCATTTTCCTATATTAATTATGGTTTAGTTTTGTAGTCACATTTATGGTATATTATCATTTCTATTGATACTAGAGGAATTCACCGTTTACTGATTGTGTCATGCAATATCTGTTTTTTGCCACAGGCATAGCTATTATTATCTATGTCCTATTCACTTACTAGTATTTTTTAGTTTTGCTTTCCATAGTGCTTGACACTTTCATATCATTTATTCACTCAGTGATCACTATTCAACCCTTATATCTATATTAGTTTTTTCTAGGCATTCGCCTGTTGTCATCTTTAGCCTTTAGCGTGACTTTTTGAGATCCATACTGTTTCTAATATACTTCAGGCAGGTAAGTGATTCAGCTAGCTGCAGTGCATTATATATATATATATATATATATATATATATATATATATACACAGTCTCGTATATATATACATCCACTGTATCCAGTGTATCTAGATCTGACTGCAGGCCATTCCTGGTGTACGTTTTCAAATATACTTTTAGGCAGGCAGGTGATTCGGTGAGCTGCAGTGCATAAAATATATATACAGTCTCCTACATATATATATCCACTGCATTCCAGTCTAGCCAAGCCTATATTTGACTGCAGGCCATTCCTGGTGTATGTTTTCAAATACACTTTCAGGCAGGCAGGCAGGCAGATGATTCAGTGATCTGCAGTGCATAAAATATATATACAGTCTCCTACATATATATCCACTGCCTTCTAGTCTAACCAAGCCTATATTTGACTGCAGGCCACTTCTGGTGTACGTTTTCAAATATACTTTCAGCCAGGCAGGCAGGTGATTCAGAGATCTGCAGTGCATTAAATATATATATATATATATATCCACTGCATTCTAGTCAAGCCTATATCTGACTGCAGGCCATTCCTGGTGTACGTTTTCAAATACACTTTCAGGCAGGCAGGTGGTTCAATGATCTTCAGTGCATAAAATATATATACAGTCTCCTATATATACAGTGGGGATGGAAAGTATTCAGACCCCTTTAAATTTTTCACTCTTTGTTATATTGCAGCCATTTGCTAAAACAATTTAAGTTCATTTTTTTTCCTCAATAATGTACACACAGCACCCCATATTGACAGAAAAACACAGAATTGTTGACATTTTTGCAGATTTATTAAAAAAGAAAAACTGAAGTATCACATGGTCCTAAGTATTCAGACCCTTTGCTCAGCATTTAGTAGAAGCACCCTTTTGATCTAATACAGCCATGAGTCTTTTTGGGAAAGATGCAACAAGTTTTTCACTCCTGGATTTGGGGATCCTCTGCCAATCCTCCTTGCAGATTCTCTCCAGTTCTGTCAGGTTGGATAGTAAACGTTGGTGGACAGCCATTTTTAGGTCTCTCCAGAGATGCTCAATTGGGTTTAAGTCAGGGCTCTGGCTGGGCCATTCAAGAACAGTCACAGAGTTGTTGTGAAGCCACTCCTTCGTTATTTTAGCTGTGTGCTTAGGGTCATTGTCTTGTTGGAAAGTAAACCTTCGGCCCAGTCTGAGGTCCTGAGCACTCTGGAGAAGGTTTTCATCCAGGATATCCCTGAACTTGGCCGCATTCATCTTTCCCTCGATTGCAACCAGTCGTCCTGTCCCTGCAGCTGAAAAACACCCCCATAGCATGATGCTGCCACCACCATGCTTCATTGTTGGGACTGTATTGGACAGGTGATGAGCAGTGCCTGGTTTTCTCCACACATACCGCTTAGAATTAAGGCCAAAAAGATCTATCTTGGTCTCATCAGACCAGATAATCTTATTTCTCACCATCTTGGAGTCCTTCAGGTGTTTTTTAGCAAACTCCATGCGGGCTTTTATGTGTCTTGCACTGGGCAGAGGCTTCCGTCGGGCCACTCTGCCATAAAGCCCCAGCTGGTGGAGGGCTGCAGTGATGGTTGATTTTCTACAACTTTCTCCCATCTCCCGACTGCATCTCTGGAGCTCAGCCACAGTGATCTTTGGGTTCTTCTTTACCTCTCTCACCAAGGCTCTTCTCCACCGATAGCTCAGTTTGGCCGGACGGCCAGCTCTGGGAAGGGTTCTGGTTGTCCCAAACATCTTCCATTTAAGGATTATGGAGACCACTGTGCTCTTAGGAACCTTAAGTGCAGCAGAAATTTTTTGTAACCTTGGCCATATCTGTAACTTGCCACAATTCTGTCTCTGAGCTCTTCAGGCAGTTCCTTTGACCTCATGATTCTCATTTGCTCTGACATGCACTGTGATCTGTAAGGTCTTATATAGACAGGTGTGTGGCTTTCCTAATCAAGTCCAATCAGTATAATCAAACACAGCTGGACTCAAATGAAGGTGTAGAACCATCTCAAGGATGATCAGCACCTGAGTGTCAAAGCAAAAAAGCAAAGGGTCTGAATACTTAGGACCATGTGATATTTCAGTTTTTCTTTTTTAATGAATCTGCAAAAATGCCAACAATTCTGTGTTTTTCTGTCAATATGGGGTGCTGTGTGTACATTAATGAGGAAAAAATGAACTTAAATGATTTTAGCAAACGGCTGCAATATAACAAAGAGTGAAAAATTTAAGGGGGTCTGTATACTTTCCGTCCCCACTGTATATATCCACTGCATTCCAGTCTAGCCAAGCCTATATCTGACTGCAGGCCATTCCTGGTGTACGTTTTCAAATACACTTTCAGGCAGGTAGGCAGGAGATTCTAGATCAGCAGTGCATAAATTATATATACGGTCTCCTACATATATATCCACTCTGTTCTAGTCTAGCCAAGCCTATATCTGACTGCAGGCCATTCCTGGTGTACGTTTTCAAATACACTTTCAGGCAGGCAGGCAGGTGATTCAGTGATCTGCAGTTCATTAAATATATACACAGTCTCCTACATATATATATCCACTAGATTCCAGTCTAGCCAAGCCTATATCTTTCTAGCCAAGCCTATATCTGACTGCAGGCTATTCCTGGTGTACGTTTTCAAAAGCATTTTCAGGCAGGCAGGTGATTCAGTGATCTGCAGTGCATAAAATATATATACAGTCTCCTACATATATATCCACTGCATTCTAGTCTAGCCAAGCCTATATCTCACTGCAGGCAATTCCTGTTGTACGTTTTCAAACACACTTTCAGGCAGGCAGGTCATTCAGTGATCTGCAGTGCATAAAATATATATACAGTCTCCTACATATATATCCATTGCATTCTAGTCTAGCCAAGCCTATATCTGACTGCAGGCCATTCCTGGTGTACGTTTTCAAATACACTTTCAGGCAGGTAGGCAGGAGTTTCAGTGATCTGCAGTACATTAAATATATATACAGTCTCCTACAAATATATCCACTGCATTTCAGTCTAGCCAAGCCTATATCTGACTGCAGGCCATTCCTGGTGTACGTTTTCAAATACACTTTCAGGCAGGTAGGCAGGTGATTCAGTGATCTGCAGTACATTAAATATATATACAGTCTCCTACAAATATATCCACTGCCATTCCAGTCTAGCCAAGCCTATATCTGACTGCAGGCCATTCCTGGTGTACGTTTTCAAATACACTTTCAGGCAGGCAGGTGATTCAGTGATATGCAGTACATTAAATATATATACAGTCTCCTACATATATATATCCACTGCATTCCAGTCTAGCCAAGCCTATATCTGACTGCAGGCTATTCCTGGTGTATGTTTTCAAATACACTTTCAGGCAGGTAGGCAGATGATTCAGTGATCTGCAGTGCATAAAATATATATACAGTCTCCTACATATATAGCCACTGCATTCCAGTCTAGCCAAGCCTATATCTGACTACAGGCCATTCCTGGTGTACATTTTCAAATACACTTTCAGGCAGGCAGACAGGCAGGTGATTCAGTGATCTGCAGTACATTAGATATATATACATTCTCCTACATATATATATCCACTGCATTCCAGTCTAGCGAAACCTATATTTGACTGCAGGTCATCCCTGGTGTATGTTTTCAAATACACTTTCAGGCAGGCAGGTGATTGAGTGATATGCAGTACATTAACCACTTAAGGATCGCCTCACGCCGATATACGTTGGCAGAATGGCACGGGCAGGCAAAATCACGTACATCTACGTGATTTGCCTCCCGCGGGTGGGGGGTCCTATCGGACCCCCCCCCCCCGGTGCCCGAGGCGGTCCTCTTTTGTCCCCCGGCGATCGGAGGTGAGGGGGAGGCCATCCGTTCGTGGCCCCCCCCTCACGATCGCCGCCGGCCAATGGGAACATTCCTTTGCTGCTGTATGCTAAACAGCAGCAAAGGAAATGATGTCATCTCTCCTCGGCTCGGTATTTTCCGTTCCGGCGCCGAGGAGAGAAGACATCTATGTGAGTGCACAACACTACACACTCAGTAGAACATGCCAAGCACACAAAACACCCCGATCCCCCCCGATCGCCCCCCGATCCCCCCCAATCACCCCCCCCCCCCCGTCACAAACTGACACCAAGCAGTTTTTTTTTTTTTTTTTCTGATTACTGCATTGGTGTCAGTTTGTGACAGTTACAGTGTTAGGACAGTTAGGGTTAGCCCCCTTTAGGTCTAGGATACCCCCCTAACCCCCCCTAATAAAGTTTTAACCCCTTGATCACCCCCCGTCACCAGTGTCACTAAGCGATCATTTTTCTGATCGCTGTATTAGTGTCGCTGGTGACGCTAGTTAGGGAAGTAAATATTTCGGTTCGCCGTAAGCATTTTATAGCGACAGGGACCCCCATATACTACCTAATAAATGTTTTAACCCCTTGATTGCCCCCTAGTTAACCCTTTCACCACTGATCACCGTATAAGTGTTACGGGTGACGCTGGTTAGTTCGTTTATTTTTTATAGTGTCAGGGCACCCGCCGTTTATTACCTAATAAAGGTTTAGACCCTGATCGCCCGGCGGTGATATGCGTCGCCCCAGGCAGCCTCAGATTAGCGCCAGTACCGCTAACACCCACGCACGCAGCATACGCCTCCCTTAGTGGTATAGTATCTGAACGGATCAATATCTGATCCGATCAGATCTATACTAATGTCCCCAGCAGTTTAGGGTTCCCAAAAACGCAGTGTTAGCGGGATCAGCCCAGATACCTGCTAGCACCTGCGTTTTGCCCCTCCGCCCGGCCCAGCCCAGCCCTCCCAAGTGCAGTATCGATCGATCACTGTCACTTACAAAACACTGAACGCATAACTGCAGCATTCGCAGAGTCAGGCCTGATTCCTGCGATCGCTAACAGTTTTTTTGGTAGCGTTTTGGTGAACTGGCAAGCACCAGCCCCAGGCAACGTCAGGTTAGCGCCAGTACCGCTAACACCCACGCATGCACAGTACACCTCCCTTAGTGGTATAGTATCTGAACGGATCAATATCTGATCCGATCAGATCTATACTAGCGTCCCCAGCAGTTTAGGGTTCCCAAAAACGCAGTGTTAGCGGGATCAGCCCAGATACCTGCTAGCACCTGCGTTTTGCCCCCTCCGCCCGGCCCAGCTCAGCCCACCCAAGTGCAGTATCGATCGATCACTGTCACTTACAAAACACTAAATGCATAACTGTAGCGTTCGCAGAGTCAGGCCTGATCCATGCGATCGCTAACAGTTTTTTTGGTAGCATTTTGGTGAACTGGCAAGCACCAGCCAGCGTCAGGTTAGCGCCAGTACCACTAACACCCACGCACGCAGCGTACTACTCCCTTAGTGGTATAGTATCTGAACGGATCAATATCTGATCCGATCAGATTTATACTAGAGTCCCCAGCAGTTTAGGGTTCCCAAAAATGCAGTGTTAGTGGAATCAGCCCAGATACCTGCTAGCACCTGCGTTTTGCCCCTCCGCCCGGCCCAGCCCACCCAAGTGCAGTATCGATCAAACACTGTCACTTACAAAACAATAAACGCATAACTGCAGCGTTCGCAGAGTCAGGCCTGATCCCTGCGATCGCTAACAGTTTTTTTGGTAGCTTTTTATTGAACTGGCAAGCACCAGCGTCCTAGTACACCCCGGTCGTAGTCAAACCAGCACTGCAGTAACACTTGGTGACGTGGCGAGTCCCATAAGTGCAGTTCAAGCTGGTGAGGTGGCAAGCACAAGTAGTGTCCCGCTGCCACCAAAAAGACAAACACAGGCCGTCGTGCCCATAATGCCCTTCCTGCTGCATTCGCCAATCCTAATTGGGAACCCACCACTTCTGCAGCGCCCGTACTTCCCCCATTCACATCCCCAACCAAATGCAGTCGGCTGCATGAGAGGCATTTTCTTTATATCCTCCCGAGTACCCCTACTCAACGAACCCCCCCAAAAAAGATGTCATGTCTGCAGCAAGCGCGTAAATAGGCGTGACACCCGCTATTATTGTCCCTCCTGTCCTGACAATCCTGGTCTTTGCATTGGTGAATGTTTTGAACGCTACCATTCACTAGTTGAGTATAGCGTAGGGTACGGCATTGCACAGACTAGGACACACTTTTACAGGGTCTCCCAAGATGCCATCGCATTTTGAGAGACCCGAACCTGGAACCGGTTACAGTTATAAAAGTTAGTTACAAAAAAAGTGTAAAAAAAAAATAAAAAAAAATATATAAAATTAAAAAAAATAGTTGTCGTTTTATTGTTCTCTCTCTCTCTCTATTCTCTCTCTCTATTGTTCTGCTCTTTTTTACTGTATTCTATTCTGCAATGTTTTATTGTTATTATGTTTTATCATGTTTGTTTTTCAGGTATGCAATTTTTTATACTTTACCGTTTACTGTGCTTTATTGTTAACCATTTTTTTGTCTTCAGGTACGCCATTCACGACTTTGAGTGGTTATACCAGAATGATGCCTGCAGGTTTAGGTATCATCTTGGTATCATTCTTTTCAGCCAGCGGTCGGCTTTCATGTAAGAGCAATCCTAGCGGCTAATTAGCCTCTAGACTACTTTTACAAGCCCTGGGAGGGAATGCCCCCCCCCCCACCGTCTTCCGTGTTTTTCTCTGGCTCTCTTGTCTCAACAGGGAACCTGAGAATGCAGCCGGTGATTCAGCCAGCTGACCATAGAGCTGATCAGAGACCAGAGTGGCTCCAAACATCTCTATGGCCTAAGAAACCGGAAGCTACGAGCATTTTATGACTTAGATTCCGCCGGATGTAAATAGCGCCATTGGGAAATTGGGGAAGCATTTTATTACACCGATCTTGGTGTGGTCAGATGCTTTGAGGGCAGAGGAGAGATCTAGGGTCTAATAGACCCCAATTTTTTTTAAAAAGAGTACCTGTCACTACCTATTGCTATCATAGGGGATATTTACATTCCCAGAGATAACAATAAAAATGATAAAAAAAAAAAAAAATGAAAGGAACAGTTTAAAAATAAGATAAAAAAGCAAAAAAATAATAAAAAAAAATAAAAAAGCACCCCTGTCGCCCCCTGCTCGTCAAACGTAAACAGCAATTGCACCATGCATGTGAGGTATCACCGCAAAGGTCAGATCGGGGGGAAGTAATTTTTGCAGTAGACCTCCTCTGTAAATCTAAAGTGGTAACCTGTAAAGGCTTTTAAATGCTTTTAAAAATGTATAAATTTTGTTGCCACTGCACGTTTGTGCGCAATTGTAAAGCATGTCATGTTTGGTATCGATGTACTCAGCCTAAGGTCATCTTTTTTATTTCATCAAACATTTGGGCAATATAGTGTGTTTTAGTGCATTCAAATTTTAAAAAGTGTGTTTTTTCCCCAAAAAATGCGTTTGAAAAATCGCTGCGCAAATACTGTGTGAAAAAAAAAAATGAAACACCTACCATCTGTAGGGCATTTGCTTTAAAAAATATATAATGTTTGGGGGTTCAAAGTAATTTTCTTGCAAAAAAAAAAATAACTTTTTCATGTAAACAAAAAGTGTCAGAAAGGGCTTTGTCTTCAAGTGGTTAGAAGAGTGGGTGATGTGTGACATAAGCTTCTAAATGTTGTGCATAAAATGCCAGGACAGTTCAAACCCCCCCCCAAATGACCCCATTTTGGAAAGTAGACACACCAAGCTATTTGCTGAGAGGCATGTCGAGTCCATGGAATATTTTATATTGCGACACAAGTTGCGGGAAAGAGACAAAATTTTTTTTTTTTTCACAAAGTTGTCACTAAATGATATATTGCTCAAACATGCCATGGGAATATGTGAAATTACACCCCAAAATAAATTCTGCTGCTTCTCCTGAGTACGGGGATACCACATGTGTGAGACTTTTTGGGAGCCTAGCCGCGCACGGGACCCCGAAAACCAAGCACCGCCTTCAGGCTTTCTAAGGGCGTTAATTTTTGATTTCACTCTTCACTGCCTATCACAGTTTCGGAGGCCATGGAATGCCCAGGTGGCACAAAACCCCCCAAATGACCCCATTTTGGAAAGTAGACACCCAAAGCTATTTGCTGAGAGGTATAGTGAGTATTTTGCAGAATTCACTTTTTGTCACAAAGTTTTGAAAATTGAAAAAAGAAAAAAAAAAAAGTTTTTTCTTGTCTTTCTTCATTTTCAAAAACAAATGAGAGCTACAAAATACTCACCATGCCTCTCAGCAAATAGCTTGGGGTGTCTACTTTCCAAAATGGGGTCATTTGGGGGGGTTTTGTGCCACCTGGGCATTCCATGGCCTCCGAAACTATGATAGGCAGTGAAGAGTGAAATCAAAAATTTACACCCTTAGAAATCCTGAAGGCAGTGATTGGTTTCCGGGGCCCCGTACGCGGCTAGGCTCCCAAAAAGTCCCACACATGTGGTATTCCCGTACTCAGGAGAAGCAGCTGAATGTATTTTGGGGTGCAATTCCACATAGGCCCATGGCCTGTGTGAGCAATATATCATTTAGTGACAACTTTTTGTAATTTTTTTTTTTTTTTTGTCATTATTCAATCACTTGGGACAAAAAAAATAAATATTCAATGAGTTCAACATGCCTCTCAGAAATTTCCTTGGGGTGTCTACTTTCCAAAATGGGGTCATTTGGGGGGGGGTTTGTACTGCCCTGCCATTTTAGCACCTCAAGAAATGACATAGGCAGTCATAAACTAAAAGCTGTGTAAATTCCAGAAAATGTACCCTAGTTTGTAGACGCTATAACTTTTGCGCAAACCAATAAATATACGCTTATTGACATTTTTTTTACCAAAGACATGTGGCCGAATACATTGTGGCCTAAATGTATGACTAAAATTGAGTTTATTGGATTTTTTTTATAACAAAACGTAGAAAATATCATTTTTTTTCAAAATTTTCGGTCTTTTTCCGTTTATAGCGCAAAAAATAAAAACTGCAGAGGTGATCAAATACCATCAAAAGAAAGCTCTATTTGTGGGAAGAAAAGGACGCAAATTTCGTTTGGGTACAGCATTGCATGACCGCGCAATTAGCAGTTAAAGCGATGCAGTGCCAAATTGGAAAAAGACCTCTGATCCTTAGGCAGCATAATGGTCCAGGGCTCAAGTGGTTAAATAAATATACAGTCTCCTACATATATATATATCCACTGCATTCCAGTCTAGCCAAGCCTATATCTGACTGCAGGCCATTCCTGGTGTACGTTTTCAAATACACTTTCAGGCAGGCAGGTAATTCAATGATATGCAGTACATTAAATATATATACAGTCTCCTACATATATATATCCACTGCATTCCAGTCTAGCCAAGCCTATATCTGACTGCAGGCTATTCCTGGTGTATGTTTTCAAATACACTTTCAGGCAGGTAGGCAGATGATTCAGTGATCTGCAGTGCATAAAATATATATACAATCTCCTACATATATATCCACTGCATTCCAGTCTAGCCAAGCCTATATCTGACTACAGGCCATTCCTGGTGTACATTTTCAAATACACTTTCAGGCAGGCAGACAGGCAGGTGAATCAGTGATCTGCAGTACATTAGATATATATACAGTCTCCTACATATATATATCCACTGCATTACAGTCTAGCCAAGCCTATATTTGACTGCAGGTCATCCCTGGTGTATGTTTTCAAATACACTTTCAGGCAGGCAGGTGATTCAGTGATATGCAGTACATTAAATAAATATACAATCTCCTACATATATATATATCCACTGCATTCCAGTCTAGCCAAGCCTATATCTGACTGCAGGCCATTCCTGGTGTACGTTTTCAAATATACTTTCAGGCAGGCAGGTGATTCAGTGAGCTGCAGTGCATAAAATATATATACAGTCTCCTACATATATATATCGACTGCATTCTAGTCTAGCCAAGCCTATATCTGACTGCAGGCCATTCCTGGTGTACTTTTTCTAGTAAACTTCAGGCAGTGTTTTGCTAATAAAATTTTACAGCATGTCTGGGAGGCCACCAAGGAGAGGCAGACGCTCACAGGCCACTAAAAGAGGGCAAGCAGGCTCTGTGTCTACAGCCAACAGTGCTGGTCATGGACACGGTGCATCCTCAGCATGTGGCCGTGGGGCACGCTTGTCCTTTTTTTCGGCAGCTGGCTGTGTTGATCCACAACATTCAGAAGAGTTGGTAGAGTGGATAACTAAGCCGTCCTCATTCTCCTCATCCTCTGTCACCCAGGCTCAGAGTAGTTTGCCAATGCAGCTACCAAAACGGCCTTCTCCATCAGCTCAATGTTATCAGTCACTCCTTCCCTAGCCCCACCATCATGCACGGAGGAGTCCCCCAAACTGTTCGACCACAGTGTCGGGTACATGCTGCAGGAGGATGCGCAGCGTTTTGAAGGCTCCGATGATGGTACCGGGGTTGAGGAAGGCAGTAACGTGTACCCAGAGAGAGGGGGTGCCCAAGAAGGGCAAGAAACTGGCAGTCATGTTCCCCCAGCTGCAGCATACTGCCAGGTTTGCTCCAGTGACATGGAGGGAGGGGATGATGAGGTCACTGACTCGTGGGTGCCTGATAGAAGAGAGGAGGAGGCACATCTCCAATGAGGCAGGATGCCCTCCAGGGGCCAGCTTAAGGGTAGCACCCGACTGCATCACACTGCAGAGCTCTGCATGTGCAGGGCGCTGCTGAAAAGTTCTTTGGTGTGGGCCTTTTTTGATACGTGTGCCGCAGATTGCACCGTTGCTGTTCGCAATATATGTCTAAAGCGTATCAAGCGTGGCCAAAACAGCAGCCACTTGGGCACCACATGCTTGACCAGACACATGTTGACCTCCAATGCAGTCCGTTGGAAACAGTACTTAAAAGACCCACACCAAAGAACAAGGGGGACCTCTCCTTGCTCCTCATCAGCTGAGATCTCCAACCCCACTATTCATTCAGTCCTCTCAGAAACCAGCACTGAGAGGAATGAAGGTGTAGAATTAGGTGTGCCAAGTACTTGTGGGCAATCTGTTATCACTACACCAACATCCGATTGTAGCAGGCAAATTTCCCTACCCCAGTTGCTAAACCATCAAAAGAAATTTGGTCCCAGCCATCCACATGCTCGGCTGGCTGACCTTCAAAAGGAATGCAACCTGCCCAAGAACTGCCTCATTTGTGACATGCCCACCAGGTGGAACTCAACTATGGCAATGCTGCAGCGGCTGCTGACGCAGCAGAGGGCCATCAATGAGTACCAGTGTGAGTATGGTACCAGGACAGGGTCAGGGGAGCTTGGCTTTTTTTTGCCACGCCAGTGGCTACTGATCAAGGATGCATGCATTGTCCTGTCACGATTTGAGGAGGCCACGAGGATGGTCAGCAGTGACAGTGCATGCATCAGTGATACTGTCCCTCTTGTCTTCCTGTTGGAGCACACGCTTCGTGGCATAATGAACAGGGCACTTGAGGCAGAACAGAGGGAGGAAGAGGAGGACTTCCTTACCTCTCAAGGCCCCCTTTATCCAGACAGTATTCCTGTGGGCCCACCGATCACACAGGAAGAGGAGGAGGAGGATGAGGATTGTGTCAGCATGGAGGTGGAGCCTAGCACTCAGCATCAGCAGCAGTCTTCAAGGGATCATTTTTAGTCCCCAGAAACCCATGAACTTGTACGTGGCCGGGAGGAGGTGGCTGTGGATCATGCCATCCTTAGTGACCCAGAGGACTCCGGATCGAATGCCTCAGCAAACCTTCGCTGCATGGCCTCCCTGATCCTGCAAAGCCTGCGAAAGGACTCTCGGATTCATGGTATCAAGGAGAGGGATCATTACTGGCTAGCAACCCTTCTTGATCCAAGTTACAAGGGTAAGGTTGCGGAATTTATCCAGCATTCGCAGAGGGAGCAGAGGATGAAACATCTTCAGGAGGCCTTGCAGAAAGGTTTATGCAATGCGTTTCCAAAGCCTGGGAGGTTACAATTTCCTGGTCCTCCTGGACAACGTGTTGCTAAGGCTTCGGTCAGTCATAGAAGGAGCGGTGGAGAAGGTGGCCGTCTGACCGATGCGTTCGGACAATTTTTTAGTCCGCAGCCCCAAGGTCTGATCGGTTCCAGCAACCATCGCCAGCGTCTGATTTACATGGTGCAGGAATACCTAGGGGCAAGATCAGACTTGGAGACCTTTCCAACCAAAAATTCACTGGGTTACTGGGTCTTGAGGATGGATCACTGGCCAGAGCTTACACAATATGCAATTGAGTTACTGGCCTGTTCTGCATCCAGTGTTCTTTCTGAACGCACATTCAGTGCTGCTGGAGGCTTTGTAACCAATCACAGAGTGTGCCTGTCCACAGACTCAGTTGATCGGCTCACCTTTATAAAAATGAATCAGTCTTGGATCACCAGCTACCAAGCACCTGATGCTGATGTAACCGATTAATTTTTCTATGAATGTGAGATCCCTTGAAGACTGCCTATGCTGAGTGACTATCCTATTCCTCCTCAATGTTCATGTTGATAGCTTCTAAGAACATTTTTGTTTCAGGGCACCACCACCAGTGCCCAAGGCCCAAGTTTTCTGCCCCTGTTTAACAGGGGCGTATAAGTATAATTTTTGCTGTAATATTTTGCAGCAGGGCTCGTTCTTGCGCTCAACTAGAGGATCTGTGAGGGGTTGCAGTGTTGTGGCACCACCACCAGTGCTTAAGGTCTAATTTTTCTGCTCCTGTTTAACAGGGGCGTGTAATTACAATTTTTGCTGTAATATTTCACAGCAGGGCTCGTTCTTGTGCTCAACTAGAGTATCTGTGAGGGGTTGCAGTGTTGAGGCACCACCACCAGTGCCTTAGGCCCAAATTTTCTGCCCCTATTTAACAGGGGCGTGTAATCACAATTTTTGCTGTAATATTTCACAGCAGGGCTCGTTCTTGTGCTCAACTAGAGTATCTGTGAGTCGTTGCAGTGTTGTGGCACCACCACCACTGCCTAAGACCCAATTTTTCTGGCCCCGTTTAACAGGGGCGTGTAATTACCATTTGCAATCTAATATTTCACAGCAGGGTCCGTTCCTGCACCCACCAAGAGTAACTGCGAGGGCTTACAGTGTTGTGGCACCACCACCATACCACCACCAAAGGCCCAATTTTTCTTCCCCTGTTCAACAGGGGCATGTAATTACAATTCTTGATATAATATTTCACAGCAGGGCCCGTTCCAGCACCCATCAAGAGTAACTGTGAGGGCTTACAGTGTTCTGGTACCACCAACACCTAAGGCCCAATTTTCTGCAGAGTATATAGGGCAGGCCGTATAGTATATACAGGCAGTCCCCTACTTTCAAACATCTGACTTACAAACAACTCCTACTTACAAACGGAGGGGGACAACAGGAAGTGAGAGGAAATCTACCCCTAGGAAGGGAAATTCTCTCCTGTAAGAGTTAATATGGGAAAAAGGTGTCTCCACTGATGCTTTCTCACCAATCCTTGTTTCCCTTATAACCCCAATTTTTCAAAATCCAATAGTCATTGGGACAGAAAGTGCGGTGAAATCTTCTGAACAGGGGCACAGACAGCAAAACAAATGTTACAGGGGTGATAACCCTTCCCTGTGTTTTCGAAAAAGCTTAAAAATGTATTTTTTTTAACTGGGGCTACACTTAAAAAATGTACCTGTTCCAGATTACAAAAAGATTCAACTTAACAACAAACCTACAGTACCTGTTTTGTTTGGACCACCTGTATACTGCTGTTCGGAGTATATAGGGCCTGGGGGCCCCCAAGCCTTTTCTTTTTTTAATTTGGGTGCGGGGTTCCCCTTAATATCCATACAAGACCCAAAAGGCCTGGTAATGGGCTGGGGGGGTACCCATTCCGTTTTTCTCAATAATTTTCATCCATATTGCCGGGATCCGACATTACATTACAGCCGCAAGCAGTTTTAAATACCTTTTATTCCTTTAGAAATGTAATTTTGTGCAGGGACTGTTCTAAGCACGGGAAACACGCGCCACTTTACAGGCATACTATAGACACCCCCCAGGTACGATATTTAAAGGAATATTTCACTTTTATTTCTTCACTTTAAATAAAATCAGTGCTCCTGAAAAAACAGCCATTTTTGAAACTTTTTTTGCATTGATACATGTCCCCTGGGGCAGGACCCGGGTCCCCAAACACTTTTTTAGGACAATAACTTGCATATTAGCCTTTAAAAATCGCACTTTTGATTTTTCACTTTCGGGTCCCATAGACTTTAACAGTGTTCGAACTTTCGGTTTGGTGTTCGGCTCATCCCTAGTTGGGGACCACCAGTGCCACTTGTCAGGGACCACCATGTCAGGGACCACCAGTGCCACTTGTCAGGGACCACCATGTCAGGGACGACCAGTGCTACTTGTCAGGGACCACCAGTGCCACTTGTCGGGGACCACCATGTCAGGGACCACCAGTTCCATTTGTCGTGGGACCATTATGATAGGGACCACCAGTGCCACTTGTCAGGGACCACCAGTGCCACTAGTCAGGGACCATGTCAAGGACCACTAGTGCCACTTGTCAGGGACCACCATGTCAGGGACCACCAGTCCCACTTGTCGTGGGACCATTATGATAGGGACCACCAGTGCCACTTGTCAGGGACCACCAGTGCCACTTGTCAGGGACCACCATGTCAAGGACCACTAGTGCCACTTGTCAGGGACCACCATGTCAGGGACCACCAGTGCAGAGCGGGATTATTATCAGTAATTACATGTATATACACAGGGGGGATCTCCCACGGTGTCTGGTATTGTTATATGGGAACGCCGAGTGCAGATGCCCCACCCCCGCCGTTTTTATTATTGACAGCGGGGGGGCCGGACACCAGCATCGTTGTTTTTGTATACTATACCTGACACAGCGGGACATCCCCGTTGTGTCATACAAGTAATTACTGATGATAATCCCCACTCTGCTCGGAGATAGCAGGCGGGCGGGGTGGGGCAGTTCGATGCAGGGGGGTGGTGCGGTGGGGATAGAGTGGAGGGGGACAATGTGGAGGTGGAGTGGGGGCTGTGACTGTCAGGGAGCAGAGGAGAAGGGATGGAGGAGAGAGGAGAAGGAGGACACCTTGTGCGGCACAGACCGGGGGCTGTGAGACCCCTTCTGCCTACAACATGTCTGCTTCCTCATGCTCGGCTTTCTGAGGACTACAACGGGGCATGTCAGATAGCTGGCTTAGGAGAGGGATAGCAGCCAGCGGCCTTACAAACAGGAAGTCAGCAGGCAATAACGTTTTTTCAGCAAGTTCAGCAGCCTATTATAGAGGAACTACAGAGCTCAGAAGAACATGGATGGCAAAGTTGGTGAAGGTAGGAGATCAGCAACAAGGACATGGAAAAAAAATTTGGCTGGAGTTCTGCTTTAAGCTTTTATCAGAGTTAGAGGGTTTTTACAGCTGGGGGGGTTTCCAGTCAGAAAATGTCCCTGCCAAAAAAACGTTGCTAACAGCCTATGTGTGAGTGGACACATAGAATTACATGCTGGGGAGTTTACTGGCTGCAGAAAAAAAATTCCTGCCGCCAAAAGCTGTAAAGACGTCCCGTGAGCATGATACTTATTTATTTCAGGTACTTATATAGTGCTGACAATTTATGCAGCAATTTACATAAACAGTAAATATTCACACCATTCCCTGCCCTCAAGGAGCTTAAAATTGAAGGTCCCTAACTCACATTCATACTTTTACAAGAGCCAATGAACCTACCAGCATGTTCTTGGAGTGTGGGAGGAAACCCAAGCAGGCACAGGGAGAACAAGGAAACTCCAGGCAAGTTGTGCCGTGGTTGGGATTCAAACCGATGTCCCTAGTGCTGCCAGACAGAAGTGCTCACCACGTTTACACTGTGCTACCACATGGGTCTGATATTGCAGCTGCCCCTTCTGGCTCTAAGCCTGAGAACTGAGTGATCACATGACCAGCAGAGCGGTGACAGGCATCCGGGTGAATCCTGACAATGTTGTTAGGATTCTTCCAAACCCTGGAGCAACTCTTTGCCGTCAGCCAATAGCGGATTTTAGCTCACTGTCTGCTTATGCTGAGTCACAGGAGAGCATAAGTAAGTGCACCCCTGTGACTCACAGGAGAAGTATGGCCAAAAAAGCTAAGTAGTAGTAGCAGTAATAGATGACTGTAGTTGATCAATGTAGAGGGGTGAATCACTCTTCTTCCACCACAGTAAATTTGTCACATAGTGTGCATTATTTCTTCTTTCTGAAGAATCTTTTTCAACCAAGACAAGTGAATGTTTCCACCAGCAATCGAAACCAAATTCACTCTCTCCATTGCCTCTCTCATTAAAGACAGGCAATAGAGCTAGACATACCCCCTCCACTTCACTTTTCCCAAGTGTTCCATCGGGATATGAATATATATAATATGCTTCTTATAAACATTCCTCCAACCTCATATAGCAAAAAGAAATGACAAGAAAACAAAAAGGTGTACACATAGTATAAACAGCATTGAGCTTGGAAGAAAGCAGAGACATTGGCTAGGTGCAGTGTACTAACAGGAAGTAGAAAAACAGTACCTCTCTATTCAGGCTGGTTTATATAGTGCTAATGTGTACTAATACCATGTGAGAGTATTTTTCATTATACTTATTAAAAGTTGCTGGATTGATGCTGGTGCATACCACAAACTGCCACAATTGTGTATTTATTATATTTAAAAAAATGTAGCAGAGTTAACTAATACTTTAGGCTGCAGTGGATTGTCTCTAATAAATCTGGCTCTTGACCCTCTGATAGCAATCAAAGGGATTGATTTACTAAAACTGAGGAGTGCAAAATCAGGTGCAGCTCTGCACAGAAACCAATCAGCTTCCAGGCTTTATTGTCAAAGCTTAATTGAACAAACTGAAGTTAAAAGCTGATTGGCTACCATGCACAGCTGCACCAGATTTTGCACTCTCCAGTTTTAGTAAATCAATGCCAAAGATTCCTTGACTGAGGGGGATGATGAATTTTTCTTATAATATCCAGATGGCAGCTTCTACCCAGCTTTTTTGCAACACTACTCAGCAAGAAGGTTCTTTTCCAGCCAAATTACCTCCAGATATCCACTCAAGCAGCTTAAAATGTTTGTTACCCCACACGTCATATTCCTAATATGTTTCTGCTGTATCATGCAGTTGTATGAAAAAGTATCCTGTTCTCTTTGTATCCTTTGTGTGAAAACCCTGGTGTTCCTGACAGTCCCTCTGCTTTTCTATTAAAAGCTGGCCACACTAAGCATGAGAGTACATTGTGGTCATTTCTCTAGCCATGCTGGGAACTCCGTGTACTCTCCTTCAAAGATTAGACTTGTCCTGATATGCTCCCGCTGCACAGCCATTCACTGGGAAGCTCAGTGTGCTGCTGCTTCTCCTCCCCCAGCTCTTATGCAGCTGGGAACAGAGGGAATGGGATCACTTGTATTTATAATTTTTTTTTATATCTATAAAGAAATGTTTTGCCTTTCATTTTTATTTTAAACTGAATGTTTTTGTTTTTTTTTCAAGGTGAACATTTACAATCACCTTAAGTTTTTGGGCCCCTGGCATATGCCCTAGGCTGAGGCAAGGGCCAAGTGGGCAGACACCCTAAACACACATCCCTCCAGGTAAAGCCCAGGAAGTAGAGAACCCTGTAAAAAGGGGACCCAAATATTTATTATCTCCCAAGCCATACCTGTTAACAAGAATTTCATGGATTGGATGGGTCAAATGCATATCCAAAACTTATTGATTGACCTTCCCACTCTAATTACTGGATCCTTCACAGTAACAGGCAGAAGCAATCAACAAACTGAGTTTAATGTAGACCTGCAGAGCCTAGAAAAAGTTGAAGAGATTCTCATGCTGGTTAAAGCTGCCAAAACACTTTAGCTTGCCACTTTTGTTATTTTTGGACTTCTGTGTTTAAATAATTATATGTTTACTCCTATACTTTTCATGTTGCACACTTATTTTCCTTGCACCTTCAAGTGTTCAGCCAAGGCACCTTTGAGATGTCATCTTGTTAAAGAGCTGCCTAGCCACAGTGATTGTGTTCCATAGTTGAATCCAGTGCCTCCCACTTACATGTTTTATGGTATTTTTGCCACCTGTGTCTTATTTAATGGATTTCTTCTCACTTCCTTTTTCTGTAGAAACAAAAGAAATAGAGAGGATCTCTCCAAAGTTAGGTAAATCCCCTCTTAGGCAACTGTTATTGGAACAGGTGTTCTGATTACAATATTTTCCCCCAATTTTTGCTCCGGTGACAACTCACAACAAATTCTCATGCACTACTCTCCATTTTTACACCACGTTATTGCCTCTATGGTTTCTGCTGTTTTGCAACCAGTGTTTTGTTTGTTAACCATTTCTATATTATTCTTTTTTAGAAATGTAGTAAGTAAAATAAATAAAAAGGTTGAAGGGATCAGGTCAATGGAGAATTTAAGCATGAAACTTATAAAAAAAAACCTGGTGTTATTGGATGGTTACTGGGACCATAGACCCTGAGATTCCCCTAAAAATCCCCCCGAGAACTCCTCTTGTCCAGTAGTTGAGACAACTGGCCTAAATTAAAAGTCATGTTAACATATTTTGTTTGTATCTCATGGAAAACATTATAATAGATGCAGTAACCACTGACTTCCATATGCTTACAGAACCTTTCCTATGACTGATCAGTCTGTAATCTATATCCTGCTCTGTGATCTTTAAATAAGGAATTTACAGAAACAAAGGTTGAATAATTCATTTTATGGAATTGCATGTAATCTTATCCTGAAGGGAAAAAAACTCAGTACCCCTAGATAAAATCAGAAACATTAAAATGTGCTTATGATGTTGCATAGATATGATTGATTTTGTGATTATTCAATGCAGTAATGGAAATAACTATGTAAGAATTGGTTGTCTGGATACAGATTGGTTTCCCTAGTGGGTTGTACTTCCTGACAGAATGACCCAAATTGTCACAACATTTTTTACAGTAGTTTAGATCCTTGATACTGGATTTCTCTCTCATATATTTAGTGGAAAAGCTTCCTGTCCATTAAAACCTCTAGAGGATCTTGACATGAATATCTGGTAGATGGCTGTTTTTAAATTGTGAGAACAGGACATAAAGACCAGATTGAATTTCAGCTGACTTTGGTAAATTAGAAGCTGCAGCTCACTTTTGTCTGTGAGAGGAAGTCTCTTCTATGCAAAAGAAATCCCCTCTTAGACAGTTGTCACTGGAACAAGAGCCCCCCCCCCCCCCCCCCCGGAAGATTTCCCAACTATTCTGTTATGGTAGCAAATCAAATTTTTGGTTTCCCTCTTCACTTTCTCTCCCGTTGATACTGGTGATCAGGACAGTTAAAGCAATAAAAAGCTGACAGGTTTCCAACCACTCTATTCAAAACGGAAAGTAAAGTGTTGGCTTATGCTTTGAACCCTAACCAAATTTTAAATTTTAATTAGTTAAATGCATTCAAAGTGCATCAAAGCAAGAGGTGTGCAAAGTATTCCAGTTTTTTTTCTTTACTTTAGTCCTTGTTCTATGTGATGAAGCAGTAGTCTCTTTGCTGAGGTACAATATTCCACCAACTGAGTAAGGCCTACAGCTTTACAATCAGCGGATCTCAAGCTCCATGCTGATTGGAGAGCTCTGGCTCAGCAGGGGGTCTACTTCCGTGCAAAAAGAAAGGGTTCTACACTGCAGCATGCCGAAAGGAGCCAGGCTTTTCTATTCAGGCTGTGGTTGCTTTTCAAAGAAAATTTACTGTAATGCTGCATACTCGTGATCGGTTTTCTTGTCGGAAAAAGACATGTCGGCTTTTCCGACGGGATTCCGCTCAAGTTTGCCTTGCATACACACGGTCATGCAAAAGTTTGCTGAAATTACGACCGTCAAAAACGCGGTGACGTACAACACTACGACGAGCCGAGAAAATGACGTTTAATGCTTCCGAGCATGTGTCGAATTGTTCCTGAGCATGCGTAGAGATTTTGCGCATCAGAATTGCCACAGACGATCGAATTTTTGGATAGGAACTTTTCCCGACCGAAAAATTGAGAGCATGCTCTCAATCTTTTGCTGGCTGGAATTCCGCCAGCAAAAGACCGACGGAGCATACACACGGTCGCATTTTCTGACGAAAAAATCTCATCGGTCTTTTGCGAGACGAAATTCTGACAGTGTGTACGCGGCATAAGAGTTTGAACACTTCTTGTTTCCATGAACCAGGAATGTATTTAGATTATCTGAATTGAAAGTAAAGTTGGGCTTCAAAATAATAAGGCCCAACTGTACTAAAATAAAACTCCACAAAGTGAGGTCAATAGCTTGTCAACTACACTAACATCTCTGGCTCTAATACACAGATCTAAAACATCAGAATGCTATTCCTTAGTTGCACCTCGATCCATCCACTGATCTCTCTCACTGTTGAGAAGCAAATTTATACTAGCAGAATTATGGGAAAATTCTAAAGCTAGTAGAATGCCAAGGGTGTGGTGTATTAATCTAAATATCTGTGTATTTGAGGCACAAACATGTATGTAGACATGAGCAGGCCCGGACTGGCCATAGGGCAGACCAGGCATTTGCCCGGTGGGCCGGGCCGTCCGCTCCGTAGCATGTTACTGTTCAGGCCGCACAACGGGAGGTAAGCGGCGACCGCGGCCTGAACATGGTTAACACAGGCCGTGGCCGCCGCTTGCCGCTACCGCTATGCGGCCGTGCCTTCTCCGGCGGAATTTTCGCCTGCATGGGCTGAGCTGTGTGTCTCTCTCACACACAGCTCAGCCTCAGAGCCGCGCTGATAGTTCCGCTCTCTGTTCCCAGGGACTGCTCCTCCAGCCAAGGTGTCTGCACGGTGGGGCAAGGGGGAGGGCTGCTGTCAGGACGTTCCCCCCCCCTCCCCTTCTCTTGGCAGCACATGTAAGGGGAAAGTTTCCTGTCTATTGTTCCTCCCTCACCAATGGCCACAACAGAGGGCCAATCAGGGACTAGAGGGACAGCATGGAAAATATAGTCCCAGAGATAGGTGGCCCAATTGTTTTCAGCAGGGAGCTGATTACACTCCCCAGCATGCACTCTGCTGGGGGGAGAAAGCCTGGAAACAAGCTAAGAAGTGCCTGTAGCAACTACTACAGGAGACATAAAAAAACGAAAGAGAGGACTGTGCTGGGGGAACTAATAGTCCCAGCACCACCAGAGAGAGCCACGCTGTATCCACACCACCAGAGAGAGCCACGCTGTACCCGCACCACCAGAGAGAGAGGCACGCTGTACCGCACCACCAGAGAGAGAGCCACGCTGTACCGCACCACCAGAGAGAGAGCCGCGCTGTACCGCACCACCAGAGAGAGAGCCACACTGTACCGCACCACCAGAGAGCCACGCTGTACCCGCACCACCAGAGAGCCACGCTGTAGCCGCACCACCAAAGAGCCACACTGTACCTGCACCACCAAAAAGAGCCAAGCTGTACCCGCACCACCAGAGAGAGCCATGCTATACCGCACCACCAGAGAGAGAGACACGCTGTACCGCACCACCAAAAAGAGAGCAGGTCAGTGTCACTGGGCAGTGTGGGCACAATAGGAGACAGACAGTACTAGCGTTGTATGGCCACAATAGGACTGGGACACTGTAATATAAAGGGGACTGCACTGTAAAGGGGCACTGTAATCATTGCAGTGCCCCTTTACAGCACAGTTCCCTTTATATCACTGTGTCCCTGCACATTACAGTGTGGAGGACCGACACCAGCCACCCCCGCGAATGTCCATCAACCGTCATCCCCCCCCTCCTGGTCCAAGGAAAAGTTGGCTGATCAGTCTAAAATGCCCGAGCCTATTTTTTGTCCCAGTCCGGGCCTGGACATGAGTGTAACTAACTCTCTGCTAAGTATGAGCAAAATTGTGAGTTTTCACGTCCAAGAAAATTTCGAGGATCTGACAAAATTTTGCGGTTTTGGCTAGATGCTTTGGAGACAATGTGAAAAGTGAAGTTAAGTTGATTTTGTAAGGTGTAGATAGATTTTATATGGCTGATAAATACATAAATGTTCACCAGCACACCTTGGATCATGAATTGCAGTCCAAAACTTTTATTTCAGAAAGATCACATCACAACAGGATAAGTGAAATGTTTCGGAGTCACACAGGACCCCTTCCTGAGGCATGTGAAGATTTTATATGGCTTCTGAAGGTGACAGACTCTGTGTTTAAATAACCTGGACTTGTGCCAAGAAATGGAATCTTGTTAGCCTAATTATTTTAATTACCGTATTTATTGGCGTATAACATGCACCTTTTTCCCCTGAAAATTGGGGGCAAATCAGGGGTGTGTGTTATAAGCTGACAGCGCACCTCGGAGGGGGACGAGCGCCGCCGGAATTCACAGAGCGGTCATCTCCTCTCCACTCGGCTCCTCGGCTCTCACTCGGCTTTCACTCGGCTCTCATATCACACACACACACAGTCCCGCCACCAGCATTGGACCAGTGTTCTGCCTATAACAGGAGCTTGTCCAATGCTGATGGCGGAGGAGGGACTGCGTGTGTGTGACGTGAGAGCTGAGTGGAGAGGAGATGACGGCTCAGTGATTTCCTGATTCAGGCTCATGAGAGATGGTGAGGCTACAAATTTTGAGAGATGGTGAGGCTGCAAACTAACTAAAATTAGTTTAAAAAACCGGCATTAATCAGGCTGCATTGATGAATTGATCAGGCTGCATTGAGGACTTTATTTAGGTTGCATTGAGGACATAAATCAGGCTGCATTAATGCATTGATCAGGGTGCATTGAGGACATTAATCAGGCTGCATTGATGAATTGATCAGGCTGCATTGAGGAATTTATTTAGGCTGCATTGAGGACATTAATCAGGCTGCATTGATGCATTGATCAGGCTGCATAGAGGACATTAATCAGGCTGCAATGATGAATTGATCAGGTTGCATTGAGGAATTTATTTAGGCTGCTTTAAGGACATTAATCAGGCTGCATTGATGCATTGATCAGGCTGCATTGAGGACATTATTCAGGCTGCAATGATGAATTGATCAGGTTGCATTGAGGAATTTATTTAGGCTGCTTTAAGGACATTAATCAGGCTGCATTGATGCATTGATCAGGCTGCATTGAGGACATTATTCAGGCTGCATTGAGGACATTAATCAGGCTGCAGATGGACATTGATGGGCACTGACCCTTAATTTGCTTAAAAGTTGTTTATTTTAAAAATATGTTTTTTTCCTGAAACTTCCCTCTTAAAATGAGGGTGTGTGTTATATGCCGATAAATGAGCAGAATGATAGCGACATCACTAAAATGTGTGAGATTAAGAGTGACAAGAGCCCAGAGTGGGTTGGATAAGCAAAAAATGACCCTCAACTGTATATCAATGACTATGAGGCTACAGGAATAGGAGTACCTATGCAATTTACATTCCGAGAAGTGCACTGCAATTTTTTTTTTAAGGAATTTAAGGTTATGCCACGTACAAACGAGCGGAATTTCCGACAGCAAGAGTCTGATGGGAGCTATTCATCGTATATTCCAACCGTGTGTATGCACCATCTGACTTTTTCTGTCGAAAATTCAGACACACTTAGATAGAACATGTTCTATATTTTTCCGATGGAACAAATTACTATTGGAAAAAACACTCGTCTGTATGCTGTTCTGACGCACCAAAAACGATGCATGCTCTGAAGCAAGTACGAGACGCAAGCTATTGGCTACTGGCTATTGCACTTCCATTTTCTAGTTCCGTTGTACGTGTTGTACGTCACCGCGTTCTGGACGGTCGGAATTTGGTGTGACCGTGTGTATGCAAGACAGCTTGAGCGGAATTCCGTCGGAACTCTGTCATAAAAACCTTCAGAGTATATTCCGACGGCAAAATCGGTCGTGTGTACAGGGTATAAAGGTACATTTTTCAGGGTGCTGCTCAAGGACAATTAACATTTCTAGATGTTCTCAAAAAGATAACACATTTTCACTTGTTTGAGTTTAGGTCCACTTTAGGAGGGTTTGGACTTACTAGCAGCAGAGCTATTGAGCTGCAAATCGGGTTGCTTTACAGGATCTCCATTGTGGGAAGAGTGGGTAATGCAGACCCATACATGAGAACCAAAATGTTGTAAGTCATTGATTACTAACATAAATGGTATGCATGGTACACAGTAGAAGGATATTTTCCCATGTGCTGGGTCAAGTGAGTGCCACATGAATCAGTAAAGGGCACACAAGGTGAAGCATTTTTCCTATTCTCACTAGCCTTCAGCACACATACAATCTCTGTTTGTGAAGCCCTGCTGGAAAAGGGAGCTATCAATCATTCACTCTGCACATGTAGGCTTCAGTGAGTGTTATGTGATACTCTTTGGGCCAGTGTGTAAGGTGCAGTCTCTGGAGGTCTTCTAGCAGTGTGTAGGGTAGAGTTGTTTGGCAGTCTCTATGTTGCTCTGTTTGGCCAACTCTCTAGTAGTATGTATGTGTGCCACAGTCTTTGGCACTCTGTTTGGCAGTTTCTCATGTAGCATGTTTGGCACAGACTTTTTCATTTTCTCCAACCCTCTCTGGTAGCATGAAAACATCTCAAGCAAATCCCCTGGCAGTCTGTATGACTGGCAATCTGGAAAGACGGTCACTCTAAGGCCAGTCATAGACGGTGCAAATTTACAGGATTCCCCCATCAACACAGATGGTGTTGACAGGGGAATTCCTCCTGCCGAGCAATTGTCTTCTCCCGGCGGGTGGAGAAGAAAGTGATTATCACTAGCAGCTATAGCAGCCTCTTAATGGATAATGGAAAGTGAATCTGGCAGGCTGGTTGTACAAAAGTTGATCAATCAACTTGGTACATTCAGCCTGCCCATTAATGGTTCAAATCTCATTGGCTGGTGTTCTGTCAAAATAGCCAATTCATCAAGATCTCCAATTACGTCACTTCTGGTTACTGTAAACCATCAGTAATTGGAGATTTTGACGACTTGCTGTTTTGACACAACACCGGCAACCGTATATGCTCTGGTACACGGTATTATGAAAGGATATTGTTAGTCCGCTCTGATACTAACCAACGAAATGGCCACCTCCTTGACGGCGACAACTTTTTCCTCCTTACCTGTTGTTGTGTCAACACAGCAAAGTCTTCATGTACCGGAGTGTACACGCTTGCCGGTGTTGTGTCAAAACAACAACTCATCGAAATCTCCAATTAATAATGGTTTACAGTAACCGGAAGTGACGTAATTGGAGATCTTGAATTGGCTATTTTGACAGAACACCTGCTGAAGTCCTTTTTGTAACTTAGCAGTCTAATATAATATGGTGGCCCTTTATTAAAAAAGCAGTGGTAAAAGTGGGTTTTGGGTAGAGTTGTAGTTACTGGGTTGATAGGTCTGAATAATTGTTGGTGATTTCGTTTCGACCGTGGATCGCGAGTTTCATCGTGGGTGCTAAGTTCATGCGAAGGGCAGGCGCATTAGTGAGAAACAAAGACCAAATGCAACTGGAAGCAATTACTACATTTCTTCAAAAGATCAATAGTATGTTTTAGCTTCAGACGTGAGAGGTTTATGTGGTTAAACAAGTGTGCGTTTCTTTTTGTCTATGTACATCTGTTGTTTAGTCAGTTGATGTATACCAGGGAAGGAAGAGTTACTCAGCATTCAGGAAGTTATTCCTGTTTACAGCAGGTGCTATTTGGAAGGATAGATGTAATACCATACTTTTCAACCGCACATAACAACAAACTGGAACACATTAAGCCAATCTGATCCTATTTGAACATGTCATATCCACTTTAGTCAAGATTTTACATGATCCAATTATTACAAAAGTCACAAAATAGAATGGGCTACAGACGTGATATTATGTAATGATGATTTTAAGCTATGCTGATTTATTTAAGATTATTTTGATTTCTAGCCTAAATGTTGCAGATCCAAATCCATCCTAACATAGTAGTGTTAATACAATCAGAGAACAAAGATGATTATAACAGTTTAATCATGTCATTCAAAGCATATTTAGTTGTAATTAGTTTTCCTACTTGTCTTAGTAATTATAAAGATGCGTATAATCTTCATATTTGGAGAACATCTTTAAAGTATAAGTTCACCTTTGGTTAAAAAATAAATAAGTAAAATGCACATATATTTGCAGGTAACAACATGTAAGTAAAACATACTAAAAGTGCACCTCAAAGTTCCCTGTCTTCCCAGTACCAACACTATGAAATGTGAAAGGGAAAAAAATGTGCATTTTTTATGTATTTTTTCACAGGAGCCTGCAGAGCATTGCACCCGTGATCACTGGATTGTGGGTGCAATGTCAGGCTCCTGCAGACACTGCCCACAGCTCTGTGCCCATACATCTGTACAGGCTGTCAGTGTTATGCCCCGTACACACGGTCAGATTTTCCGATGGACAATGTCCGATCGGAGCGTGTTGTCGGAAATTCCGACCGTGTGTGGGCGCCATCGGACATGTTCCATCGGATTTTCCGACACACAAAGTTGGACAGCAGGAGATAAAATTTTCCGACAACAAAATCCGATCGCGTCAATTCCGACCGTGTGTGGCCTGTTCCGACGCACAAAGTGCCACGCATGCTCAGAAGAAATTCCGACACGGGACAGCTCGTTCTGGTAAACTTAGCGTTCGTAATGGATAAAGCACTTTCGTCACGCTGCAATGTTCAAAATGGTTTAATACATTGCACTCTCTTCTTTATAATGTGACAAGAATTAAGTCGTTTTGATGCTCATATTCACACACACTTCTCACAAACTTTTTTTGTTACTATTTATCGGGATTCCCTCAATATATTTTGATTTCTCACATCTGACAACATTTTTTTTTTTTTTTTTTACTTTAATGTAGAATCTTTTTTTGTGTTTCTCTTTTTATTTTTTTATTTTTGGTGATTTTGATTTGTACTCCTGAAAATGTTTGTGTGTTTTTTGTGACAAGTTCCCACAACACCATTGATATGTTGTTCTATTTAATCTGTAGGAGGAGATTGTTTGGTGTTGTTGTCCCTTGTTAATTTCACATTGTACTTTAGAAATGTACCTGAATACTCACCAACAAACTGTCCTTTTTGGATGAAAACACACACAGGAGAGTAGAATTTACCTAAAAATATTTTATTAAGGGGTCACAACTATAAAAAAACAAAGAGGGAGGCAACGCTGGAGAAACTGCAGAAGTGGGCGAAGCCTTGGACTCCCAGGGCAGACATCAATTATTTAAAAGCAAAATTGGTGGCCTGAGGAGTCCATATCTAAGGGAGGGCAGTCTGGTCCAGAAGTCCCAGAGATCCGGAAAGCAGCAGATGACATCTGTGTCCCCAGGCTGTGGTCATACGAGAGACTGCATCTTCTGTCAGACCAGACTGAACCCAGGGCAATCACTCTCAGGTCTTCCTTCCACGCTTTCTTCCAGGCTTTGGCTGTGGTGGTGGAGTTGTGGCAGCAGGAGGAGGAGGAGGAGGAGGATGGTCCATCTCAATGACATCCATCTTGGGTGTCAGTTCCCCACTCTCCCCCTTACGAAGGACTTTATAAATCAGGTCCTCAGAAATCTTGCGTTGGCCCTCCTGCATGCCCTGCAATTTGGTGGCAGCCATGCAGGCAAAGGCCTCTTCAGGACTGGGGAAGGCTCTGAGGGACGCCGAAGCCTCCTGGATCAGCCTGTACACTGAATCCTGCACAGGACTGGGAGTGGCCTTCCTGGCCCTTTTATATGGCAGGCGGAGGGGAGGGACCTGAGACTCAGTCAGGCTGCGACTTGTCCCTGGCTTCTCTTGGCTGACACTTAGCCCCGCCTCCTCCTGGCTGCCACTAATCCCCGCCTCCTCCTGACTGCCACATTCCACAGCCTCCTCCTGGCTGAGGTCTTCCTGTGTATGAAAAAGGGACATAGTTTTAGTATTGTTTTCATCAATCACACACAATTTTCACCTCCTGACTGCTGCAAATTCAATGTTAACAAATATAACAGACTATCCTTCTGAGCCCAGCATTTTGCATTCTTGTCCCAATTTTGGGTGCCCACTACTGTGTATTGATATGTAAAACACTTTTTTTAATCAGCAATTAGTGATCAATAATAACATCTAGTAAACATAATTTCTTTATTGCCCAGAAATCTGTAGAAGAATGCTATACCTGACTCCAGCTGGGCTCCTCCACTTCTTCCTGGCTGGAAGGCCCAGGTTGGACATCGGAAGCCTCAGCTGGGGTGGAAGGAAGCGTGGAAGGAAGAGTGGAGAGGGATTCCCTGACTTCAGTGTGGTCTGACAGAAATCGCAGTCTCTCATAGTACCAGAGCCTGGGGACATAAACGTCATCTGCTGCAGCTCCAGACCTCTGGGAATCTGTGACCTTCTTGCGCTCCCTAAGATAAGTGCTCCTCAGGCCACCAATTTTAGCTTTTAAATAAGGGATGGTTGCTGTGGGGACCACCGGCTTCACCAACTCCAGCAGTTTCTCCAGCGCTGCCTGCCTCTTCTGTTTATGGTTATAGTGGGGGTGTCTCACCTGCCACAGACAGGGCAGCTCTCTGTACTTGTCAATAAACAGGGGCAGGAAATTGTGGTCGTTGAACCCATCCATTTTCTCTGCAAGACACAACACAAGACAAACCCTAATGTCAGGCCAAACTCCCCTAATCTTGTTACAATATAGGCTTCAATTTCGAAGCAGTATAGGCCCAAGTTTAGATCCTACCTTCGTTAGCACGATCGGCGTCTCCGATGCTCCTTCCTCCGCTCACAGATCGTACGTAAGACGCGCGCGTTACGATTTATACACACTGCGCATGCGTATAACTCCGCCCGCCCCTGACGTTCTTTCTATTCTATTCCCCGCCCCTTTTTGTTCGGCGCAGTGGAGGAAGAGCACATGGCGGATAGACAGCAGGATCGTGCTAATTACAGCAACGAGGAGGAGGAGGAGGAGGAGGAAAGGCCGGAGCCTGAAACGTCCCGATCCAGAAGGAGATTAAAGGACTCAAATATGTCCTTTGGGGAGATGTTGGAGATGGTGGACATCCTGAAGAAGGCCGACTATGATGGAAAGTATGGGCCTTACCCCAACCACAATGTCCGAAAGGCCAAGATCATGGCGAAAGTGGTCAGGAGTCTGCACCGGAAATTCGGGGTACGACGATCGAAAGATCAGCTCAGGAAGCGGTGGTCGGACCTGAAATTACGAGAATATGAGCAGTACAGAAAGATCCGGAGAGTGCTGCAAAAAAGTAAGTAGTTGTGCTGTGTTCCTATTGTTCTTGTGTTTATTACGTTCGTGCTGCTCCATGTGCTTTTAGGAACTGTTGTACAGTTTAAAATGGCAACTTTCATGTTCAAGAACAAAAGATTTGATCGATCAATTATCTACTAGTTGTGCCACATCCTAGATTCAAGTTAAGAGCAAAGGAGATTCCCCTAGCGGACTTTAAAGGCACAATTTTTTAAAGAAAATATTTTAAAAGGTATGTAAAGTAAATAACAGTTTATTAGTTACAAAAAAATAATCAAGTGAATTACATAGTTACATAATTAAAAACAAGGAATGCAGTTCCATAAATATAGAAGTTTAGTGATACCAATACATATGCACCCGACGCGTTTCGGAGTTGCTTATGCCTCCTTCTTCAGGGGTGATTGTAGGGTTTGCAACAAGAATTTTCTATATGGGAAATAATATGTATAACATAGACATGATAAGTACACAATAAAAGATCATAGATATAAAATCTATAGTTGTATGAGTCTATATATACACACATATATTTTTATGTTTACACTTACATTGGTATCTATGGATATAGGTTATGCATTCCGGGATAGATTAAAAAGAACATAGGTATGTTGATGTACTGCCCATCGGACACGCTCCCTGGTCGTGATGCGTAGAACTTTAGTAAAGTATAACAGAAATATTCATAGAGCCACTGTCGAGGTGGAGGTGAAGAGGTATGAGTACATAGGGTAGTTTTATTCTTCCTTCCAGTAGGAAGAAAGGCCCATAGGCCTTTCTTCCTACTGGAAGGAAGAATAAAACTACCCTATGTACTCATACCTCTTCACCTCCACCTCGACAGTGGCTCTATGAATATTTCTGTTATACTTTACTAAAGTTCTACGCATCACGACCAGGGAGCGTGTCCGATGGGCAGTACATCAACATACCTATGTTCTTTTTAATCTATCCCGGAATGCATAACCTATATCCATAGATACCAATGTAAGTGTAAACATAAAAATATATGTGTGTATATATAGACTCATACAACTATAGATTTTATATCTATGATCTTTTATTGTGTACTTATCATGTCTATGTTATACATATTATTTCCCATATAGAAAATTCTTGTTGCAAACCCTACAATCACCCCTGAAGAAGGAGGCATAAGCAACTCCGAAACGCGTCGGGTGCATATGTATTGGTATCACTAAACTTCTATATTTATGGAACTGCATTCCTTGTTTTTAATTATGTAACTATGTAATTCACTTGATTATTTTTTTGTAACTAATAAACTGTTATTTACTTTACATACCTTTTAAAATATTTTCTTTAAAAAATTGTGCCTTTAAAGTCCGCTAGGGGAATCTCCTTTGCTCTTAACTTTCATGTTCAAGGGCACATTATTCGTTCGGATCACACATTTTTTTTTCGGACTATAAAATACCATTGTTTAGCCCATATGCATTTGGCCACCATTTTGAGGCCCTATACTTGTCTTAATTGGGTTGTGTAGATGGCTTTGTTACTAGAATGAAATGCAAACTAGATTGTGTGTAAGGAGAGGACACTGAGCAGCTGTTTTCACATCTGGACACTGGAGCACTAGTGTGGGACCCCAGAACACCCTTTTTATTAGGGGGGCCACACAGGTGCTCCAGTGTATACTATAGGGGGGGTCTCCATCTGTGAAGCTTGTACAAAACAGGTAAAGTATTGCAGCTTGACAAAGGACACTAAAAAAGCTACATCTTGGAACTCTGCTAAAATAGACAATTGTACCCCACTTCCAAGCAATGTTTCATCTTTAGAGTTCTGCCATCAAATATCTGTGTGCTAATTATACCATTTTTGTTTTACATAGGGGAGAAAAGACTCGGAGGACACCCCTCATCCGAGGAGACCAGAGCCCCCCCCCCCTCTGGAAGAAGGGAAAATCCCCCCAACACAAGATGAGCAGGAGGAAGAAGACGTGGTGGAACTAGTCACCACAACAGGTGAGTGTCTGCGACCACAGGCTCAGATAAGAGATGGATGGCGGCATTTTTTTTTAGACCTAATTTATTTTGGGTTTCCTTTCTTTTTAGGTGATCGTGAGGTTGTGGATGAAGATCCTTTCACATCCGAAAGTGCCCAGATCCTGATCGGGGAGATCATGGGGTGTAATTTACAATTGGAAAACATCAAGCAAAACATCAATGATGTTATTCCAAAATATAAAAACATCATTGATGTTTTGGGGCGAGTTTAAAGCACCTCAAAATCACTTTCTTCTTTTGTCTGCTACAATGTGCGAAATGTTTTTGTGATTTTTCCCAAAGCCAAATTTGGAGGATGCACACAGTGTGCCAACATGTGCTATCTGCCATCACAGGAGATCAATGGACGCGTTTTGGGGGTGCAACCCCTTCCTCAATAATAAAGTAGAGGTGAGGAAGGGCTTTCTCCCCCAAAACACATCCCTTGATCCCCCGTGATGGCAGATAGCACATGTTGACATTGGGAAATTTGTGTGCATCTTCCAAATTTGGCTTTTCCAGGGGTGATTTCCCCCCATCTGAACGCAATATCAAACACAGTTCCTAAATACTCATGTCTGATATTGCCTTCAAGTTCTACCAAATGTGAACTTTGTAAGATCAAGATTTGTGTCTTTCTTGTGGGTTTTACACAGGCCTGTTTTCTATAAAATGCACATTTTGATTTTGGATAATGACACCACAAAATATGTTATACAACAAACATGTTGGTTTGTCAGAAAAACCTTTGGTAAATGCACATGTGATTGTGCTGGTATTAAAAAGATTGTTAATCAAGAATGTGTGGATTATTGTCTCAACGCTACAACACTTTTGGGGTGATGTAATTGTTGTTTGATGAGAAAATGGGGGTTATTTCCTAAGGGCAAATCCACTTTGCACTACAAGTGCAGTTTCAGTGCAGTTGCAAGTGCACTTGTAGTGAAAAGTGTCTTTGCATTTAGTAAATAACAGCCAACAGTGCTTTGTATAAGGTTACACAATCACAACATTTTCTGCACTCCACACATTTCTGTCAGGGTCAGCTAAAACAAACACAAGCAGTAAATGTCCACAAAGAAGAGCCTGGGGGGAGATGCCTGTCGAGAACTTGAGGTCCTGCAGGCTTCTCCCTGTCGCCAAATACTGCAAGGTAGCGACCAACCTCTGCTCCGGAGTGATGGCTTGCCTCATGCAGGTATCCTGCCTGCTGATATAGGGGGTCAGCGAAGCCAACAGACGGTGAAACACGGGGTCCATCATCCTGAGAAAATTCCTGAAATCACCAGGATTATTCTCACGGATCTCACGGAGCAAAGGCATATGACAGAACTGGTCACGCTGAAGCAACCAATTCTTGGTCCATGAACTCCTCCTCGCCCTGTTCATGGACTGGACTTGTGTCAAGGTCAGGACCCCAACACCAAGCCCCCGCACAGCACGAACTGTACGAGGAGTACGCATACGAAACATGGCTAGAAAACGGTCGGCTGCTCAGAACGAAGTAACAGAACGCACTGAAGAACAGCAAGGCCTGTGAAGAGCGACCTGAAAAACAGCAACGAGCGGACAAGATCGCACAGAAAACTCCGATACGAACTGACTGCACGCACTGAAGAGCAAATACAAACCCACAAGCACAAACTGAACGGCAGAAAACGATCTGAAAGCCACGAGTCTGAAAAAGCGCGAATCGTCTCTCACCAAACTTTTACTAACACGAGATTAGCAAAAGGAGCCCAAAGGGTGCCGCGCTTGGTTCTGAACCGGCCTTTTCTAGTCTCGTCGTACGTGGTGTACGTGACCGCGTGGTTGTCGATCGGAAATTCCGACAACTTTGTGCGACCGTGTGTAGGCAAAACAAGTTTGAGCCAACATCCGTCGGAAAAAATCCTAGGATTTTGTTGTCGGAATGTCCGAACAAAGTCCGACCGTGTGTACGGGGCATTAGAGTTGTAGGAATCGTGGATGGACTACGAACATGTTGCTAAGCTTGCTTACAGTCCATTGAAACTACAAGTCTGTCTGCCACAGTGGAAGAGGGGACTTGTTGTTTATTCATGCTCAGATCCCTGAGAATGAATGATGCAGCTGTGCGGGCCGAGCTCTGCACAGCCTTGACAATTTTAAATGTGACAGGCTGCACAAGGAAGAACAAGCTCAGGGGGAGAGGGGTGTCTGCTTGAACATGCTACATGTTACACACTAAATATGGGTGTAATGTGTAACATGTTCAAAAGGTGAACCTATCTTTAAAATTACTATACTATGTTCCACAGTTAGATTTAGATTTAGATTCCTGATGCACACATGCAGCGTTTTGGCATTTACTGTATGAACCACAAGGCCACTGCAGGCAGTAGTTTCTTTAGACTGATTTCTAGTAGTTAATTAGATTTGATTTGTTCCTTGGTTTTCCTTATGCTGTCCGTCCATTTTCTCTTTTAGGTGTATGTTTATTAAACTGAGAAGTTTTTTTTCAGTTGAGTTCTCGACAGTTCTCAGAGGAAAATTATCTCCTCTACAGCCGGTTTATGAAGCTGAGAACTTCAGTTCTCAGAGGGAGAACAGAGGAGAAGTGTTTCCTCTGAAAACGGCCGAGATCAGTGTAAAAGTGGATGGGCTGCCTGTAATCTCGTGAGATATTGTGAGATTACGGTACAGCTGAGTTCAAAAAGTGAAACTAAAGTTTAAAAGAACATGTAATTACATGTTTTGAGACATGTGATAAATAAGTAAATATATATATATTCATATTTATGTGTCTATGTGTGTATATATATATATATATATATATATATATATATATATATATATATATATATATATATATATATATATATATATTAATATGTATATATATATATATATATACAGTATCTCACAAAAGTGAGTACACCTCTCACATTTTTGTAAATATTTTATTATATCTTTTTGGGTGATAACACTGTTACAATATAAGTAGTGAGTGTACAGCTTGTATAACAGTGTAAATGTGCTGGGAAGCAGGAAAACTTCCCCAGCGTCAAAATACAATGATCAGTGTTGCTGACTATAGCTGATGGCTATAAATGTTCGGCAAAAATCCCATAGGCTTGGTTGTCTATAGATCAACTTGTGTACAACCAGCCTGCCCATACATAGATCTAAATTTGGATCCATGTATGGCCGGGTTTATACTGACCATTCCTAGAGCCAATGAAATCCTGGCTGTGGAGCTCCTTTTCAGAATCGTCTCTGCTAGACCTGTGCATGGTCTGTGTGCTGCAAAATGGTGAAAAATAAAAAGACTCAAAGTTGTAAACAGATAACAAACTAAAAAGCTTTACTGCTGATCAGTTTAAGGTCAAACTATTGGCCCTAAAAAAATTACTCCCTCCTCTGGTTTGTGAGGGTGGGGGTACAATATAACTGCCTTTCTGTGTTTTTTTTATGCATTTTGTTGTTTTTTTTACTTAATTTTAGAATTTTGTAACATTTGCATGGCGTACTTCTTTAGCTAATATATTTAGGCTAGACATTTTTCATATCCCTTCCATCTGAGTAAGCAGTATTCATTATCAGGTTTCCTTCCCTTCTAAATTTTAAATTGATCTTGGATATTGTATCTTAGCAGCAGAGACACAGAAAACAGAAACTCAGAGCTGCTGATGAAATATTTCAGCTATAATAAGCAATGTAACCTTTCTATAATAGAATTCTGTTATATTTCACTTAAGAAATACACAAAATGTTCCAAAATCCATTTCTAAAGATAAATAAATAGTAATTTGAATTACTATTATCAGACAATAAAGAACCTGGTAATCAGTTCTTTTAATTATGTAAGCTTTACAGACGGCCCCAGGCACATTTCTGCTCCGCTTGTCTCATGGTGCTGAACAACAGAACACAGTGTCATTTCATTGGGTTGACTAATGTTGAAAATAAAAGCCCTTTCTTTGCCTTCAATGTCAAACAAGACATATAAATCACGTTAGGACAATCGGACCTAGTCTGGGGTTTTGTAACAAAAAAAGAAAACAAGATAAATGACTTGTTACGTTGGGAATTAAAGACCTGCTGCTTAAATAGGAAAACTGAGTCATTTCCTACATATTTTGTGTTACACCTAAAAATTAAATTAGTAATATACCAAGCAAATTACAAAAATATTTGGGTTTAACGTAATCCTAATTTTTTTTCACTTTATTAAATTACAGAATTTTTTTGTAACTTGTAGGTGGTTGTACATGGGCAGCTTTCCCATAGATTAAAAAAAGTTCACAAAGTATTAAGGGATCAATCCACATAAAGTGATATTTGGTTATAGATAGAACCTCCTGGATTGTTATGTACTGTATATAGGCTTCAATAGTAAGGTCTCCTTGCCATAATTCTCAATACTCTTCCTGTCCACCTGAGTTTTGGGTGCTCAGAGTCCTTATCACCTTCTGTGTTTTCTAGCACTTTGTGCTGCATTCTTCATAATATAAAATAATATAAAATTACAGAAGAGAGAGTAAAAACCCTCATAAAATCTGCAGAACTGGAACAGATATCTCACCAAGTCACCAGTAAACCCCCCAAAAGAGATATATAAAATTGTCATGCTGTTTAACACTCTGCCAAGTACCAACTGATGCCAGTTTTTAGTGACATGACGCTCTGAAGTTCTTTTAGCAGATGGCTTAGACTTGTATGGATAGGCATCTCAACACAAGGACATTTCTTATTTCTAAATTTTCCACATGTCTCCTGGCAAGATCAAGTCCCACACTCTGTAGTCATGTCTTAGGTGCTGGATTGCCTCATTTTAACTGAAGCAATCTTGAAGGAAACCCGTAGAATGTAGAATGTGAAGTTGGACAAAATTTGAGCTGTGGGTGTCCCTGCAAGCACCACCTGGCTTGCAAAAAATGTTTTAAAAATTAACGGTGGAACCATGACTGCATCTTGTCAGATGTTGTCACTGTTCACATATTTAGACAGCCACAGGTGCCGCAGCTGCCTGCATACAATAGCCAGCAGTGGAGATTCCTCCATTCCTGATGTTGGTATGGAAGGGGTAATCAAGTGATTTTCTTTTCTGATTTAGCTCGCTGGCTGAATGAGGGAAAATCAAACCATGTAAGCTTTTCTTTACTTAACTAGCCAGCTGAATGGAACTCTGAAGCGTTTCACACTTAAGTCACAGTACTTTCTTTTATATGTGCACATTGCAGTAGGTAAAGATGATTCTGGTTTATCCATTCCCTTGGCTAGCATGAACTTTGTGCTCAATTATTTTCACCACAGCATGGCTGCATCTGAGTTTCTGCTGTCTATAAAGGTCATTGAACCATAATTGGGAACATGTCTACTAGAGGTTAATTGACTTGCAACCTCTAAACGCCACAAGCAGCATCAGTGACTGGCACTGTCTACATTGACAATGGATTACAGCCCTGAACCCTGTAAATAAGGTCAACTCAACACTGTTTGCCTTGTGATGAGTGGAACTAAGAGCAAATATGACACACACTAACAACAGAGCTACATTGCACAAAGCAGTGAACCTATGCAAACTACGAATAAAGTATAAAAACTACTGAGATAATGCAAGATATGTTTCTTACTAAAGCATTTACCACTTGATATACTTCCTAAATACCATACAAAACATTACAATTTGGCATTAAGTAAATTTTTACTATTGATTAATCCATTAGTTAATTAGTTGAGTTAAAGTGACCCTGTCACCACAATGTCACTTATAAAATAAGGCCGATCCTCTTTAAATTGTAAGCTCCATGAGCAGGGCCCTCCTATTCCTTCTGTATTGAACTGTATTGTAATTGTACTGCCCCCCCTCTAAATTCTAAAGCACTGCGTAAACTGTTAGCGCTATATAAATCCTATATAATATTAATAATAACAATAAAAGAAGACCATCTATAGTTATCTTTCTGGCTGCCTGGGTTCTGTAGTAACACACAAGGATATGAACACCATAAACCATAACATAAATGAAACTGAATTATATTTAAAAAAAGACATGCAGAGTGCGCATGCGCGCGGTGCCGAGGTCGGACATGAGCTGACTCCGCTCCGCACGCCTCCGGCCAGAAAAGCTAAAAATAGCAAAGGGGGAACGAGCGGAGCTCTGCCAAACGGACATCCCGAAGCCTGGGAGCGGACGATGCAGCGGAGAGGGTCGGAAAACAACCGAAACCCCCCACAGCACCTCAGGAACACCCGCGCCTCTAAGGCCCAGCAGTCTCCCTCTCCCAAGATGGCGCCGGGGAAGGGAGATTCCACACGCGGCGGAGCCTCAACACAGCGGCGGCCCCCGCAGCCCTCCACACAACAAAGAGGGGACCTCACAGAAGGCTGCACAGCACAGGACCAGCACCAGAACTGGGTGACCCAACAGCCACTGCCATCAAAACCAAGGCCAACAGCACCTGAGAAGGTGAGTCCCCAGACACAGCAGCGGCCCCCCCAGCCTAAGATGGCGCCTGTCAACAGCGATCACCCACATGAGAGCAAACAGATGCAGGCACAGCAGAACAAATCGCTCAACCCAATTACTTTCCAGGTTGAGGTGCATAGAGACCCCTTCTCCTCCCAGTCCCAGGAGGGACCTTGCTCCCCACAGAGCGACCACCCGCAGATGTCCCCGTTATCGGGCTCCTCGGACAGGCCGTTACTATTCACTGACTCCCCAGCTTCCTCCACAGACAGGCAAATGGCAGAAATTGCTGAATTAGCCATGAGTCAAAACAGTGGGCCTTCCTCACAGCCACTGGCCCCTGCTGCAGGATATTCAGGCGACACAGTCCTCCTAGCTAGATTTTCAGCACTCCTACAGCAGGAACTGTCAAAAGCTTGCAACATTATCACCACAGGTATGAAAGATGACTTCCAAAATATAGGGGAGAGGTTAGACACGATCGAGTCTAAAATGGATGGGACGGTTAAAAGAGTCAATCAAAACTCCAAAATGATCACATCCCTACAGGATCAACTGGACCAAGCAAACGCAAAAATCGAAGATTTGGAGAACAGATCTAGGAGGTATAACTTCCGCGTGCGTGGCCTCCCAGAATCCGAATTAGACCTGGAAGATTCGATCCACGATCTAATGAAACAATTGATACCGGATATTTCCCCTCACCAAATGGAACTGGATAGGGTGCATCGAGCCCTGACAGCCCCAAGACAAGATGGACTGCCACGCGACGTGATAGTCAAGCCTCATTTCTACCGCATTAAAGAAAGGATCATGTTGGAAGCAAGAAATCAAGGAGACATAACCATCTCGGGTCACCCAATCCAGATTTTTGCGGATATAGCTCAAGTAACAATCCAGAAAAGGAGAGCGTTGAAACCGTTGCTTAACCAACTCATCAACCGACAGATTAAATACAGATGGTCGTTCCCATTCCGATTGTCATTTATCTACAAAGGCAAGTCCCACTCATTTACCACTTTCCAGTCGGGCGAGGCCCTCCTCCAAGATTTGGGCCTTCTGCCCACGGAGCCACAGGAACCCAGTGCCCTATTCGACGAAAGCCGACCGATCTCCCCCCTGTGGTCCCAACCAAGGGGCCCTAGAGCCAGAAAACTTCCGCTAGCAACCTGAACACTACCCCAGAAGCAGATTACAACTTCGGTATTTGCGACCGAGTATTCTAGTATTGGTCCAAGACCTGCTCTTGAAGACCCTGCTGCGGGCGTCTGACTGTTCCTGAGGACGCAGTATCCGTTGAAGCCGTTCCGGTTTGATACAGACTTAAAAGTTGACTTTATATCAGGTTATAAGTTATGTTGTCTTAGATATCTCGAGAGGGGAGTCTGCCTTATCGGCAGACTCGCCTCTACAATTTTTTTTTTTTCGCCTCTCCCCACCCCTCCACTATTATGCTTGAATTCAGTAGTGAAACTTCCCAATCAATTATGCGAGTGGATCCCGCTCGTCCCCCACTTGAAGCTAGCAAATAGTGCCGGAGGTGAACCGCATGCCACCACAAGTGAACCTGTCTCCACCGCAAGCGGAGAGACAACTTCACGAAACAAACTCAGGGGCTAGATACCCCTGCAACCACACTGAAATGCAGTGTGCAGGTGTCTTTTTAACACCTCTTTTTTTTCTATACCTTTTTTTATTATTGTTATTTCCCCCTTTTACCTCCCCTAAACAATTTTTTGTGGTTTTTGTCGTGAACAATAGGTTTTGCTTAATACTACAACAAAAAACAGCACTATACTATCTATGCCTCTACTTCTCTAATTCTGCCTTTTTCTCTCCCTTCCCCCTTTTCCACTTCCTGACCGCGCTCCTGCCCCACGCAAGAACCCGAGAGGAGGATCCAGGAGACTTCCAAAAAATTCCACTGAAACAACTAAAATGTGAGTACAGCCTTCCAAACTGCCATGTCCTGTAAAAACCAACCTACCTACACGATATTGACGCACAACACTCAGGGTCTAAACTCCCCTACTAAACGGACCAAGGCCTTTCAGCAATACCATAAATTAGGGGCGGACATCCTCTTACTACAGGAGACACATTTCTCACGTACGTCAGCCCCAAAATTCCTGAATGCAAAATACCCAACGATTTATCTGTCTAATGGTCCAGATAAAAAGAGAGGAGTAGCTATATGCATCGCTAAAAGGGTCCCCTTTACTCCCACTAATGTGATAAGGGACAGGGAGGGCCGCTATATTATGGTAGCTGGTAGAATCAACGACAGTGAGGTCACCTTTTTGTCTTATTATGCTCCTAACGTTGGACAGATAAATTTCTTCAACACAATGCTAGAGGTCATAACACCCCATTTAGTGGGTCACGTGATGCTAGGGGGAGACAGCAACACTTCACTAGATCAAATCCTAGATAAGTCGGACCCCCGAAAGACGACCCTAAAGCATTCCCCTAAACAAAGCAGCACCCTAGCACGCCTGCTCCATAACCACGACCTGATAGACCTTTGGAGAGAGGCCCATCCCACAGAACGGGACTACACATTCTATTCACATGTACATAAAACCTATTCGCGCATTGATCATTTGTTCACACTTTCCCCATTAATCCCATATATCTCTTCGACAAAAATAGTACCTACAGTATGGTCTGACCACTCTGCGGTTCTGGTGGTTCTATCAGATCTCTGGTCGAAATCCAGACAACCTTCTTGGCGATTGAACGAATCATTACTAAGCGACCCCATAATCGCCAAGGAAGTTGAGAAAGCCATACAACAATATTTTCAAGAAAATACCCTTCCGTCCTCCTCTCCAGAGATAGTATGGGCTGCCCACAAGGCCACACTGAGGGGCATACTAATACAATTAGCTACTAGGGTCAAGAGAGAACGAACTCAAACAATTCAACAACAGGAGAGAGAGCTAAATAGATTAACACATGAACAAAAATCCAACCCACACATAGACCTTAGAAGCCAGATTGATACAGCAAGAACAGCATTAAATTTGAGCCTTACCACAAAGGCAGAGAAATATATCAGATGGTCCAAACACCGCTATTACACAATGGGGGACAAACCAAACAGATTACTAGCTAGGAAACTAAACCCAAGACCATATAACCCGGCGCTACCCAAATTGAGACTGCAGACTGGACAAGTAACACAGAACCCCCAACTCATACTCCAGGAATTCTACACATTTTACTCTAAACTATACGACTCCCCAAAGGAATTCAACATTAACAAAGCTGAAGAATTCCTGAGGGACATGCCACTCCCAACCTTATCTAGTGACCACATCGAAAGAATGGAGGCAGAGTTTACGACGAATGAAGTGGCGATGGCTATCAAATCCCTGAACCCGTCGAAGTCTCCGGGTCCAGATGGATTCTCAGGCCACTACTACCGCAAATACACGGAGATTCTGTCTCCTCGTCTTTGCGCCTTCTCCAATTCACTAAGAAAGGGACTCCCGATTCCACTTCACGAAAATAAGGCCTTTATACATGTTATACCCAAACCGAATAAAGATCACGGGGACTGTGCGAACTACCGTCCCATATCGTTGATCAATGTAGACCTCAAAATACTAACAAAGATATTAACCACCCGCATGAACTCATTTATTTCGAAATATATCCATCCAGACCAGACGGGATTTGTCCCCAATAGACAAGCGCCCGACCAAACCAGACGCATAATAGATATAATCTCTGCTCTAAACTCGGGATGGGATGGGGGAGGTCGGAGAGGAGCTCTATTGGTTTCATTGGATCTACATAAAGCGTTCGATTCCCTATCCTGGGACTACCTTTTCTATATTTTGGGGAAATACGGGTTTGGATCCCACTTTCTAACCACACTTAAAACAATTTACAGTCACCCCACAGCTAATCTAGTAGTAAAGGGATATAAATCCCATAACATACAGATACTAAGAGGTACTAGACAGGGTTGTCCCTTATCCCCCCTATTATTTATTTTAGCCCTAGAGCCCCTGGCCATTAAAATTCGAGAACATCAGGATATACTGGGGGTGAAATGCGGCGACAGAGAACACAAATGCGCAATGTTTGCAGATGACATCTTACTGCTACTCTCCTCTCCGGTCACCTCCTTACCCAATCTACAGCTGGTGCTGAGACACTTCACGGAATTCTCGGGACTTAAAGTGAACCAATCTAAAACTCAAGCACCTAACGTTTCCTTGCAAACACACATAGTCCAAGCGTTACAACAATCCTACCCTTTTAAATGGCAGAAAGAGACAATGTCATATTTAGGCATCTTCCTCACTCCTACCCTCACTACACTATATAAACATAATTATCCCCCACTATTCAGGAAAATACTAGAAGATATCAAAAAATGGTCAAATAACCCCCCGTCATGGTTTGGAAGGCTGTGCTCAATTAAAATGACGGTTTTGCCGAAGGTGTTATATCTGTTTAGGACCCTTCCAATAGCAGTTGTAAGGAACGATCTACAGAAATTCCAGAAAAAATTGCTGGACTTTGTGTGGGGATACAGGAGACCTAGAGTGAACAGGAGAACACTTTCCACACCTAAACAGATGGGGGGCCTGGGAATGCCAGATTTACTCAAATATTACCAAGCAGCACAAATGTCCCAATTGATCAAATTCCACACTAGACAGTCTAGACCGCTCTGGATGTCAATCGAATCTTCTCTGTACCCTGACAGAGAGATTAGTCAACTAATGTGGTTAAAGGCGAAGGACAGGCCGGCCATGATGTGCCCGAGCTTGTCTTTCTCCCTAAATTTGTGGGACAGACTATCAACAGCCTACGGGTTTAGGTCCCAACACAACCCATTGGCCCCTCTATTTGGGAACACACTGTTCACTCCGGGTCTTCAACCCCGAAATTTTTTGTGGTGGACCAACAAAGGATTAATACGTATTGCAGATTATTGTGACCACAGGGGTGCTTTGTCGAAATCAACCTTACAGGAGAAATACGAACTCCCAAATTCAGAACTATTCCGTTTTACCCAGATAAGACATTTTTTAGCGACCCTGAATCGCACCTCTGATATCACTACATTCACCCCAATGGAAAACCTCTGTAGGAATTTCGATAAGCACACTGGTCACATATCACGGATATATAATATATTGACCTCATCTATCTCAAAAATGCATTACATGCAAAAATGGGAACAAGATATGGAAATGGAACTAGATATGGAAGTTTGGAATAAGATAATACTGAATGCATCTAAGTCACTTGTTAATACCTCCTTGATAGAGGCAAACTATAAAGTAATGATGCGATGGTACATGGTCCCAGAGAGGATAGCAACTTTCGTTCCAGGGGCGTCCCCCCGGTGTTTTAGAGGTTGTAATGTAAATGGCACTTTTTACCACACTTGGTGGACGTGCCCCAAAGTGAGGAGATTCTGGATACGCACGTACAATCTAATATACTCCCTCACACAAGCGAACCTAGTCAAATCACCTCTGCACGCGCTGTTGGGACGCCCAGTGGAGGGGACATCAAAGTCAATGCGCAGATTGATTACATTTATATTTGTGGCGGCCAGGATTTCCATAGCTAAGTCCTGGAAGTCTCCCACAGTTCCCTTTTACTTATTAAAAGCCAAACTATCATGGATAATGATAAATGAGCGCCTAACGGCAATATTGAAAGATAAGATGACCGGATTTAATAAAACTTGGGACCCTTGGATAAAATACCTCACCAATACGTAGGTTGCCCGACGATTGAGGCACCTACGGTGCGGCAGGAGCGCACCCCTACCACCCCCCTCCCCCCTCCTAATTCCTCTCATACCTGCTCTTTGTCCTTCTGCTTTTTTTCTCTCTCTCTCCATTTTCTTCACGATCCTTATTTTTGATTATAGTCAATGATGACTATCACAGTATGTTACATAATTTACCAGATGTTTATTTTACTTTCTGTAAACTTAAAAATTTAATAAATACCATTGTTTGAAAAAAAAAAAAAAAAAAGACATGCAGGCTCTTTCTGGTACAAATTGTATGAAGGGTCTAGCTATATCCTTTAGCTTGTAAGTTCCATGAGCAGGGCCCCCCTATTCCTTCTGTATTAAACTGTATGTAATCATACTGTCCCCCTTTATATCGTAAAGTGCTGTGTAAACTGTTGGCGCTATATAAATCCTTTATAATAATAATAATAATATTTTGTTGAACTGTTAGGCAGTTGGAGCTTAGTGCCTGGCCTGATTGCTATGCAAGGCAACACCGACATACTCGTGGTTGTAGAATCAAAAATTGACCACTGAATCGACTTTGTAAAGATCACTGGATATGCTGAACAGCTTTCATATTGGTTCTGAAGAAGTGGCTATATTTTATGAAATGCATTGGCAGTTTTATGTGAAATGGCAATAGTACTTAATGGCTAAGTGATTTGTACCAGTGGTCAAATATAAACTAAGCCATATAATTTACACCTTGGACATATTTTATCTTGTGGAATTCATGTGGGATTATATATGTAACTGTGTATCATAGATATATGTATTAAAGAACTCACTTTTGTATTTTTATAATACTTGGTTGTATATTTCTTTAGTGCTTTAATTTAACATCCCTTTTCATACCTATAGATATTTCCTTCTCCAAAAATAATACATGTATTAGCTGTTCCACCTAAATAACATCAAATTTAATAAATGCCTCCAAAAAAATAAAACAAAATATGTAATAATTGCTCCACCCTAGATGGAACAGATCAATATAGAAAAGGTTCTGCACACAAAACTAATATAGTCCAGAAATTATGTAGAAACATTCAATGCCAAGGGATGGTCAACTGATACTAAATATATATATATATATATATATATATATATATATATATATATATATATAAAAATATATATATATATATATATGTATAAATATATATATATATATATATATATATATGTATAAATATATATATATATATATATATTTGTTCTGTTTTTTTTTATTATACACTTAGCACTGGAGTTCTTTGGTCAGGCCTGACAATCTACAAGTAAATTACCCACCACAGATGTCAGGTGTTGGGGATGTATGAAGCATACAAGTATGTATTTGAAAAGTCCTTGCATTGTTCTTGAAACACTGATAAAGAACTACTCTATAATTTAAAAGGGCCACTCTTTTCAATCATCAAAGGCTTTTAGGGTTTTTCTTGGAATCTACTAAATTTTAACTCTGATTCAATTACCTCCAGATGCCTAGTGGAACAAAACTAGAAACAGCCAGACTTTTCTTTAGTAGAACTATTCTTGCATAAATTTGTCAAACAAATTGAGCACCTGTCAGCCAGAATTTCACATCACTAGGGAATTATAGAAAATTGTGTGTTCTTTCCTAGCTTTAGCCCAGGTTCACACTAATGTGGGGTAGAAATCAGACTGCATTGCTGGTTTGAAATTGTGCAAGTTCAGCTGAACTCGCACAATTTCAAACTGGCAATACAGTCCGACTTCGGGGGCAAATTGACAGACATCTGTGTGGGTTCATGCATAGATGTCTATTCAAATTGCCCCCAAAGTCACCTGGCAATTTCGGATGGTGAAATTGCCAGGAAAAGCCGCCGATTTGGCATGCGATTTGACATGTCAAATTGCACGCCAATTTGGCCCATTGTGAATGTGGGCTTTGTCTAAAGGTATAGGATATAATGCAAAAGGCTTAGAGCCCCTGTTTGTCTTTATTGCCATTTGTGTCCCTACTAAGAAGATTCACCATTTCCTTTTTTCCTGTGACCTTTGTCAATGAAAAAAAAAAATATGTAAAAAAATATGTGTTGCCACCAGGATGGGAAACAAGGGAAAATCTTCCAATGGAGACGATGGAGACATATGTTCTGCTAACAACTTTTACTTTTGAAACATTCCCTTGCAATTCCTGTTGTCTACGATGAAGGCTATTCTTCCAAATAGGGTAGCAAAAAAAAAAAGATTCTAATCATTCCTCATACTATCTACAGTAAAATAAAATAAAGATGTTTAAGAGCGACAATTCCCCCTTTCTTCTCATTTTCTTCATTCTCTTTGTGTTTTTTTTTTTCTTCATTAAAGTGGTGTTCCGGCCAAAATTATACTTTTGTAAATAAAAATAGTTACATAGTTAGTAAGGTTGAATAAAGACACCAGTCCATCCAGTTCAACCGGAGTAAGTGTGGATGCGTGTCTACAATTATCCCTATTTAATTAAGGTACCCATATAATGCCATCAATTTATGCAGCGCTTCACACATACATCGGTCCCTACCCTCAAGGAGCCCACAATCCAAGGTCCCCAACTCACATTCATATACTAGGGCCAATTTTGGACAGAAGCCAATTAACCTACCAGCATGTCTTTGGAGTATGGGAGGAAACCGGAGTACCTGGAGGAAACCCACGCAGGCACAGGGAGAACATACAAACTCCAGGCAGGTAGTGTTGTGGTTGGGATTCGAACCAGCAACCCTTTTTACTGCTAGGCGAGAGTGCTACCCACTACACCACTGTGCTGCTATAATACACCTATAATACACAAGCGTAGCCCCCCTGGCGGTTTTCCCGAATGTGTCTCGGGGTTAAAATTCAGTCCCATTAGCGGTAACCCCGAGCCACACTCGGGATCGCATTGCAGGATCCTGGTGCGGCGTTACTTACCTTGTCCCCGGGATCCTGCGATGTCCCCCGCTGTGTCTGCGGGCTCCGTCCTCTGCCCTAAGCCTCTCCGTGCCAGGCTCCGTTCCCTGCGAGCGTCGCGACGCACGGGGGCGGAGCCTGGCGGCAAATTCAAGAAACTGTAAAAATCATAACACATACAGTACTGTATGAAATTATTTCACATCCCTTTTGTCCCCAGTGCTTTGTCCTATGCCCTGCATGCAGTTCTATATTATATATACTGTTCTTTCTGGCTGGAAACTGGAGATTGTCCATAGCAACCAAAAAGTGTCCCTTTACGTCAAAAATGGTTTTAGACCAGCTAGAAAACTTCGATAGTAAATTAGAACACTTGCAGAATTGAGCGATAGTGAATCGTGGGGAAATTTATTTTATTATTATTTTATTTTTTTAATTATTTATTTTTATTTATTATATTATAATTTGTTTTTGTGTTTCAAACGTTATCATTCCCGGGATATCTACTAGACTCTTGTTTGGACAGATTTAAGTGTGTTATTGTTAAGAATTACAGACCTACAATATAAAACGCCAATTTTCAATGCAAAATAATTGTACCGCTTTCAGCACCTAAAATCCGAAAGAATCATATCGCCAGGGAGGTTAATGTATTCTAGTAAAGTTAGTCTGTAAACTAAGGTCTGTTTTGTTAGTTTATAGCAGTAGTTTGTTATTTTATAAACTTACAGCAGGCCGTGGCCATCTTAAGTGTGGGCATCTGAAGCCAGACTGTATTTCTTCCTGGATTTCATCCTTGCAGATCTCGCACATGCTCAGTGCAGCGCAAGCAGTGTAATAGGTTTCAGGTCAGGTTTCCATAGCAATGGCAGTGTCAGAGGAAGTTGCCACCCCTTCCCAGAAGGCATTGCAAACAGGAAATGATGCGATGGGCCACGGCCAGGGAGGAGGAAGTGAAAAATGAATGCAGCAGATATACAGTAGGTGCTGAGAAAAAAAAATTTAAAATATCCAATTCATTAACAGTGCGCAGTTTAGTGAGGGATGCTGAAGAGTTGTAAAAGTGGGTGGAACTCCACTTTAAAAACTGCAAAGGATTAATACATGCCTAAGTTTGAACATATAGTGAAAAGTGATAAACTTTTATATCAAATACATGAATAAAGTAGATGTAAAACCATATTGGATTATATTTAGTAATATGTGCCATAAAACAATTTTCATGTTTTTAGAAAAAAAAATCATTTTTCACGTTTTCAACCTTTTTTTGTATCTCGGTACTGTTGATGCCCTGCAGTCTCTTTTAGTCACTTCCTATCTATATGCTTGCTCTAATGCTGGTTACATATGACTGCTTTAAACCAGTTTACTGATAGTTATAACAGAAAAACATGCCTGTGCACTTCTAGTGTAAATCAGGTGCATGCAACTAGGTGACAGACAAGTGAACAAGATGGAGAATGTGTTACGACATTGATAAGCCAGTGTAATTTAGTCATAATCAGCATTATAAAACAGCATACTGTATACAGTATCTCACAAAAGTGAGTACACCACGGTTGCAGAACGTTGCTCTTCAGTTTGTGGCATGTCGTTGTAATGCCAATAAAAGGAATTTTACTACAAGAAGCATCCTGCTGGATCATGAACAGGTGATTACAGTCTCATCTCACAATCTCACAAAGGTAAGTAAACCCCTCAAATTTTTGTAAATATTTTATTATATCTTTTCATGTGACAACACTGAAGAAATAACACTTTGCTACAATGTAAAGTAGTGAGTGTACAGCTTTTATAACAGTGTAAATTTGCTGTCCCCTCAAAAAAACTCAGCATACAGCCATTAAGTTCTAAACCGCTGTCAACAAAAGTGAGTACACCCCTAAGTGAAAATGCCCAAATTGGGCCCAATTAGCCATTTTCCCTCCCCGGTGTCATGTGACTCATTAGTGTTACCAGATCTCAGGTGTGAATGGGGAGCAGGTGTGTTAAATTTGTTGTTATCGCTCTCACTCTCTCATACTGGTCACTGGAAGTTCAACATGGCACCTCATGGCAAAGAATTCTCTGAGGATCTGAAAAAATAATTGTTGCTCTACATAAAGATGGCCTAGGCTATAAGAAGATTGCCAAGATCCTGAAACTGAGCTGCAGCATGGTGGCCAAGACCATACAGCAATTTAACGGGACAGGTTCCACTCAGAACAGGCCTCGCCATGATCGACCAACGAAGTGCACGTGCTCAGCGTCATATCAAGAGGTTGTCTTTTGGAAATAGACGTATGAGTGCTGCCAGCATTGCTGCAGAGGTTGAAGGGGTGGGGGGTCAGCCTGTCAGTGCTCAGGCCATACGCCACACACTGTATGAAATTGGTCTGCATGACTGTTGTCCCAGAAGGAAGCCTCTTCTAAAGATGATGCACAAGAAAGCCCGCAAACAGTTTGCTGAAGACAAGCAGACTAAGGACATGGATTACTGGAGCCATGTACTGTGGTCTGATGAGACCAAGATAAACTTATTTGGTTCAAATGGTGTCAAGCGTGTGTGGAGTACAAAGACAAGTGTGTCTTGCTTACAGTCAAGCATGGTGGTGGGAGTGTCATGGTCTGGGGCTGCATGAGTGCTACCGGCACTGGGGAGCTACAGTTCATTGAGGGAACCATGAATGCCAACATGTACTGTGACATACTGAAGCAGAGCATGATCCCCTCCCTTCGGAGACTGGGCCACAGAGCAGTATTCCAATATTATAACGACCCCAAACACACTTCCAAGACGACCACTGCCTTGCTAAAGAAGCTGAGGGTAAAGGTGATGAACTGGCCAAGCATGTCTCCAGATCTAAACCCTATTGAGCATCTGTGGGGCATCCTCAAACGGAAGGTGGAGGAGCTCAAAGTCTCTACCAGCTCCGTGATGTTGTCATGGAGGAGTGTAAGATGACTCCAGTGGCAACCTATGAAGCTCTGGTGAACTCCATGTCCAAGGGGGTAAAGGCAGTGCTGGAAAATAATGGTGGCCACGCAAAATATTGACACTTTGGGCATTTTGAACATTTTCACTTAGGGGTGTACTCACTTTTGTTGCCAGCGGTTTAGACATTAATGGCTGTGTGTTGAGTTATTTTGAGGGGGCAGCAAATTTACACTGTTATGCAAGCTGTACACTCACTACTTTATATTGTAGCAAAGTGTCATTTCTTCAGTGTTGTCACATGAAAAGATATAATAAATTAATAAATTATTTACAAAAATGTGAGTGGGTTACTCACTTTTGTGAGATACTCTCTCTCTCTCTCTGTCTCTCTCTCTCTGTCTCTCTCTCTCTCTCTGTCTCTCTCTCTCTCTATATATATATATATATATATACATACAGTGGGGACGGAAAGTATTCAGACCCCCTTAAATTTTTCACTCTTTGTTATATTGCAGCCATTTGCTAAAATCATTTAAGTTAATTTTTTTCCTCATTAATGTACACACAGTACCCCATATTGACAAAAAAACATAGAATTGTTGACATTTTTGCAGACTTATTAAAAAAGAAAAACTGAATTATCACATGGTCCTAAGTATTCAGACCCTTTGCTGTGACACTCATATATTTAACTCAGGTGCTGTCCATTCCTTCAGATCATCCTTGAGATGGTTCTACACCTTCATTTGAGTCCAGCTGTGTTTGATTATACCGATTGGACTTGCTTAGGAAAGCCACACACCTGTCTATATAAGACCTTACAGCTTACAGTGCATGTCAAAGCAAATGAGAATCATGAGGTCAAAGGAACTGCCTGAAGAGCTCAGAGACAGAATTGTGGCAAGGCGCAGATCTGGCCAAGGTTACAAAAAAATTTCTGCTGCACTTAAGGTTGCTAAGAGCACAGTGGCCTCCATAATCCTTAAATGGAAGACGTTTGGGATGACCAGAACCCTTCCTAGAGCTGGCCGTCCGGCCAAACTGAGCTATCGGGGGAGACGAGCCTTGGTGAGAGGGTGTCATGGTTATGCAATAGAGCTTGTCGATCAGCATACCTGTCTCCATGTGTTCATCTCTAGAGACCAGCTGACCCTCACCTGACTGCTTTTGTAACCTCTCCTCTAAGCATGGCCCCACCCCAGGCCCTATCAGGGAACCCTATATTAACCTGTGCACTGCAAGCCAGCAGTGCTGATCAACCATTGTGTGTTAGCCTCTGTGTGTACTTGCTGTGTTTCCTACATCTGATTCCTGTTACCGACTTTGGCCTGTTCTTAACTATTCCTGTCTGCTTGTGGCCCCGACCTTGGCTTGTCCCTTACTTTCCTTGTTGTTCCAGCCTGCTGCCTCCTTCCTCTTCTCCTGTAGTTTACCGTGAGCGTGAGCTGTGAGACCCTGGGGGCAGCGCAGTCCATGCTTACCATTAAAGGCTCTGGTGAACACCTGCTGGCTCTTAGACTCCGCGCCCAGGGGAATCTATGCTCTAGCTCCCAGTGGGATCTGTGTCAGTGATCCAGTAGACCTGCTTCCTGGACCTCCCAGGGTTCAGTCCGCAGCTGTCAGCCGTAGGGTCCACTACCTTGCGGTGCACTCCTGATCCCAACGGTGTGCATCTGTCACCCAGCCTCTAGGTGACCTGACAGAGAGGTAAAGAAGAACTCAAAGTTCACTGTGGCTAAGCTCCAGAGATGCAGTCGGGAGATGGGAGAAAGTTGTAGAAAGTCAATCATTAGTGCAGCACTCCACCAGTCGGGGCTTTATGGCAGAGTGGCCCAATGGAAGCCTTTCCTCAGTACAAGACAACAGAAAGCCTGCATGTAGTTTGCTAAAAAACACCTGAAGGACTTCAAGATTCTTTGGTCTGATGAGACCAAGATAGAACTTTTTGGCCTTAATTCTATGTGGTATGTGTGGAGAAAACAAGGCACTGCTCATCACCTGTCCAATACAGTCCCAACAGTGGAGCATGGTGGTGGCAGCATCATGCTGTGGGGGTGTTTTTCAGCTGCAGGGACAGGACGACTGGTTGCAATCAAGGGAAAGATGAATGCGGCCAAGTACAGGGATATCCTGAACGAAAACTTTCTCCAGAGTGCTCAGGACCTCAGACTGGGCCAAAGGTTTACCTTCCAACAAGACAATGACCCCAAACACTCAGCTAAAATAACGAGTGGCTTCACAACAACTTCGTGACTGTTCTTGAATGGCCCAGCCAGAGCCCTGACTTAAACCCAATTGAGCATCTCTGGAGAGACCTAAAAATGGCTGTCCACCAACGTTTACCATCCAACCTGACAGAACTGGAGAGGATCTGAAAGGAGGAATGGCACAGGATCCCCAAATATAGGTGTGAAAAACTTGTTGCATCTTCCCCAAAAAGACTCATGGCTGTATTAGATCAAAAGGGTGCTTCTACTAAATACTGAGTTAAGGGTCTGAATACTTGGGACCATGTGATATTTCAGTTTTTCTTCTTTAATAAATCTGCAAAAATGTCAACAATTATGTGTTTTTCTGTCAATATGGGGTGCTGTGTGTACATTAATTAGGAAAAAAATGAACTTAAATGATTTTAGCAAATGGCTGCAATATAACAAAGAGTGAAAAATTTAAGGGGGTCTGAATACTTTCCGTCCCCAATATATATATATATATATATATATATATATATATATATATATATATATATATTTATTTATTTATTTATTTAAAAAATGTTATTCTGTAATGTTTACCACTCATCAACACATTAACATTACATTTCTGATATAAAGCATGGTGTTACTTACAAATTAAATGAAGAATCTACAAGAACAAACACAAATTGTTATAAAGTAAAAGAAATATATATATATTTTGGTAAAATTATGGTAAAAAAACAAGCTGGGGGGGGTACATAAGTGTAAAGGGCTAATTAGGGTTAACTAGAGGTTAATCAGTGGTTAAATAGGAAATGCCCAGGGCTTCACTATTTTACACTGCTGGTGGGAAGGGCAAAGTGATATAGTCCAAAAGACCAAGCTGTGTGGATTTGAGACCTTGCCGGTGACACTGGGCATATGATGTTAAGGTCAAGTCCTTTATTAAAAAAGAAAAAAAAATGTCCCACAATGCACATCCATCGATAATCACATGCACCACGTGCACAGTGCACCACCCACTGACCTAGTGAAAGAAAAAACACCTGCCAACAGTCAACAGTCTGGTCCTGCTTCACTCCTGCCATTTCATTGTGTCTATGTGTTTTCACATTACATTTACATCTGTAGGGGTACTAATTCTCCCTTACTGATTCACAAAGGGAGGCCAATATCTGGGTGTCCCCTTATTATTATAGGGAGTTTCCATATTCTGATAAGATCTCCACAAACACTGGCATTCTAGTCTCCATGTTGAAAGCATGTGGCCTGGTATGGTGTGGTTCAGAAGGGGGGAGGGTGCACACTTTTTTTTTTCTTCCATGGGGTCCCCCTTAAAATTTTTACCAGACCTACAGGACCTGATATAAAATTAGGGGGAACCCCATTCTGTTTTCAGTGGGGTGCCCCATGAAATTGTATATGAGACCCTCATCTGGGATAATGGTCTGGTATAAATGAAAGGAATACCCATTTACAAGCAGAACAAAGCGGCCGCAGCTGTCGATTTGGTGACAATTTGAAAACACTTTTTCCTTTTGTGAAGTTCTGTTTTGCTGTAGTAGGTTGTATACATCATGCAGATGTTCCACTTCATACCCCATTATTTAAAGCAATTTTCAATGTTTTCACTTTAAGCATTACTAAAATCACTGCTGCCCGACAAACTGAGATTTGTTTGGTTTAGGACATGTCCTGACATGCCCAGTGCCCAGAATGGCAGTGAGGACGAAGAGGCTTGATCACATACAAGAGTGGAGCATGTGGTAAGGGGTGTTAAAATGCATTTAAAGGTAAACCTAGACAAAAACAAGCATTTAACCCTTTAAGTTTTGAGGAGCACCATTCATTCTTCTGTGGAGTTCAGCTTTAATGTCAACTGGTGCTTTCCAGGGTTAAATGGGTTTAATTTAACCCCCCATTCCCACCATTTCCCAACAGCACATACTCATCACCCTTGGACAGGAATATTGGATCCTTTTATTAAATCAGTGTCTGACTTTTTAAAAATATCTGTAGAACTTCAGTTAATCCTGATTTATGAGATGGCCATTTGGGACTAGAATGATACAATTACCATAACTACAAGGTAGTTCAGGTCTTAAGCCATAAAAATAAAATTTCTTCAGCTTATTTTCTCCTGATATTGCCACAGAGCACTCTGTGCCCTGTAGCACATTAAGGATATACTGTAGAGGAAATGCTAACGACATTTCTAAGACATCAGCAGCATTTCCTGTAGATGTCAGGGACCTATCCAAACGTCCCAGTGGGAAGTGTTATTTGCTGTCACAGAGCATAAGAGAGCAGGATCAGGTTCTACCCTGATTTTTAACTGACCCGACAAGAAGAAAAAATATTTTTAAAAATATTCAAAAGTAAAAAGAAAAACGCTGCTCTGAAAAACAATGATATATTTTGCAAAGGCACCAAACATTTATGGACAAATGTACTGATTTGATGTGTTTGCTCATCTTAAAATGTACTTGGTCACAGATATATTTTTCATGCTGCATACATGTAGGGTGCAGTAACACATAAAAGACAAATCTATCCTAAAGTACGGCCCTGCCACTTTAAAATTGCAAAAGAAACACATTTACTGTATGTGGTATAGCAAATTTGCATTTTGGAATGATCAAAGCAGGAGTCTATACCTCAACTCAGCTGATATGCTGTTGTGACACCTAAAGAGTAATAAAAAAAAGGGGGAGTAAAGGGACCACACTGACCAACATACTGGGGGTACACTGACCACTTGAGTAAGGGGTGCACACTGACCACCAGAGTAAGGGGGCACATTGACCACTAGACTAATGCCCTGTACACACGATAGCATTTTCCGATGGAAAATGTGTGATAGGACCTTGTTGTTCCGACCGTGTGTAGGCTCCATCACACATTTTCCATAGGAATTTCCGACACACAAAGTTTAAGAGCTTGCTATAAAATTTTCCGACAACAAAATCCGTTGTCGGAAATTCCGATTGTGTGTACACAAATCCGACGCACAAAGTGCCACGCATGCTCAGAATAAATTAAGAGATGAAAGCTATTGGCTACTGCCCCGTTTATAGTCCCGACGTACGTGTTTTTCCGACAACTTTGTGCGACCATGTGTATGCAAGACAAGTTTGAGCCAACATCCGTCGGAAAAAATCCATGTTGTCGGAATGTCTGATCGTGTGTACAGGGCATAAGGGTCCACACTGACCACGAGCATAAAGAAGCATGCTGACTGCCAGCACAAGGGGGCACACTGACTGCCAGTGTAAGGGAGAATTTTGACCACAAGTGTAGGGCAGTGGACTGACCATCAGCATAAGGAGCATACTGACCACCAGTGCAAGAGGACATACTGACCACCAGTGTAAGGGGACATGCTGGCCACCAGTGTAGGGGGGAATGCTGAGACAAGGAGCACACAGACCATCAACATAAGTGGATGCTTAACTCCTCACCACTGCACTATGCAAGCTATGCAATTATGCTGACCCATGTGCTCTGACTGTTGCACTATATATGGTATGTTGATTATTACAAAGCCCTGACTTTTGCACTGTATACTCTACATACAGTAATCCTATTCTATCTATCTACACCAATGGTTCTAAACCACCAGCCCATAGCCCCGGATTTTGACAAAGCCTTCCTCCTGTTTCGTCCTGGTTTCCTGTCTGTTCTGACAGCTAGACTCTAAGCCATTGCCATTGGGACAGCACACCTTTTCTACTACTATCACTTTCTAAGAAGGAATGACATGCCAATAAAAAACAGATTATGTAAACCGAGTAATATAAATATGGAATATAACATGCATAAAAATGTATGAAAGCATGTGCAGGGCTTACTGCACCCAAGTGCAGGACCCAGGAGCAATCTCTCATTAGTACGCCCAATGTCAGACTGAGCCTGCCGTCATGTGAAATTATCATTAAGGCAGCACTTATCAAATATATGTAAAAAATAAAAAAACTCAGTGGTGATCAAATACCACCAAAAGAATTTGTGTGAAAAAAATTATATAAATTTCTTTTGCGTATAGTGTTGCATGATGACACAATTGACAGTTAAAGTTGCCCAGTGCTAAATAGAAAAAAATGACCTGGTCATGAAGGGGACAAAACCTTCCGGAGCTCCGGTGGTTAAATAATAAATGAGAACTGAAAACAGGCAGTGTGACTAATAGGAAACAATCAGGTTTCAAAGTTTATTTTGGGGAAATATTACACAAGAAGTTTGATTGGTTGTTGTGGGATACAACTTTAATTGTGTGCTATTTTCTACCCTTCAGCCTTCAGTTTTATATCAGAAACTTTTATAGCTGGGACCTTTCATTTTGCCTTCAGAGGATTACGAGCTTGAAAACATACCAATGTGAATGTTAATTGCTCCCTTTCACTTTTGAAAGAGGACAAAGGTATTAAAGTCAAGTGCACACATTGGTCCCTTTATGGCTAGCCACAACAAGTACTTTGGTAAAGCCTAGCTGCTGCTGTTTGAGCTGCCAACAATAATGGGACAAGGTCCGATGGTACCAAAAGCAAAATGCTAAATTACCATCCCTACCCCCACCCCAAGATGAGACAGATGGAGGTTGCACATCATCAATATGCACAGTGGCTGGTCCAGTGCAGAGTAAAGAGATGACAGATGCTGCCCGCCAGCCCTAAGTTGTCCACCTTTTAGTTGAAAGACAAGTGAACAAGATGGAGAATGTGTTACGACATTGATAAGCCAGTGTAATTTAGTCATAATCAGCATTATAAAACAGCATACTGTATACAGTATCTCACAAAAGTGAGTACACCACGGTTGCAGAACGTTGCTCTTCAGTTTGTGGCATGTCGTTGTAATGCCAATAAAAGGAATTTTACTACAAGAAGCATCCTGCTGGATCATGAACAGGTGATTACAGTCTCATCTCACAATCTCACAAAGGTAAGTAAACCCCTCAAATTTTTGTAAATATTTTATTATATCTTTTCATGTGAAAACACTAAAGAAATGACACTTTGCTACAAAGTAAAGTAGTGAGTGTACAGCTTGTATAACAGTGTACATTTTCTGTCCCCTGAAAGTAACTCAACACACAGCCATTAATGTCTAAACCGCTGGCAACAAAAGTGAGTACACCCCTAAGTGAAAATGTCCAAATTGGGCCCAATTAGCCATTTTACCTCCCTGGTGTCATGTGACTCGTTAGTGTTACAAGGTCAAGGGTGTGAATAGTGAGCAGGTGTGTTAAATTTTGTGCTATCTCTCACTCTCTCATACTGGTCACTTGAAGTTCAACATGGCACCTCATGGCGAAGAACTCTTTGAGAAATCTGAAAAAAAGAATTGTTGCTCTACATAAAGATGGCCTATACTGAGCTGCTGCACGTTGGCCAAGACCATACAGAGGTTTAACAGGACAGGTTCCACTCAGAACAGGCCTTGCCATGGTCGACCAAAGAAGTTGAGTGCATGTGCTCAGTGTCATATCCAGAGGTTGTCTTTGGGGAATAGACGTATGAGTGCCAGCCAGCCAGAGGTTGAAGGGGTGGGGGTCAGCCTGTCAGTGCTCGGACCATACGCCACACACTGCATTAAATTGTTCTGCATGGGTGTTGTCCCAGAAGGAAGCCTCTTCTAAAGATGATGCACAAGAAAGCCCGCAAACAGTTTGCTGAAGACAAGCAGACTAAGGACATGGATTACTGGAACCATATCCTGTGGTCTGATGAGACCAAGATAAACTTATTTGGTTCATATGGTGTCAAGCGTGTGTGGCGGCAACCAGGTGAGGAGTACAAAGACAAGTGTGTCTTGCCTACAGTCAGCATGGTAGTGGGAGTGTCATGGTCTGGAGCTGCATGAGTGCTGCTGGCACTGGGGAGCTATAGTTCATTGAGGGAACCATGAATGCCAACATGTACTATGACATACTGAAGCAGAGCATGATCCCCTCTCTTTGGAGACTGGGCTGCAGAGCAGTATTCCAACATGATAACAACCCCAAACACACCTACATGATGACCACTGCCTTGCTAAAGAAGCTGAGGGTAAAGGTGATGGACTGGCCAAGCATGTCTCCAGACCTAAACCCTATTGAGCATCTGTGGGGCATTCTCAAATGGAAGGTGGAGTAGCTCAAGGTCTCTAACATCCACCAGCTCCATGATGTCGTCATGAAGGAGTGGAAGAGGACTACAGTGGCAACCTGTGAAGCTCTAGTGAACTCCATGCCCAACAGGGTTAAGGCAGTACTGGAAAATATTGGTGGCCACACAAAATATTGACACTTTGGGCCCAATTTGGACATTGTCCTGTGTAAGTGTAAACACAGACAGGGGAAGTGATGTCATCTCTCCTCGTGGAGTCTTTTCGATTCCAGTGAGAGGAGTGAGGACATCTAACAGTGAGTTGCACAACACTACACTAACACCAGTACACATAGGTACACTTGTCACCCCCCGATCACCCCCAATTGCCCCCCCCCCCCAGTTAACCCCTTCACTCCCTGTCACTGTGTCACCAATTGCAGTTTACAGATTTTTCACTGATCACTGCATTGGTGTCATTTGTGACTGTAATAAGTGTTAGGGCAGTTAGTAGAACGCCCAGGTAGGTCTAGGGTACCCCTCTAATCCCCCCTAATAAAGGCTTAACCCCTTGATCACCCCCCAGTTAACCCTTTCACCCCCTGTCGCCAGTGTCACTAATAGATCTTTTTTCTGATCGCTGTATTAGTGTCACGGGTGACGCTAGTTAGCCAGTTAGTTGATTTGTTTCACCATCAGGTTTTTATATCGTCAGGTACCCCCATATATTACCTAATAACGTTTTTTAACCCCCTGATTGCCCCCTAGTTAACCCTTTCACCCCCTGTCACCAGTGATCACCGTATTAGTGTTATGGGTGACGCTGGTTAGTTAGTTTGTTTGTTATAGCGCCAGGGCACCCACCGTATATTACCCAATAAAGGTTTAACCCCCTGATCGCCCGGCGGTCAGGGTCTGCATCGCCCCAGGTTAGTGCCAGTAGCGCTAACACCCACTCACGCACCATATACCTCCCTTAGTAGTAGTGTCTGAACGGATCGATATCTTTGATCTGATCAGAACTATATTAGCATCCATAATAGTTTAGGGTTCCCAAAAACACAGCGTTTAGCCCCTCCACCCAGCCGAGCCCAGCCCACCCAAGTGCAGTATTAATCAATCACTGTCACTTACAAAAAACACAACACACATAACGGCAGCGTTCGCAGAGTCAGGCCTGATCCCTGCAAACACTAATGCCGCGTACACACGGTCGGACTTTTCATCTACAAAAGTCCGACAGCCTGTCCTACAGACTTTCGGCGGACTTTCGGCGGACTTGCGGCGGACTTGCGGCAGACTTTCTAATGAACAGACTTGCCTACACACGACCACACAAAAGTCAGACGGATTCGCACGTGATGACGTACACCGGACTAAAATAAGGAAGTTGATAGCCAGTAGCCAATAGCTGCCCTAGCGTGGGTTTTTGTCCGTAGGACTAGCATACAGACGAGCGGACTTCGGGGTCCGTCGTAGTTACGACGTAAAGATTTGAAGCATGTTTCAAATCTAAAGTACGTCGGATTTGAGTCTAAAAAAGTACGTTGAAAGTCCGGAGAAGCCCACACACGATCGGATTACCAGCCAGTTTTAGTCCGTCAGCGTCCGTTGGACTTTTGTAGCTGAAAAGTCCGACCGTGTGTACGCGGCATAACAGTTTTTTTGGTAGCGTTTGAAATAGCCGCTGACAGTCAGGAGCTCTTTTTCCTGTGAGTCTCAATACTGTACCAGTAAATTTAGAGACAAAAATGTCAAATCGAAGGTACAGTAGTGAAAGGTACAGTCTGTAAAAAGCGCGGATATAGGCGTGACACCCGCTATTATTGTCCCTCCTGTCCTGACCATCCTGGTCTTTGCATCAGTGAATGTTTTGAACGCTACAACCCACTAGTGGAGTATTAGCATAGGGTACAGCACTGCACAGACTGGGACACACTTTCACAGGGTCTCCAAAGATGCCATCACATTTTGAGAGACCAGAACCTGGAACTAAACCATTACAACCACTACAACTGTTACAACCACTACAACCGTTCCAGTTAAAAATAAAAGTGTAAAATATATATATATATATATATATATATATAATAAAACTAAAATAGTTGTCGTTTTATTGTTCTCTCTCTATATTCTCTCTCTATTGTTCTGCTCTTTTTTACTGTATTCTATGCTTAATTGGAATGTTTTATTGTTACTATGTTTTATCATGTTTGATTTTCAGGTATGTCATTCGTTTATACTTTATTGTTCACTGTGTTTTATTGTTAACCATTTTTCTGTTTTCAGGTACGCAATTTAGCTGCAGTACCGATTTATTTATCTTGACAGCAACAGCGTTTGCTCCAATGATACGTAAATCAGCGACTCCAGCACTGTAGAAGGTAATTTCACCTCCACAGTTAAAAAAAATGGTGCATGTATGCCCATAATTAGAAGTGGGTGGATGGAGGGCAGTATTCTAATGGTGGGCATACCCACCAACCAATCTCTCTTTTTCATGCAGCCCACAGGCTGCATGAAAAAAAGTACATTACAATGTATGCCCAACAGGGACCAGCAATGTACTGGTATGTTGCTGGACTTTGAGTGGTTATACCAGAATGATGCCTGCAGGTTTGGGAATCATCTTGGAATCATTCTTTTCAGCCAGAGGTCGGCTTTCATGTAAAAGCAATCCTAGCAGCTAATTAGCCTCTAGACTGCTTTTACAAGCAGTGGGAGGGAATGCCCCCTCCACCATCTTCCATGGTTTTCTCAGGGCTCTCCTGTCCCAACAGGGAACCTGAGAATGCAGTCGGTGGTTCCACCAGCTGACCATAGAGCTGATTAGAGACTAGAACGGCTCCAATCATCTCTATGTCCTAAGAAACCAGTAGCTACGAGCATTTCATGACTTCACCGTTTCACCGAATATTTTATCACACCGATCTTGGTGTGGTCAGATGCTTAGACCCAAAATTATTCAAAACAGAGTACCTGTCACTACCTATTGCTATCATGGGGAATATTTACATTCCCTGAGATAACAATAAAAATGATTAAAAAAAAATTGAAAGGAACACTTTAAAAATAAAATAAAAAAGCAAAGTAAATAATAATAATAAAAAAAAAAAACGCAAGCGTCAGTCTGGTGTCATATGTAAACAGCAATTGCACCATGCATGTGAGGTATCACCACGAAGGTCAGATCGAGGGCAGTCATTTTAGCAGTAGACCTCCTCTGTAAATCTAAAGTGGTAACCTGTAAAGGCTTTTAATCGCTTTTAAAAATGTATGTAGTTTGTCACCGCTGCACGTTTGTGCGCCTTTTTAAAGCATGTCGTGTTTGATATCCATGTACTCGGCATAAGATTTGGGCAATATAGTGTGTTTTAGTGCATTAAAATTTAAAAAAGTGTGTTTTTTCCAAAAAAACACCCACCATTTTAATCTGTAGGGCCTTTGCTTTAAAAAAAATGTATAATGTTTGGGGGTTCAAAGTAATTTTCTTGCAAAAAAAAAAAAATGTTTTTTCATGTAGACAAAAAGTATCAATAAGGGCTTTGTCTTCAAGTGGTTAGAAGAGTGGGTGATGTGTGACATAAGCTTCTACATGTTGTGCATAAAATGCCAGGACGGTTCAAACCCCCCCCAAATGACCACTTTTTTGGAAAGTAGACACCCCAAGCTATTTGCTGATAGGCATGTTGAGTCCATGGAATATTTTATATTTTGCCACAAGTTTAGGGAAAATTACACTTTTTTTTTGCACAAAGTTGTCACTAAATGATATATTGTTCAAACATCCCATGGTTATATGTGGAATTACACCCCCAAATACATTTTGCTGCTTCTCCTGAGTACAGGGATACCACATGTGTGAGATTTTTTGGGAGCCAAGCCGCGTACAGGACCCCAAAAACCAATCACCGCCTTCAGGCTTTTTAAAGGCGTAAAATTGTGATTTTACTCCTCACTACCTATCACAGTTACGGAGGCCCTGAAATGTCCAGATAGCACAAACCCCCCTCCCCAAATGACCCCATTTTGGAAAGTAGACACCCCAAGGTATTTGCTAAGAGGCATGGTGAGTATTTTGCAGCTCTCATTTATTTTTGAAAATGAAGAAAGAAAAGAAAAATTTTTTTTTTTCTTTTTTCAATTTTCAAAACGTTGTGACAAAAAGCGAGATCTGCAAAATACTCAACATGCCTCTCAGCAAATAGCTTGGGGTGTCTACTTTTCAAAATGGGGTCATTTGGGGGGGGTTGTGCCATCTGGGCATTTCATGATAGCAACGGTCGGAGGAAGAAGAACACCGGGCAAAAAAGACAGGAGAATGAAGAAGACCAGAAGAAGAAGCGGGAGAAGGAGAAGACCGGAGGAAGAAGGAGAAGACCGGAGGAAGAAGCAGGAGAAGCCCGGAGGAGGAAGAAGCGGGGAAGAAGAAGACATTTTTAATACAGGACTTGTCAAAAACTGTCTCTTGTCTTTTATCACACTACACTACTTTTTTTGTTGAATGGGTAGGGGTGCGATGTACCCATAGCCATTTACATGGGGGGAGGCTGGGATCTGGGCCCCCCCCCTGCCCCAAAGCACTCACCCCCCATGTTGAAAGCATGCGGTTTGGTATGGTTCAGGAGGGGGGGCGCTCGCTCGTCCCCTCCCTTTCCTGACCTACCAGGCTGCATTTTCGGATAAGGGTCTGGTATGGATTTTGGATTTTTGGATTTTTTTCAATTTTGGAGTGGGGGGGTCCCCTCCGAATCCATACTAGACCCAAGGGCCTGGTATGAACCTGGGGGAGGACACCATGCTGTTTTTTTTTTCACGATTGTTTTTTAGTTGGCAATTCTTTTTTTTTACATTCAGCTGTCAGCGGGGAAACCCACTGACAGCTGATGACTCACCAACTTCCCGGCCCCCTCCTTAGCAACCAGCTATATACAGTGTAAAAAAAAAAACACACAAATTGGGATAAAGTTGTTGTAAAAACGTGTGTCCAAAAACGTGGCAAGCACCACAAAAAGCACTGCAGAAACGTTCAAAAGCAACATGCATAGATGTGAATCGAGCCTTAAGGCATCAGCATACCAAGACAATTTGCACAATTTCATGCTCCAAACTTTATTCGAACAGTTTGGGGATGGCCCCTTTGTGTTCCAACATGATTGCACACCAGTGCACAAACAAGGTCCATAAAGACATGGATGAACAAGTTTGGGGTGGGGACACTTGACTGGCCTGCAATCCTGACCTCAACCCAATCACCAAAAGGCAAACAAAATTTCTTCAGCTTTCATCAGCATGAAAAAAAAAAAACAGTTCAGAAACTTCTGGTATACAAAACATACCTTCAGCTCACCGCCAGCGTAATTTTGTCCCCCAACAGGGTTTAGCATCTCCATCTGCTCCAGGGGTTCAGAAAGATCGCAAGAGCTCAGCGGCATCTCAGCAGAGTCCTTTTACAACTGTGTGTTGTTCCACACAACAACTCACGGACACTTTCTGACTGCTTCCCACCCTTTTCAGCCCTCTCTTGCATGTAGGTTAAACCTTCCAGGTCCAAAGTATCTGTAATCAGGGTTGAAGGCTCTTTCCCACCCAAGATCTCTCTGAGCCTCCAAATTCTTGGTCCCATATGAGGACTTAACAATCCTCAGAAAGCTGCATGCCAATTTTCCCTCTTTTTGACGGATCACCCAAAACCTCTTACCCTGCATGGGTGAGAATATCTGAGTACTATGTTATACCTTATCGTCCCCCTTAAAGGGACCACAACCCAAACAGTGGTGATATATACATAAGACATAAATATGTGCAACGCCAAAAACAAATTACAGTGCATAAAAAAACCTCTAAGTTTGAAAAGTACAATCATTTGTCACACTCACAGAACATATATATAAAGTGCAATATAACTAAGACATGTATAATGAAAGTGTTTCAGTATCAAAAGACAAAATAAAGTGCATATCAGTCTTTATGTATCAAAGTCCCAGAGAACTCTGGTAAACCATGAATCCTCCATCGATTAAAGCAGCTATCAAGTCGTTCTGTGTATAGATCTTAATCACCAAACACCACCACCATACAAAATGAACACTTACAGGAAGCAAGTGCTACAATGAACGTAGCAAGCGTAGCATATATTTCAGGTAAAGGTCATCTGAGGTCATGTATGTACCAATCTACAGCTGTCTCCTCTCAACAGCACCAAAGGCTGGTCCCGGCTGTGGTAAATAAAGATTAACCTGGAGCCAATAAATAAGCAGTCCCCAGCCTTTTTGGCACCAGGGACTGCTTTTGGTGTAGCCTATTTTTACAGGGAGGGGGCTGTTCACAGAGTCTCACAACCCCCCTTTATATTAGTCCCCCTTTACATCACAGTTCCCCCTTTAAAGCAGTCCCACAGTCCCAAGGGCACTGCACTGTGAAAGGCCACTGTAAAACAAAGGGGACTGCACTGTAATGGTTACAGTGTAGTCTCCTTTATATCACAGTGCCTCTAGCTATCACAGCCTTCCCCCTTGCAGCCATTGTCCCCCAACCCGCACATAACAGTCCTCCTTGCAGGCATTGTCTCCCCATCACAGTGCCCCTTGCAGTCATGGCCTCCCCATCACAGTCCCCCTTGCAGTCATGCCCCCCCATCACAGTGCTCCTTGCAGTCATGGTTCCCCCCTCACATTACAGTCTTCCTTGCAGTCATGGTTCCCCCCATCACAGTGACCCTTGCAGTCATGGCCACCCCATCATAGCCCCCCCTTGCAATCATGGGCCCCCCATCACAGTATCCCTTGCAGTCATGCCCCCCATCACAGTGCCCCTTGCAGTCATGGTTCCCCCCTCACATCACAGTCTTCCTTGCAGTCATGCCCCCCCCCCCCCATCACAGTGACCCTTGCAGTCATGGTCACCCCCACCACAGTCCTCCTTTTTAAAAGGTTTTTATTTGCCAAGTGTATATACATGTCAGGAAAAACTGAAAGCCGGGTACTGTCATAAGTGTGTAAAACAGCATATCATTTGCTTCAACAAGTCTTAATGATCCCTATAACTGAATACAGTATATTCTTCAGTACAAATAGCTCTTTTTCTATTTTGTATTGGTAATTGTTATATATATAAGTCATATCTTATTCTCGTAAAGAGATGAGAAGAAAAGAAAACCCAAAATAACCTGAAATCAAAAAAACTAAAATTAAACAAAGTCGGAGGCGAACTCCTCCATAAACTCTCCTGCTGTGTGCTGTTATTCATCTAGAACCAAACTCCCATATTCACATCTCACATTGCGTACAGATCATATTCGTTGTAAAGAAATCATCTTAAATGTCAGTTTGTATGCTTTCACTAGATTTTATTTACCCCAAACTTTATTGAATTTTTTTGCACATCCCCTTGCTTCATATGTCATTTTATATAATGTTACATTGGCATTGACCAGGCCCTAACGTGAGATAGTCCCTCTTAATCTAGTTGAGAACAGCTTTCTAACATAGAAGAATAGTATTTGTAATAAGGTTCTCATATTGTTACCCATAACTTCATCCTCAATCATACCTAGAAGTCCCAGTAGTGGGCTACAAATATTAGGAAGATCAAATGTATCAGCAATAAACTGAGCAACCTGCGACCATAAGGGCCGTATCCTATTACAGTCCCATACCATATGGATAAAGGATCCTTCTGCTGCCAAACATTTATGACATGTGGAGTTGTCTCTCCTTCCCATTTTATACAGTCTAATTGGAGTGTAATACATTTGTTGTAAATATCGGAGTTGTATCATTCTGTCCTTGGCAGAGATAACTGTGGACGTATATGAGGTCAGCACTTCCCCCCATTGTTCCTCCGTTAGTTCTGGTATAACAGCGGTCCACCTATCTCTAATTTACTTTTCTTTTGGTTGTTCTTTGCCTATGAGTACGCTATAATAGGTGGATTTCAATTTAGTGTGATCAGGGGCGGCAAGGAGTTTTTCTAGAGTAGAGTTTTCGAGGGACACTGGTTCAGTCCCAAACTGAGTATGAGCTGCATGTTTCAGTCTGGTAAACTGGAATGCCCAGGACTCCGGAATGTCCAGTCCCCTCTTCAGCTGTGTTCACCTTTATCGTATATTTGGTGGAGGTACATAAGTCCAAATTTAGCCCATCTATAGCCATCCTCTAGGTGGAAAAATTCCTTCAGACAGGGATTGAACTAGAGTGGGGCATTGGGTAATAAGTGGAGAGGGCCATCTGCTGTATGTTTTAAACAGATCCCCAGGAACTACTTAGCAGATCTGAGCATCGCTCTGCCTCCTGCCATAGGCACCTCTCCCCTAAAGAAAATGTTTAATAAAGTTTTGAAGGAGGTTGCAGCATTATTCAATTGTGGAAACATTCGCCAGTGTATATGAACCAGCTGCGATGCCAGGTAGTAGAGGCAAAGGTCGGGTAACGCCAAACCTCCTCTTCCCACCGGTAACTGTAAGAGCTCCAAGGAGACCCTAGCCGCCTTGGTGCCCCACAGAAAGGGGGGCAGCAAGGAATTAATATATCGAAATTTTTTTGGAATATAGATCGGGGCATTAGAGAGCACATATAAAAATGTAGCCAAGAAAATCATTTTAAATAGATTAGCTCTACCTAGCAGTGTAAGTGGCAGGTCTTTCCATTTCTGCACTTTGTCACTAAAAGATTTAATCATGGGCCATAAATTCACATCTGCGAATGAGTCTACCGGCATTTGGACATTTATCCCCAAGTACTTTTATTGGTATGTAACAGCTAGGGGACACTGAGTGGGGAGTATTAAATTTGGCTGAGGGTCTAGAGGAAACAGTGTTAAATTGGACCAGTTGATTCTAAAGCCAGAGAAATCTCCAAATTCCTGTATTACCGAGAATGCAGCAGATAAGGATGGATCTGTGTCTCCCAAGTACAGGGGCATGTCATCCACATATAATGATACACGTTCCTCCAGACCCCCGACCAACAGCCCATCAATGGTGTCAGGAGTTCTAATTTTAGCCGCTAGCGGCTCAATAGCCAGAGCAAACAGAAGAGGAGACAGAGGGCACCCCTGTCTCGTCCCTCTATATTTCTGGAAGGTGTTCGATATAATCCCATTTACTCTAATACTCACTTTGGGATCCTTATATAGTAGTTTAACCCAGGAGACGAATTTTGGCCCAAAGCCCAACCTAACAAAAAGGGAGAAAAGGTAATCCCATTCCACTGAGTCAAAAGCTTTTTTAGTGTCTAGTGATGCTATCACTCTCTTGCCCGTATTAATATGCTGAATCTGTAAATTAACATACAGTCTTCTAAGGTTCATTTGGGTACTGCGACCTGGTATGAATCCCATTTGATCAGAGTTAATTAATTTGAGGATTACCGATTGCAACCCATGGGCCAAACTTATGGCCAATATTTTGACATCGGAGTTGATCAAAGATATCGGTCTATATGACTCACATTCTTGCGGATCTTTCCCAGGTTTGGGTTTTACCACAATCAGGGCCTCACACATAGATTTTGGGAGTATACCCTCTTTTTCTGCCGTCATAAAGATCTTTTGTAGATGTGGTGCCAAGTTCTCCTTATATAACTGATACCAGTCGGCCGTAAACCCGTCAAGTCCAGGCTTACCGGGTTTGAAAGAGGTAATGACACCACATATTTCTTCCTGTGTTATGGAATGTTCCAGGGTATCACTATCCTCCGAGCTTAATGAAGGCAAAGTCAGACCCTTCGAATAGGAAGACAGTTCCTGATCTGTATGTCGAGTTTGTGACTGGTATAGGGTCTCATATAACTCTAGAAATGTGTCCAGAATTCCCTGAGAGTCCCTCACCACATCCCCTCTTGGGTGTCTAAGTTGTATCACAGAAATCGGGCCATAAAGAAGTTTCGCTAAAAAGGCTAACAAGCGTCCACTTTTACTGCCAAATTCAAAAATGGATCTGTTCTGGTGTAAGCGTTTTTTTGTAGTTTGTTCAGTCAGAAGTAACCTGTACTGCCTTGCCTGGTCTTGCTATGTTTGATATGTATTAGGGGACAGCTCATGGATATACCTCTGTTCCGCATCAGTAACATTGAGTTCTGTGTTTTTTATGTCAGAATTTAAAGCTCTGGAGAAATCTCTTGTTTCTTTAGTGAACACCCCCCTCATGGTCACCTTAAAAGCCTCCCATTGGTTGTGCACTGGAGTATCCGCACTATTTTCCCTCCAATAATGATCAATAGCGGTTTTTCATTTCAGGGTAATGAGTTCCTCCTGTAACCAATGTACATTAATACGCCAGAGTTTCCTCCCCTGGGGAGCATTCAGGCCCAATATGACCTCCATCGGGGAATAATCCGAAAGCGCTCTGGAAGAGATATCTGACTCTGGTTATGAGTGGAAGACCATCTATTGAGGAGAGCAGCAGGTCTATCCTGGACAGTGTCCTATGGGTCTCCGAGTGACAGGAGTATTCTCTGACTCCAGGTTTTTTTTATGCCATACATCAGTGAGAGCGTAGCTCTCCAACCAGGAGGAAAAAATGTGGTGTGAGTCAGAGGTACAACCATGTCTGTCAAGAGTCAGATCCGACACTGCGTTGAAGTCTCTTAGCAACAGTAGTGATCCTTGTGCTATCAGCACAGCCTCCGTTAAAATACCCTCCAACACCTGGAAAGAGAAAGGGGGGGAATATACACATACCAATGTTAAGCATATATTAAACATCTAACATACTAGTATAGCATACCTACTATTGGGGTCCAGCTTGACCAGTAAAATATGTGCTGCAGCCTTTTTAGTAACCAGAATGGCTACCCCTCTTGAGGACATGGAGTATTCAGCATGGATAACCCTCATAATGTTGGCTTTTTTCAAGGTCATCACTTTAGACCCCTGTAAATGCGTTTCCTGCAGTAAGATAATATGGGGATTACACCTCTTAAAGCTTGGAACTTTTGGAACCCTCCCCCCCTCCGGTGTCACATTTGGCACCTTTCAGGGGGGAGGCGGTGCAGATACCTGTATAATACAGGTATTTGCACTCACTTCCGGGCATAGACCCCCCGGGGGTCTACGCCACTTCCCGTCCTCCCCCCGCGCTGTCTGCTGGGGCATACATGGGTCCCAGAGACAGCAGGGACCATTCGGATTGTGGAGCGTGACTTGCGCATGCGCAGTAGGGAACCAGGAAGTGAAGCCGCAAAGCTTCACTTCCTGATTCTCTTACCGAAGATGGCGGCAGCATCCGAGGGCCGAGGGATGGGTCGGCCTCGGGTGCCGACATCACGGGCACCCTGGACAGGTAAGTGTCCTTATTTTAAAAGTCAGCAGCTGCAGTATTCGGCGGACCTCCGCTTTAATAAAGTCAAATATAAGTGATGTTTTTACCTCGTTCTGTTCCAGGACAACAGGCTTATCTTATCTGCCATTTATACAGGGAGAAGATAAATAAAGGATAACCGGGTAAACAGTATCTGAACAATCACTGGTCAGTTCATCCACCCTGTGGAGATCAGAACAGAAAAAAACAACAGCACAGAGCACAAACCAAGAAAGCATGAAAACCCCTCCCTTCCCTCAACGCACACAACCCCAACATGTTGTGTGCCTATATCCCATAACTGTAATTTTAGATGACCTCAGGGGGGTCAAAAGTCTTTAGAAATAAGCTAAGTAGCGTTCCGTAATGTAGCAACCACTTCCTCTTTGCTCATTCAGGGATATGAGGATATATCAAAAGTGTTGTTTAAAAACAAAAACAGGAAAAAACATATCAAGTCCAACTAGGAACCAAAAGAAGTCCCGATAAAAAACGTTTTCTTTATTGGGGTTGCGGGAACGGTTCTCAGTCAACTTGTAGATCTGCATCTGCATCACGCAGGAGGAACATAGTGTCAGGAAATAAACATATACACCACTAATTAATAGGAGAGTGAGTGTAGGCCGTGTATCACCGATGCATAGCAGAAGAGGCCTAGGACACTTAAAGGTGTGCAGCAGGGCTAGAGCCCCCCCTAGCATCCAGCCAGCGTGATGCATCTGAGGGAGTGTTGAAGAAGTAAACCTTGCCCCTGTCTACCACTCACAACTTTGCAAGGTAAAGCATACTGTATGCCAATTGTAACTCCCAGAGCCTTTTCTTTATGTGGACAAAACTGGCACTTTGCCTCTGTGTAGCTGCCGAGAAGTCGGGATATATAGAAATGCAGTTACCATCATCTCCCAGGGAATCGTGCTGCACAGAGGATACTTTCACGATCTCTAAAATGTAGGATACATGAAATAATCGGGCGTGGGTATGATCCAGGCGGGGGGGGGTTAGATGAGATCCTATGTGCCCTTTCAATAGAAAATAACCATGAGAAAGTGGTATAACCATGAGAAAGTGGTATAACTGACATGAGGAGCAGCTGCCAACTAGGGTCGTGCAGTGGCATGAAGTCAGCACAGAATTTCCGCCCTGAAAAAAATGAAAATGAAAACTCAATTTCCCCATCCACACACTTGATGTTGATGGGGGAATCCACCCCACTGAGCTATTGTATTCTGACAGCAGGGAAACTTCCCCACCATCAGAATACATACAAACAAATTGTGACGAATAATAAGATGACCTTGAGGTAAAAAAAATTTGGTTTAACAATTAATACCTTTTTTCATGTTTTATTTCCTCTATCTCGTCTAGGTGAGGATGACGCGTTTGCTGTATTTTCTGCTCATATCTCACAAATGCGCTGACACAGCACAAATCTATCGTGCCTGGCACAGCAGCAGGTCACTGCGAGTCTATGGGACCTTGGAGAAAAAAAAGTGGTGTGTCTGCAAATGCGCAAGGGGATTCATTTTGCACAAACTAGGATGGGTGTCACCAAAATGAGTGATACCGTACTAGGGGAAAATTAATTATTCTACTATTGCACCATATCTGGTGTGGGTCAGCTAATACTCAAAATATTTATAAAGAAAATAGGAGGAAAGACTCTAAAGAAAGCAGTTACTTAATACGACCCCAAATGGTAATGTTATAAAAATATTCTTTATTATGGACTTCAAAAAATAATAATTTTGCACATATACCATGGGACCTGGCAAGACCTGGCTGAAACCCACATCGCATTTGTGTGGTATATTGGGTCAAGATGGCAGCACTGGAGAACCCTAAGGAAAAGGAACTTTGGGCTGGAAGGAGGACAACACTGGACTTTCTGGACTAGTAAGTATTTTTTTATTGACATAGAAACAATTACCATAAGATAGAATTATAATGTAAGTAAGTAGGCTGAAGCTCCCCTTTAAAGTTATTGTAAGTGCAGTGTGGCATTTTCTACACTGTCTTTTTCTGTATGTTGCTTTTTACATACAGTTAACACCACTTAGTTACTTTACAACAAAATAATACTCCTTTGTTCTGCTTCACCAATGTCAGCTGAATTGCTGTTGTGAATCACACATCATGTGTCAGACCAACAACTGTCTGTTCGGGAAACATACACATAAAAACAAGGTGGATTAACTGGCTTTCCAACACAAATAACGTTTAGTTGTTCAGAAATAGAAAATCATGGAATGGCCAGTGTTATTTGTTTCTGCCAGTATGTTTTAGGCTATACATATTTATAATTTAATTTATTTAGTTTCTATATGATTAAGGTATTATTACATAGTTGCAGCCACTGTTTCTGTATCATTTCACAAGCAGTGCACTGTAGCCTTGCTGAAACATGCACTGCTGAGTCTTGCTGTGCCTGAAATAGCTGTCAGCAAGTTATTTGAGTTCATGCCTTTGCATCTTTGTATACTTGACTGTTTCTGTTTTGTATAGCAAAAATTGTGAATGCATAGTAAGTAGTGAAGCTCTTACTTAACCTATCTTTAATGGATGTTTCCGCCTGAAGCTTTACACTATGCTAGCACAAGACTGAAAGATAGTCATTAAGCTCATTGACAAAGACGATATTCAAGCTAAAGATGCTGCTGCTATTTCTGTTACATGGCAATAGTACCAACTAAAAGGTTCCAATTCTCAGACAGTCCTCTGCTCATCTAAATGCAGGAATACAAGGCTCAAATTTGGACAATTTAGTGGGAATTGGAGCCAAGGGTGGCTCTATTGGCACAACCTGACTTAACAAAAGTTTATCTAAAAATCAACTGAGCTGTGTAGAAAGTGATCAGCCATACAGACACTGCATTCTGTTGGGTATTCAGACATCCGAGTGCTGGAGCAGTTTGAATACAATAGCTTTCAGTGTGGATGGGTGAAATCTATTGATTTCCTTTTCACATGCTGAAGTAGAAACACCTAATGCCCTGTACACACGATCGGACATTGAACGGACATTCTGACAACAAAATCCATCGGATTTTTTCCGACGGATGTTGGCTCAAACTTGAAAATCCGATCGTTCTGAACGCGGTGACGTAAAACACGAACGTCGAGACTATAAACGGGGGAATAGCCAATAGCTTTCGCATCTTAATTTATTCTGAGCATGCGTGGCACTTGGATGCATTGGATTTGTCTACACACGATCGGAATTTAAAGGATCGGATTTGTGTGTCGGAAATTCCGACGGAAAAAGTCAGATGGAGCCCACACATCATCGGATTTTCTGACAACACAATCCGATCGCACTTTCTCCGTCGGAAAATCCGACTGTGTGTACAGGGCATAAGAGTGTATGGCTAGCTTAACACCAAGTCTGTACTAACTGCGACCAGACAACAAAAAAGGAATGCCGCTCAAGGCTTCAGCCGGGTCCTCTCCTGTAGTACACCGCTGGGAGGGCTGGTAAGCAGAAATTGCACCATTCATGGTATATATTGCAGTGAAAGCAATAATTCCATGACCCTCATTTATGTATTTCTCTAAACTGATGAGCTGTAAAGCATTGCCTAATGCTAATTTTGGGTATCATAATTTTTTTGCCATTTTTTGGGCACACATAGATTTGAGGCTTGATACATTAATAGTATCTATTTACTCTACACTAACTCATCTTTTATTTTGTACAAGAATGAGAATTAAATTGTGTTTGTGTGGAAATAATGAACAGATTCCTTTAATATAAAAAATTACAACTACCATCTTTTTATTTTACAGGGCCTTTTCTTTGAAAAAATAAATAACATGCTTGGGGTTTTACGTAATTTTAAAATTGCAGATTTTAACATGCATGCAAAAAATAAAAATAAATGCTCTAGAAGGGAACTAGTTAAAGATGAAAACTCTAAACTGCCAAAAAAATGAACATTTAAATATTTCTATTTGCGGAAATGTGTTTGTGACAGCTTATTAGACTGTTTACGTTCTAGAATACAGAAGATATTTTTATCACAATCAATTATTTTTTGTCTGACGAACAAAAAAAAATCATCTGATTGTTTTGGCACATAACATTTTATGCCTTCTTTTTAGACACACAATTTAATCCCAATTTGAACTTTACTGAACCATGACAAGTAGATTTGTTTGTCATCATTTTGACCATAAAAGCAAGAAGCCATATAAAGACCATATAAAGCACACAGAGACTTTTTACAGTCCTAAATACTTTGACACAGCTGTGAGACAGACACATCATTTTTGGGGCAAGTTATCTCCTGGTAAAAGGAGATCATTCCACATACACTCAACAGTAGTTATAAATGCAATATGAGAAAGAAAATGAATCAAAAACAACTGGTTGAATCCTTTCTATAGGGGACTGTTGAAAATAACTGTGGTTTGGTTTTGATCATTAGGAAGTATGGAATGTATTTTTATATGTATGCTATGCAGGGCTTGTTTTTTCAGGTAAATAGGATTTTTATTGCCGTTGGTGTCAAGAATTTCATTATATCTTTGTTCTAGAAATGTTTACCTGAAGATTCTACATTATATGCTTGCCTAATTTTAATGTTCTAAAGTGCATTAGCAAGTGTAAAGACTAATGAAAATCAAACAGTACTTTCAGACTCAAAAAAATACTTGTTTTAGAGTATGTATTAAAAAGTAGCGTCAAAGAGGTACAAGCAAATTTTGTGGTAGAGGATATAAGATGATGATCAAATGTGTTGATACAATTGGAATAAACCAGGAGCCTACTGATATCTCTCAGAAAAATAGTAATCAACTAAAGCTAGACATTAATGGGTAGTTTTTTTATTGTTCAGCCAGCAAAAAAAGATTAGGAGATTCCTCCATTCACAAACTAGGTGGATGGAGGAATCTCCTCTAAGCATTGTATTCTGACAGCGGGACTCACTACTGTCAGAATACACTGATTGACAAAAGTTTTCCGGCGAACCAATGACTTCTACCAAACAGAGACAGTCGCACACTGATCAAAGTTTGGCTAGTCTCTGCTTAACTGGCTACATTTTGATCTGTCTATAGCCAACTTAGCTGTGCCTCTTCCCCTGATTTCTCTGTCAAGTTCAATGGCACAACTATCAACTTATCCCTGTTCCAAGGTTCTAGGTGTAGTCCTGGACTCGGAACTATCCTTCCGGACCCACATCCAATCACTGTCCAAAGCTTGCCACCATAACCCGACGCAACAATTCTAAAATATGCCCCTTTCTAACCAATGACACAAATAAGCTTCTAATTTCCTCCCTGGTCATCTCTCGCCTCAATTATTGCAACTCCCTCCTCATTGAATTACCTTACATAGGCTAACCCCGCTTCAGTCCACCATGATTGCTGCTGCCAGGCTCATCCACCTTACCAACCATTCAATGTCTGCTACTCCTCTCTGCCAATCCTTCCACTGACTTCCGCTCACCCAGCAAATTCAATTCAAAATACTAACAGCAACTTACTAAGCCATCCGCAACTTGGCCCCCAGCTACATCACTAATCTAGTTTCGAGTAATTAGTGAGTATAGCCTCAAATACAAAACTAGTGTATAACAAATAGAAGTGCCATCATCCAGGCTTAGATTGAGAGAATAGAGTGGAGGTGTGGAGGCACGTACACGCCTGAGAATTGGGGGTTGGACTATCTTAGCACTTGGTAATTAATCATAGTTAATAGATCATAAAATATATAAATGTTAATGAGTATAATACAAAGATACAAAAATATACAGACAACATTAAAAACAACAGTATGTATACACCACAGTTAACAAATTACTAATGGGTGTCCCCGTAGCGTTTTCTGTTGGGGGGGTATACATGAAATTCCTCAACCGGTTTTGCGGTGAAAGCCGCTTCTTCAGGAGGGGTGGTCTATAAAACAATTAATATTTTAAAACAACATAATGCATTTCATAATATCAAAGGAAAAGACTAGCTCACCCACTCAGACGGGGACAGTAAAATGACAGGACCCAAACAAATTCCCCCCACGGCGGACCCGGGGGATTGTAGAAACAAAATCTGGTTGATGGATAATAAAAGGTAAGCATATAGAACCTATAAAAGTTTTGGAGTGCACACCCAGGTGTGGTAGAAGGGGAGCGGAGTGAAGGGGTGAAGATAACGTGAGGGTAGGTGCAGATGGGAGGGGGGAGAGAAGGAGGGGAAAAAGGAAGGGGGGGAAGGGGGGAGGGGAGGAAGGGGGGAGGAAAAGGGGTAGGGAACGGGGCGAAGGACAGGGGGAGGGGGGGAGGGGAGATGGGGGAGGGAAGGAAGGGAGGGAGGGGGGAGGAGAGGGAGGAGGGAGGAGGGAGGGGAAGGAGGAAGAGGGGGTGGGGGGGTTTGGTGGTGAGGGTGGGTGGATGGGAGAGTAGGGGGAGAGGACGGGGGGAGGAGGGGAGGGGTAGAACCAGACAACAAGGGAGGAAGGGAAAGCGGGGGGGAGGGAGAGGGGGAAAAGGGGAAGAGGGGGCGGGAAAGGAAAGGGGGGAGGGGGGAGAGGGGAAGGGGGGGAAAGGGGAGGGGAAGGGGGGAGAGGGGAAGGGGGAAAGGGGAGGGGAAGGGGGAAAGGGAGGGGGAGAGGGGGGAAGGGAGGGAGAGAGGGGGGAAGAGGATCACTGTCCAAAGCTTGCCACCTCAACCTACACAACAATTCTAAAATATGCTTTAGACCCTTTCTAACCAATGACACAAATAAGCTTCTAATTTCCTCCCTGGTCATCTCTCGCCTCAATTATTGCAATTCCCTCCTCATTGAATTACCTTACATAGGCTAACCCCGCTTCAGTCCACCATGAATACTGCTGCCAGGCTCATCCACCTTACCAACCATTTAATGTCTGCTACTCCTCTCTGCCAATCCTTCCACATACTTCCGCTCACCCAGCAAATTCAATTCAAAATACTAACAACAACTTACCAAGCCATCCGCAACTTGGCCCCCAGCTACATCACTAATCTAGTTTCAAAATACCATCCTAATCGTTCTCTTCATTCCTCCAAAGACCAATGCGTTTTGCTCTGCCCACTGGAGCTTACTTATGGGAAAAAAGCTCCAGTGGGTGTAGCGAAATGTGTTGGGGGCATGGCCTGGGGTCCAGGCTGAGACTGCCACTTGTTCAAACACAATGGGTCTTGTTCTGATGTGCAGTTCCTGGAACTTTTAGCTCCCTTTTAGATAAGTACTCCTGGCAGCCTGTGCCACTTAATTTTTGCCCACTCCTTCCTATATTGACATTAGCATGTTAGGTTGGCAAATCTATGTTTATGGAATGCCATATGACTGTACAGCCAACTGACTTTTAATGGACAGACTAATGTAAGGGTAATTCGACCTGTCATGGTGGCCTTGCCATGGGACAAGGTTGTTGGAGAATACAGATAACGAAAATATAGTATCACAGCACATGAAGCTGAAAAAATGACAGCCTGAGACACCATTACAATCACAAGGAGATCAGGAAGTTAGAATTTTAGTTGGGCTCTCTACTAATGAGAAACATTAAGCAAATACTGCACACTTTTCCTACCTGGGTAATAATGTGGGATCACACAACTAAACTTAAAGCGGGGGTCCACCTATCTATCGTTTTTTTTTTTGGAGTTCATTCACAAACTTTTCTTCCCATGATTATCTACTCACATGTTCTGTGTAATAAGTCCGCCTGTGTCCGATTTCGTTGTAAAGAATAACTTATAAAATTCACTGAAGGCGGTTTCCATCTTCATTGTGGGCATTTGAAGCCCACAAGCATGTATTTCCTGGATGCGGTGAATGCTGGGAGCAGAGATGTTATTATTATTATTATTTCAGGTACTTATATAGCGCTGTCAATTTACGCAGCGCTTTACATATTCATTGTACATTCACATCAGTCCCTATACCCTCAAGGAGCTTACAATCTAAGGTCCCTAACTCACATTCATACATACTAGGGACAATTTAGACAGGATCCAATTAACCTACCAGCATGTCTTTGGAGTGTGGGAGGAAACCGGAGTACCCGGAGGAAACCCACGCAGGCACAGGGAGAACATGCAAACTCCAGGCAAGTAGTGTCGTGGTTGGGATTCAAACCAGCGACCCTTCTTACTGCTAGGCGAGAGTGCTACCCACTAGACCACTGTGCCGCCCTGACGCTGTTGCACAATGCATGCTGGGAAGCCTGAGACTAGCTCCCAGGGACTGTGGGAGGTCTGGGAGAGGCTAGAAACACGCTTACTCCCATGGGAGGAAAACCAGGAAGTGCAAAAAAGATTAGAAAAAAAAAGGTAATTACGGCGATTTAAATTTTTTTACACAGCATGTCAGCATCTAGGCAAGGAAGAGAATGCATAGAGATAATGTTCAAAATTTTCGGTGGAACCCCGCTTTAATAGTAAATTCAATTGTAGTGTAAATACAGTAGAAAAAAAATGATCAGATTATACATCCATACAATCGAGGTGAATGGAGGAATCCTCACCACTGTTCCATTGTATTCTGACAGTGGGACTCCTTTGCTGGCAGAATACACTGATTAGTGGCTGCAACCTATTGGCTGCAGCCAGCTGATGGACAAATGTTTTCCAGCAAGACCATTCAACAGAAAGTCACCCCTTAGATTGGAATCTGTTGAGCAAGAATGGCCGTAGATGGATTGAAATTTGGCCACTGCCTGCTAAACTGACCGAATTTCAATTTATCTATGAGCAGCTTATGAGCCTGATTGCTTCCAAACAATTAGATCCTTCAGCAGAACCTTCAGGGCACCGGTGCAAGAAACCATGAAAGGGCAGCGGAGCTTTTCCCACTGAACCCAGGGCCCTTTACTCCCATTACAGGGCCCTTTTTTACGATCCCACAGCGGGCCCCCTTCCTGTCATATTAGGGCCCTCCACAGTGGCAGAATGCCAAGGCCCAGTCGCAAGGGTGACCTATGCGATCCTGGTAGTTCCACCACTGTCCTTCAGTGTATGGCCAAATTTAAAACTGGAATGTGACCCCAAACCTCAATAGAAATAAAGTGTTATTGTGTCTAGATGTGGTCAGGGATGCTCTATGTAAAAATATTCAGTAAAAACTGAGATAAAAAATGAGCAATAACATGCCATAAACTTTGAGAAAGTTACAATAAAATAGAGAACAAAGTGAACCCTTCTATCAAAGAAGCTGCATACAGTAAGTGGTTAAGAGCAGCTCTAAAACTGAGGTGTAGTCAGAACTAATAAAGACATTGCATTAAACACTGTCTGTTTTGCGTGTCTTTACTCTACCTGGCACCCAAATCAGGCTCCCATACAGCACTGCAATCCTAGAAGCTTGACTTGAGTTTCAGAGGGCGAGGAATTAATTAAAAAAAAATGTTTGTTGAAAAATGTTATGACTTTGGACCAGAATTTGATATTTGGTTCATGCTAGAAAAAAATGGAAAAAACTCACACAATAAATTTTTGGACAATAGATAATATGGATAATATCTTAGAACTGCTCTTCAATGGAAAGATTTTGGTGCCATTATTAGTTACAGAAGGAATACAATGACCTAATTATTTTAATTAGCCACAACTAATGCCGGGACGAGCGGATTTCTGGGTCCGGCGGAGTTACGACGTAAAGATTTGAAGCATGTTCCAAATCTAAAGTCCGGCAGATTTGCAACTGGAAAAGTCCGCTGAAGGTCCGGTGAAGCCCACACACGATCGGATTGTTCGCCGGATTTGGTCCTTCGGCGTCCGGCAGACAAGTCCGGTCGAAAAGTCCGACCGTGTGTATGCGGTATTAAAAGAAACCTGTCATAAGAAATAGATTTCAGGTTTACATTAAAGTTTAACTCCAGAAATAGAAAAAAACAAATTATCCTTGCAGTATACTAGTTGCCTTAAAGAGGAAGTAAACTGCAGGGTTAATTTTTTTTTCGTACCTGAAAGGTAAAGCCACAATGTCTCATATAAGTACTGCGCTACTGAACTAAATATAAATATAAAAATATGCTGCTACTTAAAATGCAAATAATAAAACCAAGGGTGAAAAACAATGCAGTGTCAATCTACACAATCACAGTAGCGCAAAAGAACAATAAAAATTATTCAGAAGTGTCCATAATAAAATCAAAAATAATTGTCCATCATGAATAAATTAATTAATTCAAATATCAAAAAAGAATCAATTGTGAAAATAGTGCAACTCTTCATAAAGTGGAAAGTTTTGAACATCGAAGATCCTTCACCAAAGTGCACAAGTGCCAATCCACACCCCTATAGAATGAGGCTCACCATATTGTAGATTTTAATCGCATGTGTGATTAAATCACTTTAAGCTTTATGCAGATGATCAACCCAATCTCCACTCTGATCTCCTCAGATTCAAATGGATGACAGCTTTCTCCACATGTAGAGATAAAATCAACACAAAGCCTCCAAAAGTGTAAAAACCTCTTGGGTTAATAAAAAAGTAATGCGCTTACATCACAAATAAAAACAAATCACCTTTAGTATATGTTCGTTACATGTCGGGTGCCTGCGTGCTGCGTTTCCAACCCCTCCCTGCTCGCACTCACAGATAACGCTTCCAGCGTCAAGATTCAGTTGCTGTGTAGCCACACCCTTAACATGTTTCGTTACTTCCAATTTGATCAACTTGGTCAAGTAAGTGCAAAATCTAGGATGATAGTGAAAAAAATAGAGAAAGTTACATTGATTAAAACAAAAGGTGTAAGTTAGTCAGCCAATTAGAATTTCACCAAGGTGATCAAGTTGAAAATAATGAAACATGTTAGGGCTACAAGGCACCTAAATCTTGACGCTGAGAGCATTATCTGCGATTGAAATCTACAATCTGGTGAGCCTCATTCTTTTGATTCTTTTTTGATATTTGAATTATATTTATGATGGACAATTGTTTTTGATTTTATTACGGACACTTTTGAATAATTTTTATTGTTCTTTTGCGCTACCGTGATTGTGTAGATTGACACTACATTGTTTTTCACCCTTTCTTTTATTAAAGCCACAATGTGCTAGTATGCATCGCACAGGCATGGGTATCTGAAGGAAAGGTATGGGTGGCTGTTTCTTCAGAGCGCATGTATAGTAAATATGATGAATGCTTAGGAGATATTTACAGTACCTATAGGTACACATAATGGATGGGAATTTACAACCACTTTAATGTCAATCAAGTTTACCATTTTACTTTACCACATTAAAGCCAAGTACACACTAGCACTTTTTATTTTCGTTCAACCCAGCTAGGTTGAACGAAAAAAAGCTGACAGCTCTGGAGAAGCCACTGTACTAACCATGCGATGTAAGTACAGCGATCTCCCCTGCTGTGCTATTGTGTTCTGACAGAGGGACAGCCCTCCCGCCAGAACACTCCAGTCAACGCTCTCAGCCGTTGGCTGCAGTACACATGAATGTTGGCGGGTTTCTATTGAAACGGCTGATGCCACCCGACATTCGGCCCATGTGTACTAGTTATTGAACAAGTATTCTGACAATAACTTCTGCTGAAGAAACTATAGCCATTAGATCGACATTATAGAAACACAACTAGCATTTCAGAACAAGGTCAGCAATAGCTACTCTCAAATTTCTATCATGACAGGTTTACTTTAGGCTGGCCATAGGCATCATAATAAGATTGGCAATGATAGAACCACCAAACATCTTGATCGACAAAAAACACATACAGTCAGGTCCATAAATATTGGGACATCGACGCAATTCTAATTTTTTTGGCTCTATACACCACCACAATGGATTTAAAATTAAACGAACAAGATGTGTTTTAACTGCAGACTTTTAGCTTTAATTTGAGGGTATTTACATCCAAATCAGGTGAACGGTGTAGGAAGTACAACAGTTTGTATATGTGCCTCCCACTTTTTAAGGGACCAAAAGTAATGGGACAATTGGCTGCTTAGCTGTTCCATGGCCAGGTGTGTGTTATTCCCTCATTATTCCATTTACAAGGAGCAGATAAAAGGTCCAGAGTTCATTTCAAGTGTGCTATTTGCATTTGGAATCTGTTGCTGTCAACTCTCAATATGAGATCCAAAGAGCTGTCACTGTCAGTGAAGCAAGCCATCATTAGGCTGAAAAAACAAAACAAACCCGTGAAAGAGATAGCAAAAACATTAGGTGTGGCCAAACCAACTGTTTGGAACATCCTTAAAAAGAGAGAATGCACTGGTGAAGAAAACACCCTTTACAACAGTTGGCCAGATCCAGAACACTCTCCAGGAGGTAGGTGTATGTGTGTCAAAGTCAACAATCAAGAGAAGACTTCACCAGAGTGAATACAGAGGGTTCACCACAAGATGTAAACCATTGGTGAGCCTCAAAAACAGGAAGGCCAGATTAGAGTTTGCCAAACAACATCTAAAAAAGCCTTCACAGTTCTGGAACAACATCCTATGGACAGATGAGACCAAGATCAACTTGTACCAGAGAGATGGGAAGAGAAGAGTATAGAGAAGGAAAGGAACAGCTCATGATCCAATGCATACCACCTCATCAGTGAAGCACGGTGGTGGTAGTGTCATGGCGTGGGCATGTATGGCTGCCAATGGAACTGGTTCGCTGGTATGTATTGATGATCTGACTGCTGACAAAAGCAGCAGGATGAATTCTGAAGTGTTTCGGGCAATATTATCTGCTCATATTCAGCAAAATGCTTCAGAACTCATTGGACGGCGCTTCACAGTGCAGATGGACAATGACCCGAAGCATACTGCGAAAGCAACCAAAGAGTTTTTTAAGGGAAAAAAGTGGAATATTATGCAATGGCCAAGTCAATCACCTGACCTGAATCCGATTGAGCATGCCTTTCACTTGCTGAAGACAAAACTGAAGGGAAAATGCCCCAAGAACAAGCAGGAACTGAAGTTGCAGTAGAGGCCTGGCAGAGCATCCCCAGGGATGAAACCCAGCATCTGGTGATGTCTATGCATTCCAGACTTCAGACTGTAATTGACTGCAAAGGATTTGCAACCAAGTATTAAAAAGTGAAAGTTTGATGGATGATTGTTAATCTGTCCCATTACTTTTGGTCCCTTAAAAAGTGGGAGACACATATACAAGCTGTTGTAATTCCTACACCGTTCACCTGATTTGCATGTAAATACCCTCAAATTAAAGCTGAAAGTCTGCAGTTAAAGCACATCTTGTTTCATTTCAAATCCATTGTTGTGGTGTATAGAGCCAAAAAGATTAGAATTGTGTCGATGTCCCAAAATTTATGGACCTGACTGTAACACAATACCGTGGTTATATCTGTGTTTAACATTAGGCATGCCTCCCTGTACTTAAAAAATGTATCCCAGCTAATATTTTTTTTTTTCAGTGTCTTCTGGGATTTGCAGGTGCCTATTGACAGGCTTATCCTTAACCAATCCTGCCGCAATTGTGTTAAGTCCTGGAAAGGAAATGGACAAGAAGATTCCTTGTGCATTAAGTGTGTATATGTACAGTAGCTACAAAAAGCTGATTGTGATCTGGGGTATACAGAGAACAGAGAATTTCTTCATCTTGCTCCCTGCGGTGAATGGAATAATAGAGGAACAAAGGGAAGGTAAGCATAAGATGTAATTTGTCACAGCAGTATAAAGGCAATAAGTTAACTTATTGCTTTGCTCTGCGTTGGCAAATCACATGTTCCCTTTAAATAATATTTATAAATACATTTTAGACATTTAAGTTCTCATTAAAATGCTGGGTTTTCTTTTTTACCTACTCACAAAAGTCTCCTCACATTTTTAAAATAAAGCTAAAAGTACAGCTAGAGACCATATCATGATGGTCATGTGGTGTCATTTTTTAAAAGTTTTTTGCAAAAATAGTTTATACAAAAAAAATCTGTGATTATTGCACCAGTTAAATGAGATGTGCCTATCTGCTACATCATAGCCTTTTTCCAGAGTAACGTTGAAAATTATTACACAGTTTTTTATGCAAAAGGCCTCATTCAGAAGAAATAAGCACTTTTGAGTAACTATATAGGAAGAACTAGGTTGCTGAGATCTGGTAGGTATGCAGGGCTATTCATCAATAACTTGACTACAGCATATTCTACCAGTAGGAAAATATAATCCCCCCTGGAGAAAGGAATTTTAGAAAATGCTATATTTTAGTACTAAAGTAGTGTCAATTATAGACAGTATTAAGACACCACTTCACTTTAATTATGCAAGGCATGCCAATAGCGTCTCCCACTACCACCTCCCAATAAGAAAGCCCACACATCAGCTTCCCAGCATATTGGAAAAACTTTAAAACAGTTGTAGACCAAATCCACTTAAGTGCATTTTTTAAATAATGGTAGAACCATCATTCAAACTTATTCATCCCTTGTTTCATATAGTATCTATCTTTCACCACAAACCCGTCAAGTGGGAATGGCAGAAGTAGATGGGAATTTAAATGTGCCTTAGAAGGAGCATGAACCAAACACAATTTAAATAAAAATACTCTTTATTACATTATTAAAATATTGTTAAAATACCAGAATACAACCCAAATTTTAATCGCCATACCTATATATATAGTGTAAGGGACAAGTAATTGTCGTTTCCAAAGAGCGTGTTGGATTGATCTACACCATCATGCAAACATATGATATGACTCATAACCAAATCCATCATGCAAGCATATGATATGGCTAAAATCCACTTCACTCTTTATAGGGATCCAAGAGTAATACACAACATCACAAAGCTTTATACAAGATCACTATAGCTGCTTAGAGCAGGTGCTAGCCAAATGTAAAAATACACAGCTGTGCATATAGACCAGCTGGGCACCAAGAAAATACTCGTGAAACATAGGAAAAATCAAAACAATTTGACTTATAGAAGCTGTAAGGGTTCAATAGAAAATCAGGTCCAAAAGGGATAAGGAAATCAAGCATGTAAAGTTCAACATTACATATAACAACTAGGTAAGTAAATAACTTTAATAATTTTAAATTTTATGACAATTTTTTTTCAATATGTGATAGAGAGCGAATTTATTAGCAATAACAGTTGAAATAGCAACTTGTACCCAATGTCCCAAATATTTAACCTAAAAGGCTTCATGTAGTATGGTCAAGATATTTCAGCATTCTAGGGTCAACCACAAAAGAGACTTCTACCAAGATCCTAAAACACTCGAAGTCTCTGAATTATTTTACTCCACATGTACAGAAATGAAAGTAGAATGGTTTGCTAGCTCAGATATGCATACAATTTTTGGGGTGTGGAGATGGTGTAATGCTATCCTGATATTTAGGGTCGGACATCAATTTGAATCTGATGTTTGAGTATAGAACCCTGACACATGAAACCCTATATAAAAAATGCTAAACTACAGCACACATTACAATTGGATACTTGAAAGGTCCACTTGCCCTTATTTAATTCTTTACTCTTGTGAATTGTGCATAGTATACATAACTGTTAAACAGAATGAATCAAATTTACCGCATCAACAGTGATCAAAGTAAGTTGCCTAAATCAGCAATCCTTGTGTCTATTAATCTTTGCAATGTGACTCTATTATGTAAAACTTAATAAAGGACACTTGGCTCTTTATTGGAAGCACACTTACTTCCTTTATTGCTTATTGTACTTATTGTTTCTGTCTAAAATATTGTGTTTCACATGCTTGTGGTTTAGTTGATGGCGTACGTCTGTTAATGGACTTCATCACGTATTATGAGTTAATCTAACTGCAAATACAGTGATTGCTTTCAATCAAGTGCAATGCAATAGGTGCTGTTCGTGTAACTTTCATAGCGCGTACACAGTACAGAATATGCTAGCATAGACTTCTTGAAGCTAACAAAGGAATAGCCTGTTTGCTGAGGCTACAGTGTTCTGTAAATACTACTATATTTATTTCTACTTGATTTAATTGAACTAGCAGATATGCTATGTAGTTTGTAACACTGCTTGCTGAATATACTTTTTGTCAAGTTTAAAGCCCAACTCTAACCAAACTTAGTTTTAGTGACACAGACTGCAACAAAGCAGATAAGGAAAATTGGGAAGGGTTTGAACATCTGTTATCATTAGGTTATTATCCTATGGAGAGATGTCAACCCATGGAGTAGCTTATAGTTCAATCAAGTAAGTGGATGATAGTGAAAAAAAATACAGAACGTTACATTGATTAAAACAAAAGGTGTAAGTTAGTCAGCCAGTTGGGATTTCTTTATGTATAGTGTTATTCAACTGTGCAGTCATTTTTTAATTATATGTAAACCCTTAACTTGTGTGTGTGTGTATATATATATATATATATATATATATATATATATATATATATATGTAAGTGTACTGTAGCAGAGCGTCCCAGAGAGAGCCAGGAAAAGTCCTGTTCGGGGTTTATACATCGCCCAGGCTCCTCTCATACAGGTTCAGGGATCTCTGATCCATGGTCCAGTTCAGGTCTTGGTCCTCTCCCCCAGGCTAATTTTGCTCACCTGAGCAAGACAGCCTTTGCTCTTGGCCTGGGATACGCAGACAACTTCTGTGTAGGAGAGCAAAAAGGTATGTGGAAGCTGACAAGCTGTGGGCTTGCTCAGCCTGGTAGTTAGGATCTGTAAATATTGTTTAGTTAGTGCTGAGACACGGCTAGGTTTTGTTTTGGCTATTTTTGTTCCTATTTGTTTTTTTTGGAACACTGTACAGCACCTGTATATAGACTTGTATATATCACAAATAAACACCGCACTGTTTGTCACTATTTGACTGCATTTGGTATCTGTGCCTGAAAGACTGCTCATCCCAGGGAGCTTTGTACCTGCCACCTGTCCCCCAGGTTACATATGGTGGAGAATGCGGGCAGCTGTAGTAAGTTACTACTTAAAAGGCCAGTACCTAGAGTGACTAAACATGGAGGAAATCCTAAAAGAATTGGTGATATCCAATGCTGCACAGCAACAATCCAATGCTGCACAGCAACAAGCAAACGCTGCACTGCATCAAGCAAACGCTACACAGCAACAAACAAACGCTATCGCACAGGAGCAAACCAAGGCGCTGTGCCAACAGATTGGTGCTGTACAGGAGCTATCGCAGAGGCTGTTTGAACAGCTAGCCACTGATGCAAAAGAGGATAGGAAAACCCTGGCTGCAGTTGTGGAGACGCTAGCACAGTGGTCACCTGCTAAAGTTAATGTTGTTGGAGACAAGCCCTCAGCCATCCATGTGGGTCGCTTTCTTTCTAAAATGACTGCAGATGATGATCCAGAGGCCTTTCTCTTAACGTTTGAACGGACCGCTGAGAGGGAAGGTTGGCCCAAAACCCAGTGGGCAGGACTGGTCGCCCCCTTGCTGTCTGGAGAATCGCAGAAGGCCTACTATGATTTGGAGTCAGCAGAAGCAGGAGACTATGAAAAGGTCAAGCGGGAAATCCTGGCGCGACTTGGTGTCACCTTGGCAGTTCAAGCACAGCGGGCCCACAGCTGGTTCTTCCAAGACGAGAGGCCCCCAAGATCGCAGATGTTCGACCTAATTCACTTGATGAGGAAATGGCTACAGCCGGAGTCCCTGTCTGGGCCACAAATAGTGGAGCGTGTGGTCATGGACCAGTTCCTGAGGTCACTACCAGTTCCTCTGCAGAAGTGGGTGAGTCAAGGAGACCCCAACTCGGCGGAACTTGTTGAAAGGTACTTTGCTGCAGAGAACCTGGTCACCACCCCTACAGCTGCACGGACTTTCCGCCCAAAGCCACGGTCTCCCCAGGCAACCGGTAAGACTGTTCCAGGGGAAGTGGGTGGTAAGCATGGCAAGGAAATGGGGGGAGGATTTTTGGTGCCAGGACTGAAGTTTGGCGTCCCAAACAAGGGAAGCTACTGCCTGTCAGCAAACCAAACTGGGGAAACATCAGGTGTTTTCGTTGCCAAGAACTGGGACATGTTGCAGCAAACTGTCCATTGACAGATGAACCAATGCAGTGTGATCTATCTATTAGAAGGCAGTCTATGTTTGCTGCTGTTTCATGTGCTGTAGCACCAAGTATGGGAAAACACATGTGCCAAATGACTGTTAATAATAAGCCTATTACGGCCTTGCTGGACTCTGGAAGTCTAGTGACTTTGGTTACAGCTGAGATGGTTGAAACTGTGAATTTGCATGCTAAAAAAGTTGCTGTGATCTGTATACATGGGGATTCCCGCGAGTATCCTATAGCCACTGTTCAGTTTAAAACTGGCTTAGGTACGGTGACCCATCCGGTCGGACTTGTGCCCCACTTGGTGCACGAGGCCATCGTTGGTAGGGACTTCCCTAAGTTTTGGGAACTGTGGGATCGTCCCGACCCGGTCGCAGTAGCTGACTCGGTGACAGAGCCAGAACTCCTGGGCGCTACTGACAATGTGGGTTCAGGGGACTCTTCTCAGTGCTCCCCGGGTTTTCCTTTCTCAGTTATGGCAGGAGAGCTGGAGGAGCCTGAGGAGGTCCCCACAACCAGTGGAGCTGGACAGCCATCTGCTGAATCTGAGCCTACGTTGGAGTTTGCTGACCTTAATGTACACAAGGAAAATTTTGGCACCTAGCAGAGAAATGACCCAACCCTTGCCAGGGCCTGGGAAAATGTAATGGTGATTAATGATGTACCTGTCGAATCAGGGGACAGGCTCTGTTTTCCTTATTTCAGCAGCAATGAGAATTTAATTTATCGTGTATGTAAAAAAAATGATGAAGTGGTTGAACAGTTGGTGGTCCCTAAGCCATACAGACGGGTGGTGTTGGAACTTGCCCATGGGCACTTGCTAGGAGGTCATTTAGGGGTTGAGAAAACTACTGAAAGGGTGTTGCGCAGGTTTTATTGGCCCGGGATACAGAAGGATATTGAGAATTATTGTCAGTCCTGTCCTGTGTGTCAGATGTCAGCCCCACTACCCCACTTCCGAAGTCCTTTAGTGCCCTTGCCCATTATTGAAGTGCCCTTTGAGAGGATTGCCATGGACCTTGTGGGTCCACTCCCCAAGTCTGCCCGAGGTCATCAGCATATCCTCGTAATCATGGATTATGCTACCCGTTACCCAGAGGCCATTCCCTTACGCACCGCGTCTGCTAAAAACATTGCCAAAGAGCTGTTTATGGTGTTCAGTCGTGTTGGAATCCCTAAAGAAGTCTTTACAGACCAGGGCACCCCATTTATGTCATGAATAACTAGAGAGCTGTGCAAGTTATTTAAGGTGACGCAATTGCGAACCTCGGTGTACCATCCTCAAACGGATGGCTTGGTGGAACGCTTCAATAAAACATTAAAGAGCATGTTAAAAAAGGTTGTTGACAAGGATGGGAAAAACTGGGACTTCCTGATACCATACTTGATGTTTGCCATCAGGGTACTCTCCTTTTGAGTTGCTTCATGGGAGACACCCTCGGGGACTCTTGGACATAGCCAAAGAAACTTGGGAGGGGGAGCAGACACCCTATAAAAGTGTCATTGAGCATATCGCTCAAATGCAGGACAGGATTGCAGCAATCATGCCGATGGTAAAAGAACACTTACTGCAGGCCCAAACAGCTCAACAGAGGATATACAACAGGGGGGCCCAACTCCGTGTTTTCTCACCTGGTGATAGGGTCCTGGTGTTAGTTCCCACTGTTGAGAGCAAGTTCCTGGCTAAGTGGCAGGGTCCCTTTGAAGTAATTGAAAGAGTTGGGGAGGTCAATTACAAAATATATCAACCAGGAAAAAATGAGCCCGAACAGATTTACCACATAAACCTGTTAAAGCCCTGGAAGGATAGACTGGCGTTAACTGCGAGGTCCCTCCCGGTAACGCCTAAGGGTACTGGGTCCCCTCTGATCCCTGAGGTCACGATTCCAGACACCCTGTCATATTCTCAAAAGCAGGAAACTAGAGAATTTCTGATAAGAAATAGAGATAAATTTTCAGAGTTACCTGGCACGACTTCAGCAGTTCAGCATGATATTGTTACTGAACCTGGGGTCCGTGTCAAGCTCAAACCATATCGAATTCCTGAAGCGAGGAGAAAGGACATCAGCGAGGAAGTTAAAAGAATGTTGGAGCTAGATGTCATTGAGGAATCCAATAGTGACTGGTCTAGCCCCATCGTGTTAGTCCCAAAACCGGATGGCACTTGGAGGTTCTGTAATGACTTCAGGAAGCTTAATGCAGTGACAAAGTTTGACACGTACCCAATGCCCAGAGTGGACGAACTTATAGACCGACTTGGCAAGGCTCACTATCTGACCACTTTGGACTTGACAAAAGGTTATTGGCAAATACCCCTGACTGGTAGCGCCAAAGAGAAGACTGCATTTGTGACCCCGGAGGGTTCTTTCAAAATAAAAAAATGCCTTTTGGGTTGCAAAATGCCCCTGCCACATTTCAGAGGGCCATGGACAGGACTCTAAGACCCCACCGACAATATGCAGCAGCATATCTAGATGACATAGTGGTACATAGCACTGACTGGGAGTCTTACTTGCCCCGTGTCCAGGCTGTCCTCGATTCCCTCTTCAAAGAAGGTTTTACAGCAAATCCAAAAAAATGTGCCATTGGTCTAGAGGAAGCCAAGTATTTGGGCTACACTATTGGGCGTGGTGTCATAAAACCTCAAGTGAATAAAATAGAAGCCATCCAGGAATGGCCACGTCCTGCAAACAAGAAGCAGGTCAGGGCCTTTCTTGGCATTGCGGGGTATTATAGAAGATTTATCCCAAATTTTGCAACTATAGCTGCCCCACTGACAGACCTTACGAAAGGGAAAGACTCTGTAATGGTGAAATGGTCCTCAGTAGCAGAGGAATCTTTCCTTTCCAAAAGAAGGCTCTTTGTGCACAACCAGTACTGTACTCCCCCGATTTCTCCAAAGATTTTTTGGTTCAGACGGATGCGTCTGATGTTGGTATCGGGGCAGTACTATCACAGGTACACAATGGGGAAGAACACCCTGTGGTGTACCTAAGCAGAAAGCTCAATGACCATGAGCAAAGCTATGCAGTCATTGAAAAGGAGTGTTTAGCCATAAAGTGGGCCGTGGATGCACTCAGGTACTATTTGTTAGGACACGAGTTTGAGGTAATAACTGACCATGCTCCTCTGAAATGGATGGCCCAAAAGAAGGAGACTAATAGACGGGTGAACCGGTAGTTTTTGGCTCTACAGGATTACTCATTCACTGTAAAACACAGGCCAGGTGTTGAGATGGGGAATGTAGATGCCCTGTCCCGTGTTCACTCCTGTTGGGCTACAGGTGAAACAAGGAGAGAGGATATGTAGCAGAGCGTCCCAGAGAGAGCCAGGAAAAGTCCTGTTCGGGGTTTATACATCTCCCAGGCTCCTCTCATACAGGTTCAGGGATCTCTGATCCATGGTCCAGTTCAGGTCTTGGTCCTCTCCCCGAGGCTAATTTTAGCTCACCTGAGCAAGACAGCCTTTGCTCTTGGCCTGGGATACGCAGACAACTTCTGTGTAGGAGAGCAAAAAGGTATGTGGAAGCTGACAAGCTGTAGGCTTGCTCAGCCTGGTAGTTAGGATCTGTAAATATTGTTTAGTTAGTTCCGAGACACGGCTAGGTTTTGTTTTGGCTATTTTTGTTCCTATTTGTTTTTTTTGGAACATTGTACAGCACCTGTATATAGACTTGTATATATCACAAATAAACACCGCACTGTTTGTCACTATTTCACTGGATTTGGTATCTGTGCCTGAAAGACTGCTCATCCCAGGGAGCTTTGTACCTGCCACCTGTCCCCCAGGTTACAATACGCGCACACAGTATCTCACAAAAATGAGTACACCCCTCACATTTTTGTAAATATTTTATTATATCTTTTTATGTGACAACACTGAAGAAATTACACTTTGCTACAATGTAAAGTAGTGAGTGTACAGCTTGTACAACAGTGTAAACTTTCTGTCATTAATGTCTAAACCGCTGGCAAAAAAAGTGAGTACACCCCTAAGTGAAAATGTCCAAATTGGGCCAAAAGTTTCAATATTTTGTGTGGTCATCATTATTTTCCAGTACTGCCTTAACCCTCTTTGGCATGGAGTTCCCCAGAGCTTCACAGGTTGCCACTGGAATCTCGTCCACTCCTCCATGACAACATCACAGAACTGGTGGATGTTAGAGACCTTGCACTCATCCACCTTCCATTTGAGGATGCCCCACAGATGCTCAATAGGGTTTAGGTCTGGAGACATGCTTGGCCAGTCCATCACCTTTACCTTCAGCTTCTTTTGCAAGGCAGTGGTCGTCTTGGAGGTGTGTTTGGGGTCGTTATCATGTTGGAATACTGCCCTGCAGCCTAGTCTGCGAAGGGAGGGGATCATGCTCTGCTTCAGTATGCCACAGTACATGTTGACATTCATGGTTCCTTGAGAAAAGACGATAGCAGGCCCTTATGACTTCACCACCTTGGGCATGATGGGGTGATGACATCACAAGGGGCGTGGCCTCAAAATTACATCATCAGGTGGCCCCGCCCCATGTCATTATAAGTCATTGCACACGGCGGACCCAGCATTACACTGGGAGATCTCGTTGCGTCAAAATCGGAAGAAGAACAGAGGGAGAACACCCAGCAAAAGAGAGAGGAGACCCGGCAAAAGAGCAAGAAGACAGCGGAGATAGAAGACTGGCAGAGGAAGAGGATGTCGCCAGAAGAGCCGGAGCTGCCTTAATAAAATACTTTAAAAACCTGTGTGGTGTGTTTATTTTTGACACTTTTTTTTAGGTGAATGTGTAGGGGTAGGATGTCCCCCATACTCATTCACCTAGGGTGGGGGGCCAGGATCTGGGGGCTCCCTTGTTAAAGGGGGCTTCCAGATTCTGATCAGCCCATGCCCGCAGACCCCAACAACCAACGGCTTCAACATGGGGACAAGTTGCTTTGGGATGGGGGGGCGCAGGGCCCCCCTGCCCCGAGGCACCCACCCCTCCATGTTAAGGGCATATGGCCTGGTATGGTCCAGGAGGGGGGGCACTCGCTCATCCCTCCCCCTTTTCCGACCTTCCGGGCTGTGTGCTTGGATAAGGGTCTGGTTTGGATCTTGGGGGACCCCCACGCCATTTTTTGAGCATGGGGGTTCCCCTTAAGATCCATACCAGACCGAAGTGTCTGGTATCATCTTGGGGGGAACCTCACGCAAAATTTTTTTTCACATTTTGGTGGGGTTCCCCTTCAAGATTCTTAGCACACAAGTCGCACCGCAAGTCGGATCTTCTTGATTTGACTTGCAGTGCAACTTCTATTCAAATCAATGGGCTCCCATAGGTAACCATTGATTTTGAATAGAGACAGAGAAACGTGGCTGAAAGCTGGCTAAACACGCATTGACGCCAATGCAAAATGCAAATAAAATTGAGTTTTTAACGCCTCTTTTTTCCTAACGTCGGTACTAGCTTTACAGCTCATTTTTTAAAACGCCCATGGCCATGAGGCCTAAACCTTATACTAAACGTCAACTTCAAACATTAGTTAGGGCCGCGCTATACGGAGAGTCTCTGCTGAGGCAGTGCAGCTTACACATTTATTGCAAATGTTGTGCAACTAAAACCCCATACTTTTACAGAATTGTTAGACAGTTTTTTTGTGGTTTTTTTTGTTATACTTCCCCATCACTCAGACATTGGAAGAGATAATTATGAAAACGCCAGCATTATGAAAAGAGTAGATTTACATAAATGAACCTTGAGCTTCCAAAGATGATAAACAGGAAACAGCTGGAGTAGGAAGTACCCCATCAGCGTGACAAGAAGGCTGTTTACTGTTTCACCAAGTGACCTGCAATCACTATATCATCCATTTACACAGCGATGTTCAGTCTAGTTGCTTGTGAAAAAGTCTGCAGTGAACTTGCTTACAAGTAAAGCCTGGTACACACTATTTGTCTTTTTGTGTTGAACTATGTGAAGTAAGTACAGTCCCGCTGTTGTGTTCTGACAGGGGGGATGCCCCTCCCTCGCCAGAACACTCCGATCAGCGCTTTCCGTCATTGGCTGAAAACGCTGATCGGGATTTGGTCGGATGCCGGCTTTCCAGGGACAAAAAGTCGTCTGTTTTGTTTTTTTAACCCGACATTCGGCCCGTGTGTACTCGGCTTAACAGGCAATGAACTGGCAAGTGAACTGAGTTTAACCACTTCAATACCAGACACTTTTACCCCTTTCCTGCCCAGGCCAATTTTCAGAATTCTACGCTCTCACGCTTTCCATGCCAATTACACAGTAATGCAACACTGTACCAAAATGACATTTTTATAATTTTTTGAGACAGATAGAGCATTCTTTTGGTGGTATTTAATTACCGCTTTTTTTTTTTTTTTTTTACTATATAAATTAAAAATTGAAAAAAAAAACATGTTTCTGTTATAACATTTTGTAAATAAATAATCTTTCTTCAATCTTTCTTCATAAATGCAGGTCAACATGTATTCTGCTACATTTCTTTGATACATAACCCCATCAGTGTACTCTGTGTGAAAGTTATAGAATCTACAAACTATATATATATATACATACAGTGGGGACGGGAAGTATTTAGACCCCCTTAAATTTTTCACTCTTTGTTATATTACAGTCATTTGCTAAAATCATTTAAGTTCATTTTTTTTCCTCATTAATGTACACACCGCACCCCATATTGACAGAAAAACACAGAATTGTTGACTTTTTTGCAGATGTATTAAAAAAGAAAAACTGAAATATCACATGGTCCTAAGTATTCAGACTTCAGTATTTTAGGGAAAGATGCAACAAGTTTTTCACACCTGGATTTGGGGATCCTCTGCCATTCCTCCTTGCAGATCCTCTCCAGTTCTGTCAGGCTGGATGGTAAACGTTGGTGGACAGCCATTTTTAGGTCTCTCCAGAGATGCTCAATTGGGTTTAAGTCAGGGCTCTGGCTGGGCCATTCAAGAACAGTCCCAGAGTTGTTGTGAAGCCACTCTTTCATTATTTTAGCTGTGTTCTTAGGGTCATTGTCTTGTTGGCAGGTAAACCTTCGGCCCAGTCTGAGGTCCTGAGCACTCTGGAGAAGGTTTTCATCCAGGATATCCCTGTACTTGGCCGCATTCATCTTTCCCTCGATTGCAACCAGTCGTCCTGTCCCTGCAGCTGAAAAACACGCATGATGCTGCCACCACTATGCTTCATTGTTGGGACTGTATTGGACAGGTGATGAGCAGTGCCTGGTTTTCTCCACACATACCGCTTAGAATTAAGGCCAAAAAGTTCTATCTTGATCTCATCAGACCAGAGAATCTTATTTCTCACCATCTTGGAGTCCTTCAGGTGTTTTTTTTAGCAAACTCCATGCGGGCTTTCATGTGTCTTGCACTGAGGAGAGGCTTCCGTCGGGCCACTCTGCCATAAAGCCCCGACTGGTGGAGAGCTGCATTGATGGTTGACTTTCTACAACTTTCTCCCATCTCCCGACTGCATCTCTGGAGCTCAGCCACAGTGATCTTTGGGTTCTTCTTTACCTCTCTCACCAAGGCTCTTCTCCCCCGATAGCTCAGTTTGGCCGGACGGCCAGCTCTAGGAAGGGTTCTGGTCATCCCAAACGTCTTCCATTTAAGGATTATGGAGGCCACTGTGCTCTTAGGAACCTTAAGTGCAGCAGAAATTTTTTTGTAACCTTGGCCAGATCTGTGCCTTGCCACAATTCTGTCTCTGAGCTCTTCAGGCAGTTCCTTTGACCTCATGATTCTCATTTGCTCTGACATGCACTGTGAGCTGTAAGGTCTTATATAGATTGGTGTGTGGCTTTCCTAATCAAGTCCAATCAGTATAATCAAACACAGCTGGACTCAAATGAAGGTGTAGAACCATCTCAAGGATGATCAGAAGAAATGGACAGCACCTGAGTTAAATATATGAGTGTCACAGCAAAGTGTCTGGATACTTAGACCATGTCATATTTCAGTTTTTCTTTTTTGATAAATCTGCGAAAATGTCAACAATTCTGTGTTTTTCTGTCAATATGGGGTGCTGTGTGTATATTAATGAGGAAAAAAATTAACTTAAATGATTTTAGCAAATGGCTGCAATATAACAAAGAGTGAAAAATTTAAGGGGGTCTGAATACTTTCTGTCCCCACTGTATATATATTTGAAAATTGATCAGTCCTGATGTACTATATAAACATAATTTTGCCGCGCTAATAATAAAGCGCCTACTTCGATGATGCCTTGGTGGTGCGTCGATGATGCCTTGGTGGTGCTTTGATGATGTTTCGGTGGTGCTTTGATGATGCTTCGGTGGTGCTTTGATGATGCTTCGATGATGCCTTAGTGGTGCTTCGATGATGCCTTGGTGGTGCTTCGATGATGTTTCGGTGGTGCTTTGATGATGCTTCGGTGGTGCTTCGATGATGTTTTGGCGGTGCTTCGATGATGCTTCAGTGGTGCTTTTTTAAAGTTTTAATGAAGCTTAGTAGATGCCCTGTGTGTTGATATCTTAATCCTGCAATGCCTCCAAAAAAAGAGAAGCCATAACGGAATTAAACCATCTCAAAAGTTGCAGGTGCTTCAAGTGAACTTTATCATAGACTTCTATGGAGGCTTTGAAGACACTTTAAAGCACCACTAAAGGAACATGGAGTATAATTTTTGAAGCAAAGCCGAAGCAAAGCAAAGCAAAAGCAAGTGTAAACAGGACTGTAAGCTAACCATTTTATTTAGTGATAGGTGCTTTGACTGGCATTCAGAGAGCTTTAATAAAACATGTCCAAAGCCATGTTTTGAAGCAAGTGTAAACGAGCCCTTAAAGCCCGAGCGTCCAAGTCCGCCCATCTCCAGCTGATTGGCTAGCGCCGAGCTGTGCTAACAACTTAAAAGCCCTCTCTTCCCTTAGGGCAGGTCTGTCTGATGGTGGTGGGGCCTCGGAAACACGTTGCGGCCCGCCCCCTGTTGCTTTTGCCGGACTACTGTCATTGGCGCGAGTGTTTGTCAGAGACGCTGCTGACATTCATCTTGGTGCGGGTCTCTGCTTGTGTCTTACAGCTGCCATCCAGTCAGCCCAGATTGCTGAAGCTGCTTCTGCACGTCTGAACCAGTCAGTGAACCAGTCACTTGAGCAGTACCCAAGACCATGTTCTTTGATGTAAGTGAGCCTACAATAAATTGTGTTGCCTTTTAACCCATGCTAATCTGGCGCCCTGCTTGATTCCTTTGCCTGATGTAATAACTGCCTATCTAATTTCTTTAGGTCCTAAAATGACAGCACACTAAAAATACCCCCCAATCAAAAGAAATTCAAAATTTTCTGCAACACTTCACCTTTATTGATCATTCATGCAAAAGACATCACAGACAGTCTGGAGGTAAAGTAAAAGTTGTCAAGTTTTGCGCTGTGGCTGGTGCTTACTGAGGTTATGAGTAAGCGCTAGCCACAGAGCACCTTGTCCCCAATTTGAGGGACTAGAGCCTCTTCCCAACATCCTATGCTCCAAAAGGGATATGGGGGCCAATCGGAATCTGGAAGCCCACTTTATAAGATGGGGGCCCCCAGATATACACACTCCCATTCCCTAGGGAAATAAGTACGGGGTATATAAGTACCTCTAAATATTTAATCTACCCAATTGACAAAGTAGGCAAAGACACCCACACTGTGAAAAATAAATGTATTGATTTTAAAGAATGTAAATAATGTCCTTCTGATGGCATTACCCCTTTACACCACCAAAGCTAAATGACAAATCACTGGCACTGCTGTAAAGTAAACAAGAGCCCTGGTAATCCCGGTGATGACTAAGTATGGTCATTGATGTTACTTCCGGCTGTTTGTTTACATTGTTGGAACTGGGCATCTGTCATTTAGTGATCGGAGTGTGGTGGGGCCACATACTCAAGCAGCAGGTCGTCACAATGGAGGGGAAACATTGTTGGGTGGTAGGTCGTCACGACTGACAATGTATCTCCATCGTTGTGTTAGACGATGTGATTGAAAATGGATTTAGATCAGGGTACCTTTTTTCATTCTTTTATTGGAAATAAAAGACTTTCTATGGTGTGGGTTTCTTTATTTAACTTTTGACATTTTTTGCAAATGAGTACTTATGAATGAGTGCTTATGTATTATTGTAATCGTAATTTAATATACTATGTATTTATTATACTGTATTTATACTCATGTAAATATTACTCATGTAATAATGAATACTCATGTAATGTAATGAGTATTCATTTACCCAGTACTCATTCTCCAGGGGGCCCCCTTATTATTAAGGTGGCTTCTAACTTTCTTATAGCCCCCCTCACAAACCCCCACATCCTCTTGGGGCATTGGATGTAGGAAGAACATTGAGACAAAGTGTCTGCAAGGGGGAAGGTTTTTTTAAGGTACCCCCAATGGTACAAGGCATGTAACCTGGTATAATACAGTAAGGAGCGTGAACTTTTACTGCCCCCATCTTTCCTGGCCACTCAGGCTGCATGCCCGGATAGGGTTCTGGTATGAGTTTTAAGAGGACCCAATGCTTTTTGTTTCTTTTTTTTTTCAGTTTTTAGCTTTTAAGGGTTACATCACATGCACATTTAGGGCATTCCCCAAACATGTTATTGAAAGGATATGTGCATTTTCAATGTTACACTTTAAGCTGCATGAAAATACCTTCTTTAAAAAAAATATTTTTTTGCATTGGTACATGTCCTGCATGGCAGTGCCCCGCTTCCAATGCCTTTTTGTTGACAGTGCCTCAAGACTTCTTAGGGAGTATGCTCATTGAGAGGACAAAGACTGCTGGATGGGGCATGTCTGGAACAAAAACATGTGTCAGGATCCTGGTTCTATCCTGACGGACCCTTCTGTTCTTCAACAACTGGAGCTCTTGCCTGTGGTCCTGCAATCTTGTGTTGATGGACAGGGGTCCCATCTCAGCTTTGGTAGTTCTTTCTCAGAGACCACTTGTCTCTTGCTCCTTAGTGAAGGCCTTCATAGAGGCTGTCACTCAAATTGTTCCTCCAGTATCTCTGTGGGATCTTAATTGGTTCCGGTGGTTCTTCAGAAACCATTCTTTAAGCCTATTAGGGATATTCCTTAGTCTTTTCTTACTTACAAGGCTGCTTTTCTCATCACCATCACTTTGATACAAATCTCTGAGTTGGCAGGCTTAAAGCTGAATTCTAGGTATTGCATGTTTTATATGCGGGATTTCCCCTGGAAGCTTAAGATCACTGTAGTATGCACCGCTACTATTGTGATTGGTGCTAGCTTCTGGGTTCCATGCAGAGTGGACGATTCAGCAAGGTGGCAATCATGACATCACTACCCCACCTCTCCACCTCATCTAATCAGAGAATGCTTTGCATACATTGGGAAAATGCAAAGTGTTGCCTGAATGATACCCGTGTTGTGTAAGCCAGTGATCCCCAACCCCTGGGCCACTGCCGGGCCGTGGCTTGTTTGCAGCCGGGCCGCGAAGGCTGCACTGTCAGACATGGGACGGCGGGCAAGCAGAGAGATGACATCTTTCACCGCCTGCCTGGAACATCGCTCTTCTGCCCACACAGCGGGGCTGCTACACTGCACTAAGGTGGGGGAGCAGAGAGATGAGATGATCTCTCACCACTCCCGCCCGGATCACCACTCTTCCGCCCACACAGCGGAGCCGCTACACTGCTGGATGTGAGGCAGGACAGCAGACAGATTAGCTCATCTCTCACCAGCCCCGCATCACCGCTGTTCTCACTGGCATGTGCTGCCACCACAGCAGCTGACAAACCACATGCAGTGGCAGGTGGAAAACCAAATCTGGTGCCAGGTGGCAAACCAGAGCTGGTGGCAGGAGGCAAATCAAATCTGGTGGCAGTCGACGTGGCAAGCAACAATCCGCATCTGGTGGAATGTGACGTGGCAAGCGTCAATCCACATCTGGTGGCAGGTGACGTGGCAAGTGACTAACCACATCTGGTGGCAGGTGGAAATCCACATCTGGTGGCAGGTGGCAATCCACATCTGGTGGCAGGTGACGTGGCAAGTGACTACCCACATCTGGTGGCAGGTGGCAATCCACATCTGGAGGCAGGTGGCAATCCACATCTGGTGGCAGGTGACGTGGCAAGTGACTAACCACATCTGGTGGCAGGTGGCAATCCACATCTGGAGGCAGGGGACGTGGCAAGTGACAAACAGTATTTGGAGGCAGGCGACGTGGAAAGTGTAAAACCAAATCTGGTGGCAGGCAAGGTGGCAAGTAACACTCTGCATCTGATGGCAGATTCTGGATTATGGTAAGTTGAAGTATTTCATTTTATATTACAATGTAATGACAGAAATAATGAGCTTCAATCATCCTGACATCATATCAGCCATGGTGCTGTGATGATTGAAGCGCTAACACCAGCCATTTCCCCGACAAATTGCCTGTTAAAAGCCGCATAAACCCCACCTGGGCCTTGGCACGCTTTTATTCCACAATGCCGGTCCTCGGTGCCAAAAAGGTTGGAGACCACTGGTGTAAGCAACCTCCTGCGTTCACAATGAAGCAGGGGAGCCACTGTGACAGCTACAGAAAGTGTCATACACTTCAATAAACTTTTTTTTCCTGGAGATCTTCTTTAACAATAACGTATAGATTGTGCCTTCAATAATGTTGTTGTAGATGTTTCATTGAGATCATTAAATTATATCTAACGCCAAAAATGTATTTTTCAATTTTGGATAGAGAAGAGGAGGGTTAAAATCTGTCAGTTGTTTTTGTTTTTTGTCATCTGTATCTCTTTAGGGAGATTCCCCCTCACTTCCTGCATACTCAACAGGAAGTGAGAGGATATCTTTCCATTGTTAACAAGATACCCTCTTTGACAGTTGTCACAAGAGAAGTGTCTCCATTAAAACTTTTCCTCTCTATCCCTGCTCCCTTACATTCCTTCCCGGAGACATTGATAATCAGGACAATTAGAGAGTGAGAACAGGAAACGACTAGCTTTATACCACTACCAGCACTTTATCCAAAATTTAAAAAAAAGTCTTTTCTTTAGTTATCCTAAAATTACTGTTATATCTAAAATGACAGTTGCTGCTGCATGGGTTTTGATCCAGTTGTTTTACGGATCATTTAAAAGGACTGTGCTGTGGTTTCATGGCTCATCACTAGGGATGAGCTTCGTGTTCGAGTCGAACCCATGTTCGACTCGAACATCGGCTGTTCGACCGTCCGTCGAATTGCGAACGATATGGGCCGTTCGCGCCAAATTCGTGTGGCGCGTCACGGCCCATAATTCACTGCGGCATCGCAGTGCATTGCTGGCTGATGATTGGCCAAGCATGCACTATGACCCGCATGCTTGGCCAATCACAGCGCCGTCAGTAGAGAGAGCTGTAATTGGCCAAAGCCAGGGTGGCTTTGGCCAATTATGGCTCAGGGGATTTAGTACACACCCCACACTATATAAGGCCGCCTGCACGGCGGCCCTGTGTAGTGTGTGTTCCGGTGTGCTGAGAGATAGAGAGAGAGAGAGACAGTGTCATTTGATTTGAGTTAGATAGATTAGGCAGAACAGTCAGTCAGTTAGCTGCACTTACAGTGTATTGTGTATATATATGCATCCCAGGTGTTGCATATATATATATACACTGTATTCAGTTTAGCTAGATCCGTTCCTGTTATCTTCTATCTAGACTATTTACATTTAGTGCAGTGTGTCCTGCTCACAGTGTTCAGCTAGATCCGTTCCTGCTATTTACATTCAGTGCAGTGCGTCCTGCTCACAGTGTTCAGCTAGATCCGTTCCTGCTATTTACATTCAGTGCAGTGCGTCCTGCTCACAGTGTTCAGCTAGATCCGTTCCTGCTATTTACATTCAGTGCAGTGCGTCCTGCTCACAGTGTTCAGCTAGATCCGTTCCTGCTATTTACATTCAGTACAGTGCGTCCTGCTCACAGTGTTCAGCTAGATCCGTTCCTGCTATTTACATTCAGTGCAGTGCGTCCTGCTCACAGTGTTCAGCTAGATCCGTTCCTGCTATTTACATTCAGTGCAGTGCGTCCTGCTCACAGTGTTCAGCTAGATCCGTTCCTGCTATTTACATTCAGTGCAGTGCGTCCTGCTCACAGTGTTCAGCTAGATCCGTTCCTGCTATTTACATTCAGTACAGTGCGTCCTGCTCACAGTGTTCAGCTAGATCCGTTCCTGCTATTTACATTCAGTGCAGTGCGTCCTGCTCACAGTGTTCAGCTAGATCCGTTCCTGCTATTTACATTCAGTGCAGTGCGTCCTGCTCACAGTGTTCAGCTAGATCCGTTCCTGGTATTTACATTTAGTGCAGTGCGTCCTGCTCACAGTGTTCAGCTACATCCGTTCCTGCTATTTACATTCAGTGCAGTGCGTCCTGCTCACAGTGTTCAGCTAGATCCGTTCCTGGTATTTACATTTAGTGCAGTGCGTCCTGCTCACAGTGTTCAGCTACATCCGTTCCTGCTATTTACATTCAGTGCAGTGCGTCCTGCTCACAGTGTTCAGCTAGATCCGTTCCTGCTATTTACATTCAGTGCAGTGCGTCCTGCTCACAGTGTTCAGCTAGATCCGTTCCTGCTATTTACATTCAGTGCAGTGCGTCCTGCTCACAGTGTTCAGCTAGATCCGTTCCTGCTATTTACATTCAGTGCAGTGCGTCCTGCTCACAGTGTTCAGCTAGATCCGTTCCTGCTATTTACATTCAGTGCAGTGCGTCCTGCTCACAGTGTTCAGCTAAGATCCGTTCCTGCTATTTACATTCAGTGCAGTGCGTCCTGCTCACAGTGTTCAGCTAGATCCGTTCCTGCTATATACATTTAGTGCAGTACGTCCTGCTCACAGTGTTCAGCTAGATCCGTTCCTGTTATCTTCCTACTGACAGGCAGGCTTGTCTGGTTACAGTATATAAAGCTACCTGAAGAAAATTACAGGTGTTCTTTTTGATCCTATTAGTACCACGGTCAGGCAGCTAGACTATTTACATTTAGTACAGTGTGTCCTGCTCACAGTGTTCAGCTAGATCCGTTCCTGTTATCTTCCTACTGACAGGCAGGCTTGTCTGGTTACAGTATATAAAGCTACCTTAAGAAAATTACAGGTGTTCTTTTTGATCCTATTAGTACCACGGTCAGGCAGCTAGACTATTTACATTTAGTACAGTGTGTCCTGCTCACAGTGTTCAGCTAGATCCGTTCCTGTTATCTTCCTACTGACAGGCAGGCTTGTCTGGTTACAGTATATAAAGCTACCTGAAGAAAATTACAGGTGTTCTTTTTGATCCTATTAGTACCACGGTCAGGCAGCTAGACTATTTACATTTAGTACAGTGTGTCCTGCTCACAGTGTTCAGCTAGATCCGTTCCTGTTATCTTCCTACTGACAGGCAGGCTTGTCTGGTTACAGTATATAAAGCTACCTTAAGAAAATTACAGGTGTTCTTTTTGATCCTATTAGTACCACGGTCAGGCAGCTAGACTATTTACATTCAGTGCAGTGCGTCCTGCTCACAGTGTTCAGCTAGATCCGTTCCTGGTATTTACATTCAGTGCAGTGCGTCCTGCTCACAGTGTTCAGCTAGATCCGTTCCTGGTATTTACATTTAGTGCAGTGCGTCCTGCTCACAGTGTTCAGCTAGATCCGTTCCTGCTATTTACATTCAGTGCAGTGCGTCCTGCTCACAGTGTTCAGCTAGATCCGTTCCTGGTATTTACATTTAGTGCAGTGCGTCCTGCTCACAGTGTTCAGCTAGATCCGTTCCTGCTATTTACATTCAGTGCAGTGCGTCCTGCTCACAGTGTTCAGCTAGATCCGTTCCTGGTATTTACATTTAGTGCAGTGCGTCCTGCTCACAGTGTTCAGCTAGATCCGTTCCTGCTATTTACATTCAGTGCAGTGCGTCCTGCTCACAGTGTTCAGCTAGATCCGTTCCTGGTATTTACATTTAGTGCAGTGCGTCCTGCTCACAGTGTTCAGCTAGATCCGTTCCTGCTATTTACATTCAGTGCAGTGCGTCCTGCTCACAGTGTTCAGCTAGATCCGTTCCTGCTATTTACATTCAGTGCAGTGCGTCCTGCTCACAGTGTTCAGCTAGATCCGTTCCTGCTGTTTACATTCAGTGCAGTGCGTCCTGCTCACAGTGTTCAGCTAGATCCGTTCCTGCTATTTACATTCAGTGCAGTGCGTCCTGCTCACAGTGTTCAGCTAGATCCGTTCCTGCTATTTACATTCAGTGCAGTGCGTCCTGCTCACAGTGTTCAGCTAGATCCGTTCCTGCTATTTACATTTAGTGCAGTGCGTCCTGCTCACAGTGTTCAGCTAGATCCGTTCCTGCTATTTACATTCAGTGCAGTGCGTCCTGCTCACAGTGTTCAGCTAGATCCGTTCCTGCTATATACATTTAGTGCAGTACGTCCTGCTCACAGTGTTCAGCTAGATCCGTTCCTGTTATCTTCCTACTGACAGGCAGGCTTGTCTGGTTACAGTATATAAAGCTACCTTAAGAAAATTACAGGTGTTCTTTTTGATCCTATTAGTACCACGGTCAGGCAGCTAGACTATTTACATTTAGTACAGTGTGTCCTGCTCACAGTGTTCAGCTAGATCCGTTCCTGTTATCTTCCTACTGACAGGCAGGCTTGTCTGGTTACAGTATATAAAGCTACCTTAAGAAAATTACAGGTGTTCTTTTTGATCCTATTAGTACCACGGTCAGGCAGCTAGACTATTTACATTCAGTGCAGTGCGTCCTGCTCACAGTGTTCAGCTAGATCCGTTCTTGCTATTTACATTCAGTGCAGTGCGTCCTGCTCACAGTGTTCAGCTAGATCCGTTCTTGCTATTTACATTCAATGCAGTGCGTCCTGCTCACAGTGTTCAGCTAGATCCGTTCCTGGTATTTACATTCAGTGCAGTGCGTCCTGCTCACAGTGTTCAGCTAGATCCGTTCCTGCTATATACATTTAGTGCAGTACGTCCTGCTCACAGTGTTCAGCTAGATCCGTTCCTGTTATCTTCCTACTGACAGGCAGGCTTGTCTGGTTACAGTATATAAAGCTACCTGAAGAAAATTACAGGTGTTCTATCCCAGCTTAGTGCAGCTACAGGCCATTAGTATGTCTGGAAGGCCAAGAAGGAGAGGCAGACAGTCACAAGCCAATAAGAGAGGGCAAGCAGGCTCTGTGTCTAGTGCTGGTCGTGGAGACGGTGCATCCTCATCAGCACGTGGCCATGGGACACGCTTGGCCTTTTTTTCGGCAGCTGGCCGTGTTGAGCCGCAACATGCGGAAGACTTGGTCGAGTGGATGACCAAGCCGTCCTCATCCTCCTCATCCTCTCTCACCCATGCCCAGGGTGCTTTGTCTGGCAAAGCAGCGGCCTCTTCCCTCAGCTCAATGTCATCAGTGACTCCTTCCCTAGCTCCACCATGTCCTCATGAGGATTCCCTCGAACTGTTTGACCACAGTGTTGGGTACATGCTCCAGGAGGATGCCCAGCGTTTGGAAGGCTCTGATGATGATACTGAGCTCAATGAAGGCAGTAACATGAGCACGGACAGAGGGGGTGCCCAAGAAGGACAGCAATCTGGCAGTCATGCTCCCCCTGCTGCAGCATACTGCCAGGTTTGCTCCAGTGATGAGGAGGGAGGGGATGATGAGGTCACTGACTCAACGTGGGTGCCTGATAGGAGAGAGGAGGAGGAGGAGGAGGAGGAGGAGGAGGTGGCACATCACCAACTAGGCAGGATGCCCTCCAGGGGCCAGCCTAAGGGCAGCACATTGACTGCATCACACCCCAAAGCTCCACATGTGCAGGGCGCTGCAGTCTCTGCGCGTTATTCAAAAAGTTCTTTGGTGTGGGCCTTTTTTGAGACGAGTGCATCAGATCGCACCGCTGCTATTTGCAACATATGTCTTAAGCGTATCTCGCGTGGCCAAAACATCTCCCGCTTGGGTACCACATGCTTGACCAGACATATGTTGACCTGCCATGCAGTTCGTTGGCAAGCGTATCTAAAAGACCCACACCAAAGAACAAAGACGATCTCTCCTTGCTCCTCATCAGCTGAGATTTCCAACCCCACTAGACCTTCAGTCCTCTCTGCGACCTGCAGTGAGAGGAATGAAGGTGTAGAATTAGGTGTGTCACAGCCAAGTACTTATGGGCAATCTGCTTTTGGTACACCGACGTCAGATTGTACCAGGCAAATTTCCCTGCCCCAGCTGCTGCACCGCCGAAAGAAGTTTGCTCCCAGCCATCCACATGCCCAGCGGTTGAATGCTAGCTTGGCAAAATTGCTAGCACTTCAACTGCTGCCTTTTCAGTTGGTAGACTCTGCCCCCTTCCGTGAGTTTGTGGAATGTGCGGTTCCTCAGTGGCAGGTACCCAAACGCCACTTTTTCTCACGGAAGGCGATTCCGGCTCTCTACCGGCATGTGGAAGGCAATGTCCATGCCTCGCTGGACAGGGCGGTCAGCGGTAAGGTGCATATTACCGCTGACTCATGGTCCAGCAGGCATGGACAGGGACCTTACTTAAGTTTCACGGTGCATTGGGTGACTCTGCTGGCAGCTGGGAAGGATGCAGGACAAGGTGCAGTAGTGTTGGAGGTTGTTCCGCCACCACGCCTCCAAAATGCTGATTGTGACACACCTCTCTCCTCCACCCCCTCCTCTTCTTCTTCCTCCATGGCCTCTTCCTCGGAACCAGCGGTGCTCCGTAGGCGTTCAAGGGGCTACGCAAGTACGCAGGCCAAAAGATGCCATGCGGTGCTTGAGCTGGTGTGCTTGGGGGACAGGAGCCACACTGGGGCAGAGGTTCTGTCAGCTCTGCAGGGGCAGGTTCAGAGGTGGTTGACGCCACGCCAACTTAAGGCAGGAATGGTGGTTTGCGACAATGGCACCAACCTCCTCTCTGCCCTCCGACAGGGACAACTGACCCATGTGCCCTGTTTGGCTCACGTCCTTAACTTGGTGGTGCAGCGGTTCTTGGGCAGGTACCCGGGCTTACAGGATGTCCTGAGGCAGGCCAGGAAAGTCTGTGTGCATTTCCGCCGGTCATATAATGCCAGTGCTCGGCTGACGGACCTCCAAAAGGAGTTTAACCTGCCCAAGAACCGCCTAATCTGTGACATGCCCACCAGGTGGAACTCGACGTTGGCCATGCTGCAGCGGCTGCACACGCAGCAGAGGGCCATCAATGAGTACCTGTGCGACTATGGCACCAGGACAGGGTCAGGGGACCTTGGTTTTTTTTCCCCACGCCAGTGGGCCATGATCAGGGATGCATGCACTGTCCTGTCACCATTCGAGGAGGCCACGAGGATGGTGAGCACTGACAGTGCATGCATCAGTGACACTGTCCCCCTTGTCCACCTGTTGGAGCACACGCTGCGTGGAATAATGGACAGGGCACTTGAGGCAGAACAGAGGCAGGAAGAGGAGGACTTCCTTAGCTCTCAAGGCCCCCTTTATCCAGACAGTGTTCCTGCGTGCCCGCCGATCACACAGGAAGAGGACGAGGAGGAGGAGGAGGAGGAGGAAGATTGTGTCAGTATGGAGGTGGAGCCTGGCACTCAGCATCAGCAGTCTTTAAGGGATCAGTCCCAAGGAACACATGGACTTGTACGTGGCTGGGAGGAGGTGGCTGCGGACGTTGTTGTCCTTAGTGACCCAGAGGACTCCGGACCGAATGCCTCAGCAAACCTACGCTGCATGGCCTCCCTGATCCTGCAAAGCCTGCGTAAGGATCCTCGTATTCGTGGTATCAAGGAGAAGGACCAATACTGGCTGGCAACCCTCCTTGATCCACGTTACAAGGGTAAGGTTGCGGACCTTATCTTGCCATCGCAGAGGGAGCAGAGGATGAAACATCTTCGGGAGGCCTTGCAGAAAGGTCTGTGCAACGCGTTCCCAGAGACTGGGAGGTTACAAACTCCTGTTTCTGGACAACGTGTTGCTGAGGCTTCGGTCAGTCAAAGAAGGAGCGGTGGAGAAGGTGGCCGTCTGACCGATGCGTTCAGACAATTTTTTGGTCCGCAGCCCCAAGGTATGATCGGTTCCAGCAACCATCGCCAGCGTCTGTTTTACATGGTGCAGGAATACCTAGGGGCAAGATCAGACTTGGACACCTTTCCCACCGAAAATCCTCTGGGTTACTGGGTCTTGAGGATGGATCACTGGCCAGAGCTTGCACAGTATGCAATTGAGCTACTGGCCTGTCCTGCATCCAGCGTTCTTTCGGAACGCACATTCAGTGCTGCTGGAGGCGTGGTAACCGATCACAGGGTGCGTCTGTCCACCGACTCGGTCGATCGGCTGACCTTCATAAAAATGAATCAGTCTTGGATCACCACCAGCTACCAAGCACCTGATGCAGATGTAACCGAATAATTTTTTTTGAAATCTCAGATCCCTTCAAAGACTGCCTATGCTGATGCTGAGTGACTATCCCTGAGTAATTATCCTCTTCCTCCTCAATCATCACGTTGATAGCTTGTAAGAACATTTTTGGTTCTGGGCGCCACCACCAGTGCCTAAGGCACAATTTTTCAGCCCCTGTTTAACAGGGGCGTGTAATTACAATTTTTGATGTAATACTTTGCAGCAGGGCTCGTTCCTGCATTCCAACTAGAGTGTCTGTGAGGGGTTGCAGTGTTGTGGCACCAGCACCAGTGCCTAAGACCCAATTTTTCAGCCCCTGTCTAACAGGGGCGTGTAATTACAATTTTTGATGCAATACTTTGCAGCAGGGCTTGTTCCTGCGTTTCAACTAGAGTGTCTGTGAGGGGTTGCAGTGTTGTGGCACCAGCACCAGTGCCTAAGACCCAATTTTTCTGCCCCTGTCTAACAGGGGCGTGTAATTACAATTTTTGATGCAATACTTTGCAGCAGGGCTCGTTCCTGCGTTCCAACTAGAGTGTCTGTGAGGGGTTGCAGTGTTGTGGCACCAGCACCAGTGCCTAAGGCCTAATTTTTCAGCTCCTGTTCAACAGGGGCATGTAATTACAATTCTTGATCTAATATTTCACAGCAGGGCCCTGTGAGGGCTTACAGTGTTTTGGCCACAGCAACACCTAAGGCCCAAATTTCTGCTGAGTATATAGGGCAGGACCCTACTTTCAAACATCTAACTTACAAACGACTCCTACTTGCAAACGGAAGGAGACAACAGGAAGTGAGATGAAATCTACCCCTAAGGAAGGGAAATTCTCTCCTGTAAGAGTTAATATGGGAAAACAATTTCTCCTTTCCACTGATGCTTTCCAATCCTTGTTCCACAAAAAAACCCAAATTTTCCAAAAACATTTTTCATTGGGACAAAAAAGTGAGGTGAAATCTTCTGAAGAGGAGGAAAGACGCAAAACAAATGTCACAGGGGTGATAACCCTTCCCTATGTTTTCCAAAAAGCTTAGAAAAGATTTTTTGGCTGGAGCTAAACACATTAAAAATGTTCAAAATTACAAACAGATTCTACTTAACAACAAACCTACAGTCCCTGTCTTGTTTGCACCGCCTGAATACTGCTGTTCAGAGTATATAGGGACCTTTCCTTATTTTAATTTGGGTGCGGGGTTCCCCTTAATATCCATACAAGACCCAAAGGGCCTGGTAATGGACTGGGGGGTACCCATGCCGTTTGTCTCACTGATTTTCATCCATATTGCCATGACCCGACATGACATTAAACCCGCAAGCAGTTTTAAATGAGATTTTTTCCTTTAAAAATGACATTTGGTGCAGGGACTGTTCTAAACATGGGAAACACGCGTCACTTTACAGGCATACTATAGACACCCCCCAGGTACGATATTTAAAGGAATATTTCACTTTTTTTTTTTTACTTTAAGCATCATTAAAATCACTGCTCCCGAAAAAACGGCCGTTTTTAAAAGTTTTTTTTGCATTGATACATGTCCCCTGGGGTAGGACCCGGGTCCCCAAACCCTTTTTAGGACAATACCATGCAAATTAGCCTTTAAAATGAGCACTTTTGATTTCGAACGTTCGAGTCCCATAGACGTCAATGGGGTTCTAACGTTCGTGCGAACTTGCGGTCCGTTCGCGGGTTCTGGTGCAAACCGAACCGGGGGGTGTTCGGCTCATCCCTACTCATCACTTATTTTTTATGTCCCATGCTTGTTTTATTCTCTATATAGAAGAGCCCTAAAGGGAATGGAAAATAAACCTTGTATTCTGTGCACTTCGCTGGGAATCATCTTCAGTTCTGATTCTCAGCAGTTTGTGGTAGTTCAACATTCTTCAGACAGCCTTTAATCAACATTGTCCTAACACGCCTATAACTGCCAGACTGCCGTTACCTGCACTGCCACTGGGCTGCTGCAACTTTCTTCCATAAGCAAACCTCAGCAAGCCACCTGCTAAAATTAGCAGAAGACAAGGAAGTATATGCCAGCCCACTGAATAAATTTAATATCAATTATCAGACTGAAGTGTATTGAGTTTGTGTTTTCTTTTTATTATTTTATTCAAGAAACATTGACTATATCAGGTAACAGACTGAAGCATTTATGAGTTTCAGAGTTTTATAGATGTTATTATTTAATGTAAACAGAAAGTGCAGTACTAAATGACTTGGGCAAGATGTTTTCCTGTTATTAGTAATGAAAGCATTTAGCATCACCAAGTCAAAGCCGCAAATCATATCTTTGTCTTTAGATCAGATTTAGCGCACAGTGCAAATACACTAAGGCTCCATTCACATCTAGGCGCTTGGAATCACAGGTGGAATCCCCGCGATTCTGCCCGCAATTCCAAATCGCTGCAAAAAGCGTAATGCGGATACAATGCCATTTCTTCTTAATGGCACCCCGAACATGGCACGATTTTTCCACGATTGTTGTGCACAAAATCGCGCAAGAAACAAAATCACAGGACACGTCTCCTCCAAATAAATTTACAGAACTTCTTCTGGGCGACACACCCCTCGCAATTTTGTTTGCGTTATTTTGCCCCAATTTGTCACACGATAACCGATAAAATCGTGCTGCAATTGGGCTGCAATTGGGGTGCCATTAATAAATAATCCATTGCAAACATGTTCCATGATTTGGAATCGTGGGCAGAATCGCGCCAATTACACCCGTCATTCCAAACGGCCTAGATGTGAATGGAGCCTAGGTGAAATAAAAAGTCTAACTGCAGAAAATGAATTAAATCCACCCTTGCAGTACAATTGCAGCCTCCAATATTTCTTTCAGTATAAATTTTTACACACCATTTAAAGCAGAACTTTAGTCAGAAAATTATTTACTGTTAGATCACTTCAGGATGGTTCTTTTTGCAGGTATAGCTATGTAAAACACAATAATAAGTGCCTATAGGGGGTGATTTACTAAGAAGAGGGCACTGCACCAGTTCATACATTAATTGGTGCACCAGAAAAGTCATTAATCGAACGCGCGAACCGGCACACATCGAAGCACAAATAGCGATAATAAATACCCGCATATGTAAATTGCAACTGTAGCTAGGGTAACTGTGGTTTTCTCATTGATAAAAGCGCACGCCTAATACAATTGGTTAATTTAATCTCATTGGATGTGTCTTGTTAGACAATTAGTAGGTGTTCTCAGTTAATTAACCCTTTTGATGCTAATCTCATTCCTATCACTTCTAATATATCTTTGAAATGTGTTTTTTTATATTTTTTACCCAAATCTTTCAATACATTACAAAGAACAGAGAAGTGTTTCTAAACTCAATAAATTAATTTTTCCGATCTTGATCTTTAAAGGTGACCATACACTGCAATCAGTTAGATCTTGCCTGTCTGATTTCCTATAATTTGAATTAATTGTTCAGGTGCGTCTTCCTATTACCTATTTTGCCTAAATATCGAGTTGTACAGAGATTGTCCAATCAGATTGCATAGTGCATAACCATTATAAGAGCCACATTTGTAATGTAGATGTGCCAAGACCCACATGTATTTTCCAAATTATATTTCTTGGGCATTATACAAGGCACATGAAAAACCACCTTTTTTCAAGACATGCTAGAGTGATCAGGAATCTTCTCCAGCTGCTGAGGAACCACACATCCCATGAGGCATTGTAAAACTGACATTCACAGGCATGGCTAGGCATGATGGGAATTGTAGTTCCTGAACAACTGGAGGGCCGTAGTTTGAAGACCCCTGAGCTAGACCATTATTATGCCTCCAGAATTGGGAGTGTGGCATCTACCCAACATCTCTCTGCTGGTGGACACAAGAACCTACATCTATAAATATATATAGATATCTATCTATATATAGATATACATATATATAGATATATAGATATATATATATATATATATATATATATACACACACACTGAAGAAGGAAGCAATATACATTGGCCCCGAAAAAAGTGAATCTGTACACAGGAAGTAGGTGTGCGTTTTGAGGCCAAATCATTTAGACATACACACATGACCCACACAAACACCACTCCATGTAAAAATAAAGAAAAAAATATCTTAGGCCAATGATACAGATTATCAATTCCTACATGTTTCGCCAGAACATTGGCTTCCTCAGGGAAATGATATGTGCCTGTGCCAAATTTAGAAGGTTCTGACCACTCACAATGAGAGCAGGGGGAGGCACCCTAGAAAGGGTCACCAAAGCCGCACCACATATATGGCTGTAGGGGGTAGACAGGGACAATTCTATTATAAAACCAATATAAACGCAGGGGCGCCTGTAGTAATATATTTACACAATAGATGGAGGTAGATCAGTTTGAGTAAGGATCGTTGCAATGTGTGTCGCTCTAAGTTGGTTTGTGAGGACATCAAAGCTGCCAGTATGCCCCTAAGGGGTATCTTGAGTTACAAAAACTTGAATAGGGTGATGACAATCAGCAACAGTGTTCACAAAGCCCAAATAGTATGCAGCAACGGTATAGGCACCCCTGAAGTCCAACCTCAGAGAACAGTGAGTGGGGCATGGTGGTGGGAAGAAATTAGCAGCAGTACAAGCAACTTCCTGGAGGGGCGTGATGTCATTCCTGCGTGCTGGCCTCCGCTTCAGGGAATCAGATATGCGCCATGGGTACATACCTCCTCGCACACAGCAGTTGCGCATCTCTGAGATGGCGTGACCCCGATCTGCGGAAAGAGCCACATAACGCGGGCGCACGAGAGCGGCCGTTCTGGGACGCCGTCATATGACGGCGTCCCAGAACGAGAGCCGCACCACCCTGCCGTGATTTCACGGTGGGCGGGCAGCAAGCTTCCTCTGTCAACTGCTGGCTCACTGGACAATAAATCACTGTCATCACAATGTTAATTCATAGTTCATGAATGAAGCTGGAGATATTGGAAACTTCAACAGGGATTACTGATGCCACCCTCCTGGCAGGGGTCAGTCCGAAGACTGGCTGTACAGAATTAGAAATCCCTAGGCAGATATAACAGTTCATACACATGTACATTTTAACAGTTTCTTTTGCCTACTTGTTTAGTGACATCATCTCATTTTATTTTGTCGTCTGTTTTCCACTTACGGTAACTATTCAATTAAAGTTATTCTAAACTCAAAGTTTTTTCATTTTTTGAGCATCCCCAAACTTCCACTTTTCGGGTTCCCTGCAGGCCTCCTGACTCTTCCTCTTGTCTGTGTGCCACCATAGGAAGCTGTATGCTATGGTTGCACACCCGTGAATTCGATCCGGAGACGTGCTGTCTGTGTACATAGACACAGACAGTGTGGCTCAGCCCTGCCAATGGCTCCCGCTGCCTCAGCAGAGCCTGTGAGACTGGGAAGTAAGAGTAGAGAGTCTCTACAGATGATCACAGTGCTGGATCCAGTAAGGAATCAGGTAAGTATTAGGGGGGCGATACTTTTACCTAAACATGTTTTACATTAATGCATAGAGTGCATTAAAGTAAAAAAAAAAAACAATGGTTAGGTTTTAGAACCACTTTAAAACAGTATGTTCGGAAACAGGATAGTGAGCTGTGCCAGCTGGTTAATGGCACTTACTATCCGTTCTCTATATGCAACCTAATAATATCCAACAGTTTATCTTTTGCTGATAAAATGCAATATAATATAACACCTGTTCCCTGTAAAATGTAAATGCTTGTGTAAAAGTTACTGTCGCCAAAATAAATTTGCCTTCAGGTAGTTAAAAGATGTGTCTCCAATGTTAGAGGTATTTTAAGTACTGTAGATATGTGTGCGTTATAAAGCAGCAAATTGGAATGTTGAGGCTTGTGTGCTTAGTGAAAAATACAGAAAATCTACATGTAAAGGGTGCAGCAGAGAAGCATAGTCAGAATATCAAAAGTTGAATTCTGATCGGTTGTTGATATCATAGGTATTTGTGTTTGTTGAATAAAGCTCAAGGGACTTTCTTTTTAAAGCATTTGTCAATCCATGTGATGTGTCACTGGACCCTAAACTAGAAGCGTTACTGCAGACAGGGGTCTATCTATAAAAAAAAATCCTTTGTGAATGTCCCTGTTTCTCTTGAGACCGAATGTTACAGAATGTTACATTCACCCTGCAAAAAGCAACAATGGAAAACTGACATTTCACATACAGTATATTACAAACATTATAGCTATTATTCTTGACTTTGGTGTCAATGTCCAGACAATTGCAATTTTGTAATACATAGACTCCTAACAGTATACAAACCTAGACTTATAGAGCAACCCAGCAGGGCTGAACGAAAAAAAAAAAATTACATGCAATGTTAGTACAGAGATCTCTCCTGCTCTGCAATTGTGTTCTGACAAGTGGACTGTTCTGACAAGGGGACAGCCCCCCCCCCCCCCCCACACACACACACACACACACACACACACACACACACACACACACCAGAACACTCCGGTCAGCGCTCTGATTAGGAGCCAATCAGCAGACCTTTTTTGGTCATGTCCCATCAACAGAAGCTGGCTGAATGGCTTCTGTCCAACCGGGTGCAGTACACACGGGCCGAATGTTCGCTTGACATTCGGCCCGTGTGTACTAATCCTAACAGATGGTGAGTTAGGCATAAAGTACTGATATTACTGCAAAAGTTTAATGTTGTGTTAAATTGCTCATATGCATACAGGCTGTCTATAACAAATTGCTTTTTAAAGGCATACTGTCCCTTTAAGGAAAAAAACACAACATGCAACACCCTTATCCAAGCATTTTGGCCAGGAATACGAAGGGGCAAATAGCCTCAGGTTAACATGCTTGTATGTTGAGGGGGACAAGAACCCCACTCCCACAACCTGTCCTCGAAAAGGGATGTGAGAGTCTCAGGTGGCCACTTTTTAGAATCTGAAAGCTCCCTTCAGAACAAGGGGACCTGTAGATACCTGGCCCTCCTCTTACAGGAATGAGTACAGGGTACAAAGTAACCACTTGCCATGTATTTACAGTACATAAAAACACCCACCATTGAAAAAGTCCTTTATTGATAAAAAATAAATGTTGTCCAGCAATATAGATTCCTGTCAATGACGATAAGCAAATCCCAACAATGTAGACTTGATGTGACCAATAATCTTCACCTGCTTCTAGTGGTAGTAGTAATAGCACTGCTAAATGACAGACAGGCATTGGTTTAGGCAATTTGGCCAGTTTGTTTCTCCCTTTTCAGAACTGCGTACAGGCTAGATTTGGTCAAACTCATGGACAACCCGAAGCTCACCCCTAAAAATAAAGGAAAACAACCAATAAAGCCACTACATCTAAACAAAGTAACCTGCAATATATTAAATGTTTGCTTTTAAATTTAGCTGTTGCTTCAAATTAACCCCCTCAACACCTGACCTGACCAAACTCTGAAGAAAAATGTTAACCTAACAATAGCGTAGTGCTACTCCCATAGGATCCATAAGGAATGTTGCCCATGTCTTCCTAAACTTCATAGGTTTAAACAGAAAAGATATTCTCCTGTGCTGTTGCGGAGGGCCTTGGTGAAAAGTGGTAGTATTTCCTGAAAATGTAAATATAAATATAAAGTGATCAAGCATGCCCCGCTGCCTAGACTGACTAGGGGAAGTCCAAGAGGCTATGTATGAAAAAGGAAGAAGGAAGCCGTGTGGCCTGATGCATTCATCAAGATAAAAAAGTTTATTCAAAACAAATTGATATGTACAAGGAAAATACTACGTGTTCATGAATAAACAAATAACAATGATCTCATTTGATAAAATAGTATGAATTGATGCCCATACAAGGGATGAATTAATAAATGGCTAACGCGTTTCGAGGGGTTTCCTCTTCATCAGAGCCTTAGATGGCCAAAACTGGTCTGTAGGTTGTAGTATGTCTATATAGAGAGAAACGACTGGATGGGAGGTATATTACACAATGAATGGTACATTCTTTTAGGCGGATTCTCCTTTATTATGGTAGTGTTTCTTTCCACATCGCAGCACTCTCAGCACAGTAAGGGGATATATATACATACACACACAGATGATGTCGTCTATTGGTAGTTACTGTTGGTCTTCAAGATCAATTGCTGGTTTGGATGTTACAGCCTGTGGTCCGTGGCTGGATGCCAAAATCGTTACTTGGCTATTCCTGCAGTCTCCCTGACGTGATGCCGTCTGGTGCTGTATGATGTCCTGATTGTAACCTGGTACAGGAAACCATACAGCACCAGATGGCATCACGTCAGGGGACAGCAATTGGATCTTGAAGACCCTGATGAAGAGGAAACCCCTCAAAATGCCTTAGCCATTTATTCATTTATCCATTGTATGGGCATCAATTCATACTATTTTATCAAATGAGATCACTGTTATTTATTTATTCATGAACACGTAATATTTTCCTTGTACATATCAATTTGTTTGTAATAAACTGTTTTATCTAGATTAATGCATCAGGCCACGTGCCTTCCTTCTTTCTTTTTCATACACTTCCCACACTTCAGCCCTGCAGACAAGCACAAGATATTTTTCACAGCCAGGTGCACACAACACTTTTGCTAATTTCTTTACTGACCATTCAGGGGGATGTTGTTTTTGTTGTTTTTATTTTTGGAGAACTTGGATAGGGTAGTGGTGGGATACTCCAAAATTGAGAACTATGTACACTGTGGACTTTTTCTTTCCTTTCTTGCTTAAGTAGTAGTAGAACTAGTAGAGCAAAGTCCTTTTTTCTTAGTGGACAATACCTGTGAAGAGCTATTCAGGATCACCATCTGGTGTCCCCTTTAAATAGACCCACAGCTGACTATAAGTAGGCATCAGAGGGGTAGCTAGAGCACAAAGGTCCCGAAGATCCAGCAATGTCTATACTCACAAGACCCAAGGACAGATTGATGCCACCTTCCAATCAGTGATACCAGACAGATCTATGGCAGACAGCTCCCCTTCGGTCAGCTTCTTCAAAGCCTCTGCATTCCTCCCCTCAGGTCGCCCACCTGAGGCCTCCTTCAGTAGCTTGTGCCTGAGAGGGCAGGATGCCCCTCTCAGGCTGGACTCCTCCACTCTGGGACAAGACCCAGACCTCAGTGTGCTCACAGAATAAATACAGTCATCCAGCCCGCCTTCAGTGCCTGTCTCTCTGGGATAGGCCAGGGCTGCATCCATATTCATGCTGCCATCTGCATAGCTTCACACCTACTATCCAGAAACGTATCCCATCTCCAGGATACAGAGGAAGCCATAGGCAGAACTAGCAGCAGCTAAGCACACAGAGCAGACCTAACTAGTAGATCGCAGCTTCACTGATTACAGTGAACAGAATATGCTTTTGCCTGTCACACAATTACAGCCACACAACCTACTGTGTGGCAACTAAATTTGCTTATGAAAATCACAACTATTCTAGCACCTACCTAGGAGGGTGCTACATCAGCACCTATTTTTATTTTATTTTTATGCTGTGTCCCTACTATGGAAATTCACACTCTTAATTTGCTCTGCATTTGTTTTTCTGCTCTTTTTGTTTTGTTGTGACAGTTATCACCAGTACAAAAAGTTAATGAAAATCCAAAATCTTGTTGTAATGAAAAAAGGGTAATGCCGCGTACACACGACCGGACTTTTTGACCGAACTGGTCAGACGGAACGAATACGTGGGACAATTTGATCGCGTGGGGGCTTCATCTGACCTTTTCTGTCGAAAAATCTGTTGGACTTTAGAAATAGAACATGTTTCAAATCTGTCCGACGGACTCGAGTCAAATCGAAAAATCTGTTTGTCTGTATGCTAGTCCGACGGACAAAAAAGGACGCAAGGGCAGCTAGTGGCTACCGGCTATGAACTTTCTTATTCTAGTCCAGTCGTACGTCATCACGTTCGAAACAATCGGACTTTGGTGTGATTGTGTGTAGGTAAGTCCGTTTCATTGGAACTTCATCAGAACTCCGTAGAAAAGTCCTTCGGAGTTCAGTTCCGACAAAAAGTCCGGTCATGTGTACACGGCATTAGAGGAGATATCTGGCAATAGAGACACTTGTTCTGGTGAAAGCTGTCCAGAAAATTCCCCTCACTTTGGAAATGTTTCCTATCACTACAGTACAGAAAGTGAAGGGAAATCTCCAGGATGGGATAAAGATGGCAAACATTCTTACAAGGTTTTAAACTGTTCTTTACACTATCCAAAATGTATTTAAAATATAGGTATATATTAGCTATATAGGTACTTTAACCCATACTTCTACCCTACTCTCCAGTCTTAACCCTTCATTCACTTTTACTACTTTCCTCCATCATTACTCCATCTCCCCCTTTCAGCAAATCGCAACAAAAATGTATTTTTGTAGGTGTGGAAATACCATTCTCTGTGGAGCCCCAACACTATTCAAGTTACAGTAATTTACTAAAAGAATAGACACTATTCACTTAGCAAATTAAATATTCACGTAGCTTATAAAAATAAAAAAGTTGAAACTTTGTTCACTTTCAACACCCAATCATGTGAAATACAAATAAAAAAAACGTATACAGTATTTATGCTTACATGTGATTGAAGATTGTAGTGAACACGGCTTTACTTTATTTTCTAAGCTGAACATTTATTTTGAAAAGTGAATATGCACTTTCAAAAGGCAATGTTTACTACACTTAGTGAAAAGTCTCTGTTCCTTTAGTAAATCAACCCCAATTTATTTTCTGTCTAAGTACCACACTGTCTAAAGCTTCCTTTACCAGCACATGTCAGACATTCATTCAAGCATTGTTCCATTTGAAATATACAAGTGGCTAGTTTGCTGTTTGAAATGCAAACAGGGCCATGTGTTTACAAACTGTTAATTGAATCTCTCATATAAAGGCTTTAATTAGTATTATGTTGATTGGATCATACTTGTTAAATAATTCATTACTTTGTAAACAATTTAAGCAGGTGATACATTTGCAGGGGTATTGCCTATACATGCTGCTGTTTGAATATTTTCAGCATTTATTATATATTCTTGTCATAAAAGTACACTTGACCTAACTGGAACCTCTATGAAAGTATAGACTTATTACTATTCACTAATTTGGGGGTTTCATTTCCCTTTTCCCAGTTTATTGGTTACGGAACTGCAGCAGGAACATGCATAGCAGCCAAGTAAGAAGTCATGAGTTCCTGGTGCCTCCTTGCCAGCATACTCCTTGCCAGTTTGACCTGATTGTAGCAGTGGAGGGCTGGTGCACATGCCTGCTGTTGGAAAGTGTCAACTTTTGCAACAATATAACTATTGGTTTGCAGTTTCCAGAAGGGTGGTCATGGTCAGCTTAATGAGCTTATAAAAAGCTCAGATTGTCATAAATGACACTGTCCTTTATGCCGTGTACACATGAGCGGACTTTACAGTAGACTTTGTCCTGCGGACTTTTCGACTGACTTTACGACGGACTTTCCGAATGAACGGACTTGCCTACATACGATCAACCAAAGTCCGACGGATTCGTACGTGATGACGTACAACTGGACTAAAACAAGGAAGTTCATAGCCAGTAGCCAATAGCTGCCCTAGCGTTGGTTTTTGTCCGTCGGACTAGCATACAGGCGAGCAGACTTTTCGACCGAACTCGAGTCCGTCGAAAAGATTTGAAACATGTTTCATTTCTAGGTCCGTCAAACTTTTGGGGAAAAAAAGTCCACTGGAGCCCACACACGATCGAATTGTCCGACGGACTCTGGTCCGCCGAACCAAGTATGCCTTAAGTCCGGTAGGGTGTACGCGACATAAGGTGCACAAGCAGGGGTGCACACTAGGACCCTAAACAATCAGTAAATTAATAGGAGGATTTTTTTAAAAAATTCAAACAAATTTTATTCCTGGTTCATTCAATTTTTCAATTGAAGGTTGTTGGGTGAGATAGGGATAGGTTTAGTGTGAAGGAGATATGAAGATCTATAAAGGTTGGATTATACAGTGGATATAAAAAGTCTACACACCTCTGTTAAAGTGTCAGGTTTCTGTGATGTAAAGAAATGAGACAAAGATAAATAATTTCAGAACTTCTTCCACCTTTAATGTGACCTATAAACTGTACAACTCAGTTAAACAACAAACTGAAATCTTTTAGGTGGAGGGAAGTAAAAATAAAAAAACTAAAATAATATGGTTGCATAAGTGTACATACCCTTAAACTAATACTTTGTTGAAGCACCATTTGATTTTATTAAAGCAATATTTGCCCACTCTTCTTTGCAAAAACACTCCAAATCTGTCAGATTGTGAGGGCATCTCCTGTGCACAGCCCTTTTCAGATCACCCCACAGATTTTGAATCGGATTCAGGTCTGGGCTCTGGCTGGGCCATTCCATTGCAGCGCTTTACAAATCATTAATTCATTCATTTATTCACAGTGTGAGTGTAGGGTACATGCTGCAGGACGATGCACAGCGTTTTGAAGGCTCTGATGATGATACCCAGGTTGAGGATGAAGGCAGTAACGGGAGCCAAGAGAGAGGGGGTGCCCAAGAAGGACAAGAAACTGGCAGTCATGTTCCCCCAGCTGCAGCATACTGCCATGTTTGCACCAGTGGCGAGGAAGGAGGGGATGATGAGGTCACTGACTCTACGTGGGTGCCAGATAGAAGAGAGGAGGAGGAGGAGGCACATCTCCAACGAGGCAAGATGCCCTCCAGGGGCCAGCTTAAGGGCAGGCAACCGACTGCATCACTCCGCAGAGCTCCGCATGTGCAGGGCGCTGCTGACTCCACGTGTTTTTCCAAAAGTTATTTTGCGTCGGCCTTTTTTGAGACGTGTGCAGCAGATCGCACCGTTGCTGTTTGCAACATATGTCTGAAGCGTATCAAGCGTGGCCAAAACAGCAGCCGCTTGGGCACCACATGCTTGACCAGACATATGCTCCCATGCAGGCTGTTGGCCACAGTACTTAAAAGACCCACACCAAAGAACAAGGTGGACCTCTCCTTGCTCCTCATCAGCTGGGATCTCCAACCCCACTATACCTTCAGTCCTTCTAGAGACCTGCACTGAGATGAATGAAGGTGTAGAATTAGGTGTCCCAAGCACTTCTGGGCAATCTGCTAGCGGTACACCAATATCCGATTGTAGAAGGCAAATTTCCCTACCCCAGTTGCTAAACTGGCGAAAGAAATTTGGTCCCAGCCATCCACATGCTCAGCGGCTGAATGCTAGTTTGGCTAAATTGCTAGCACTCCAACTGCTGCCTTTTCAGCTAGTAGACTCTTCCCTCTTTTGAGAATTTGTGTAATGTGCGGTACCTCAGTGGCAGGTTCCCAAACGCCAATTTTTTTCTCGGAAGGCCATTCCGACTCTCTACCGACATGTGGAAGTCAATGTCTTGGCCTCGTTGGACAGGGCGGTCAGCGGTAAGGTGCATATTACCACTGACTCATGGTCCAGCAGGCATGGACGGTGACATTCAGGCCCGGACTGGCCATAGGGCAGACCAGGCATTTGCCCGGTGGGCCGGGCCGTCCGCTCCGTAGCATGTTACTGTTCAGGCCGCACAACGGGAGGTAAGCGGCGACCGCGGCCTGAACATGGTTAACACAGGCCGTGGCCGCCGCTTGCCGCTACCGCTATGCGGCCGTGCCTTCTCCGGCGGAATTTTCGCCTGCATGGGCTGAGCTGTGTGTCTCTCTCACACACAGCTCAGCCTCAGAGCCGCGCTGATAGTTCCGCTCTCTGTTCCCAGGGACTGCTCCTCCAGCCAAGGTGTCTGCACGGTGGGGCAAGGGGGAGGGCTGCTGTCAGGACGTTCCCCCCCCCTCCCCTTCTCTTGGCAGCACATGTAAGGGGAAAGTTTCCTGTCTATTGTTCCTCCCTCACCAATGGCCACAACAGAGGGCCAATCAGGGACTAGAGGGACAGCATGGAAAATATAGTCCCAGAGATAGGTGGCCCAATTGTTTTCAGCAGGGAGCTGATTACACTCCCCAGCATGCACTCTGCTGGGGGGAGAAAGCCTGGAAACAAGCTAAGAAGTGCCTGTAGCAACTACTACAGGAGACATAAAAAAACGAAAGAGAGGACTGTGCTGGGGGAACTAATAGTCCCAGCACCACCAGAGAGAGCCACGCTGTATCCACACCACCAGAGAGAGCCACGCTGTACCCGCACCACCAGAGAGAGAGGCACGCTGTACCGCACCACCAGAGAGAGAGCCACGCTGTACCGCACCACCAGAGAGAGAGCCGCGCTGTACCGCACCACCAGAGAGAGAGCCACACTGTACCGCACCACCAGAGAGCCACGCTGTACCCGCACCACCAGAGAGCCACGCTGTAGCCGCACCACCAAAGAGCCACACTGTACCTGCACCACCAAAAAGAGCCAAGCTGTACCCGCACCACCAGAGAGAGCCATGCTATACCGCACCACCAGAGAGAGAGACACGCTGTACCGCACCACCAAAAAGAGAGCAGGTCAGTGTCACTGGGCAGTGTGGGCACAATAGGAGACAGACAGTACTAGCGTTGTATGGCCACAATAGGACTGGGACACTGTAATATAAAGGGGACTGCACTGTAAAGGGGCACTGTAATCATTGCAGTGCCCCTTTACAGCACAGTTCCCTTTATATCACTGTGTCCCTGCACATTACAGTGTGGAGGACCGACACCAGCCACCCCCGCGAATGTCCATCAACCGTCATCCCCCCCCTCCTGGTCCAAGGAAAAGTTGGCTGATCAGTCTAAAATGCCCGAGCCTATTTTTTGTCCCAGTCCGGGCCTGGTGACATTACCTTTCTTTCATGGCACACTGGGTAACCCTGCTGGCAGCTGGGAAGGATGCAGGACAGGGTGCAATATTGTTGGAGCTTGTTCCGCCACCACGCCTCCAAAATGCTGGTAGTGATGATTCTGCCACACCCCTCTGCTCCACCCCCTCCTCTTCTTCTTCCTCTATGGCCTCTTCCTGTGCAGATTTGTCCTTGGAATCAGCAGTGCTCCATAGGCATTCAAGGGGCTACGCAAGCACTCAGGCAAAAAGATGCCATGTGGTGCTTGAGGGGTCTGCTTAGGGGACAGGAGCCAAACTGGGGCAGAGATTCTGGCAGCTCTGCAGGGGCAGGCTCAGAGGTGGTTGACGCCACGCCAGCTTCAGCCAGGAATGGTGGATTGCGACAATGGCACCAACCTCCTCTCCACCCTCTGACAGGGACACTTCACCCATGTTCCCTGTTTGGCTCACGTCCTTAATTTGGTGGTGCAGCGGTTCTTGTGCAGGTACCCGGGCTTACAGGATCTCCTGAGGCAGGCCAGGAAAGTCTGTGGGCATTTCTGTCAGTCATATAATGCCAGTGCTTGGCTGGCTAACCTCCAAAAGGAATGCAACCTGCCCAAGAACCGCCTCATCTGTGACATGCCCACCAGGTGGAACTCAACGTTGGCAATGCTGCAGCGGCTGCACATGCAGCAGAGGGCCATCAATGACTACCTGTGCGAGTATGGCACCAGGGTCAGGAGAGCTTGGCTTTTTTTGCCATGCCAGTGGCTCATGATCAATGATGCATGCACTGTCCTGTCACCATTTGAGGAGGCCACGAGGATGGTGAGCAGTGACAGTGCATGCATCAGTGATAATGTCCCTCTTGTCTACCTGTTGGAGCACACGCTGCATGGAATAATGGACAGGGCACTTGAGACAGAACAGAGGGAGGAAGAGGAGGACTTCCTTACCTCTCAAAGCCCCCTTTATCCAGACAGTATTCCTGCAGGCCCGCCTATCACACAGGAAGAGGAGGAGGATTGTGTCAGCATGGATGTGGAGCCTGGCACTCAGCATCAGCAGAAGTCTTCAAGGGATCGTTTCCAGTCCCCAGAAACCCATGGACTTGTACGTGGCTGGCAGGAGGTGGCTGCGGATCAGGTCGTCCTTAGTGACCCAGAGGACTCCGGACTGAATGCCTCAGCAAACCTACGCTGCACGGCCTCCGTGATCCTGCAAAGTCTGCGAAAGGACCCTCGGATTCGTGGTATCAAGGAAAGGGATCAGTACTGGCTGGCAACCCTTCTTGATCCACGTTACAAGCCTAAGGTGGCGGAACTTATCCAGCCATCGCAGAGGGAGCAGAGGATGAAACATCTTCGGGAGGCCTTGCAGAAAGGTTTGTGCAATGCATTTCCAGAGCCTGGGAGGTTACAATTTCCTGGTCCTTCTGGACAACGTGTTGCTGAGGCTTCAGTCAGTCACAGAAGGAGCAATAGAGAAAGTGGCTGTCTGACCAATGCGTTCAGACAATTTTTTAGTCCGCAGCCCCAAGGTTCCAGCAACCATCGCCAGCGTCTGTTGTACATGGTGCAAGAATACCTAGGGGCAAGATCAGACTTGGAGACCTTTCCAACCGAAAATCCACTGGGTTACTGAGTCTTGAGGATGGATCACTGGCCAGAGCTTGCACAGTATGCAATTGAGCTACTGGCCTGTCCTGCATCCAGCGTTCTTTCGGAACGCACATTCAGTGCTGCTGGAGGCTTTGTAACCGATCACAGAGTGCGTCTGTACACCAACTCAGTTGATCGGCTCACCTTCATAAAAACGAATCAGTCTTGGATCACCAGCTACCAAGCACCTGATGCTGATGTAACCGATAAATTTTTTTATGAATGTGAGATCCCTTCAAGACTGCCTATGCTTATGCTGAGTGACTATCCTGTTATGCTGAGTGACTATCCTATTCCTCCTCAATGTTCATGTTAATAGCTTCTAAGAACATTTTTGGTTCTGGGCACCACCACCAGCGGCTAAGGCCCAATTTTTCTGCCCCTGTTTAACAGGGGTGTGTAATTACAATTTTTACTGTAATATTTTGTAGCAGGGCTCCTTCCTGCACTCAACAAGAGTATCTGTGAAGGGTTGCAGTGTTGTGGCACCACCAACACTGCCTAAGGCCCACCGCCGGTCTTACAATGCCAGTGCTTGACTGGCTGGCATTCAAAGGGAATGCAACTTGCCCACCAACCGCCTCATTTGTCACATGCCCACCAGGTGGAACTCAACGTTGGCAATGCCGCAGTGGCTGCACAAGCAGCAGAGGGCTATCAATGAGTACCTGTGCGAGTATGGTACCAGGACAGGGTCAGGGGAGCTTGGCTTCTTTTCGCCACGCCATTGGCTACTGCTCAAGGATGGATGCACTGTTCTGTCACCATTTGAGGAGGCCACAAGGATGGTGAGCAGCGACAATGTATGCATCAGTGACACTGTCCCCCTATTATTCCTGTTGGAGCACACGCTTCATGGAATAATTGACAGGGCACTTGAGGCAGAACAGCGGGAGGAAGAGGAGGACTTCCTTACCTCTCAAGGCCCCCTTTATCCAGATAGCATTCCTCTGGGCCTGCCAAACACACAGGAAGAAGGGGAGGAGGAGGATAGTGTCAGCATGGATGTAGAGGATAACACTCAGTAGCAGTCTTCAAGTGATAATTTTCAGTCCCCAGAAACCCAAGGAGTTTGGTCTGGGAGGAGGTAGTTACGGATCATGTGATCCTTGGTGACCCAGAGGACTCAGAATCAAATGCCTCTGCAAACTTACGCTGCATGGCCTCCCTGATTCTGCAAAGCCTGCAAAAGGACCCTAGGATTCGTGGTATCAAGAAGGATCATTACTGGCTGGCAACCCTTCTTGATCCACGTTACAAGGGTAAGGTTGTAGAACTCATCCTACCTTCGCAGAGGGAGCAGAGGATGAAACATCTTCAGGAGGCCTTGAAGAAAGGTTTGTACAATGCATTTCCAGACCCTGGGAGGTTACAATTTCCTGGTGCTGGACAACGTGTTGCAGAGGCTTCGTTCAGTCAGAGGAAGAGCGGTGGAGAAGGTGGCCGACTGACCGATGCCTTTAAACAATTTTTCAGTCTTCAGCACCAAGGTCTGATTGGTTCAAGCAACCATCGCCAGCGTCTTCATTACATGGTTCAGGAATATCTAGGGACAAGAGCAGACTTGGAGACCTTTCCAACAGAGCATCCACTGGGTTACTGGGTCTTGAGGATGGACCACTGGCCCAAACTTGTTCAATATGCAATTGAGCTACTGGCCTGTCCTGCATCCAGCGTTCTTTTTGAACGCACATTCAGTGCTCCTGGAGGGTTTGTAATGGATCATAGAGTGCGCCTGTCCACAGACTCCGTTAATAGGCTCACATTCATAAAAATGAATCAGTCTGGGATCATCAGCTATCAAGCACCTGATGTTGATGCAACTGATTGAATTTTCTATGGATGTGGTTACCTTGAAGACTGCCTATGCTGACTATCAATCTTGACGATGCTAGTTTCCAACATCATTTTTGTTTTATGGCACCATCACCACCACCACCGACCCAATTTTATTGCCCCTGTTTAACAGGGGCATGTAATTACAATTTTTGTTAAAATATTTCAACGCAGGGCCCGTTCCTGCGCCCAACAAGAGTAACTGTGAAGGCTTACAGTGTTGTGGCACCACCACCCCCACCCAAAGCTCAATTTTTCTGCCCCTCTTTAACAGGGGCATGTAATTACAATTATTGATATAATATTTCAACGCAAGGCCTGTTCCTGTGCCCAACAAGAGTATCTGTGAGGGGTAACAGTGTTGTGGGACCACCACCCCCACCCAAGGCCCAATTTTTCTTCCCCTGTTTAACAGGGGCATGTAATTACAATTTTTGATACAATATTTTAATGCAGGGCCCGTTCCTGTGCCCAACAAGAGTATCTGTGAGGGGTTACAGTGTTGTGGTACCACCACCCAAGGCCCAATTTTTCTGCACCTCTTCAACGGGGCATATAATTACAATTTTTGATATAATATTTCAACGCAGGGCCCGTTCCTGCGCCCAACAAGAGTAACTGTGAGGGCTTACAGTGTTGTGGCACCACCACCACCACCCCCCAAGGCCCAATTTTAACAGGGGCATGTAATTACAATTTTTGATATAATATTTCAACGCAGGGCCCGTTCCTGCGCCCAACAAGAGTATCTGTGAGGGGTTACAGTGTTGTGGCACCACCACCCCCAAAGGCCCAATTTTTCTGTGTAACAGGGGCATGTAATTACAATTCTTGATATAATATTTCATAGCAGGGCCCATTCCTACGCCCACCAAGAGTAACTGTGAGGGCTTACAGTGTTGTGGCACCACCACCAAAGGCCCAGTTTTTTTGCCCCTGTTTACCAGGGGCATGTAATTACAATTCTTGATATAATATTTCACAGCAGGGCACGTTCCAAGACTAATCGTGAGGGCTTACAGTGCTCTGGTACCACCAACACCTAAGGCCCAATTTTCTGCATAGTATATAGGGCAGGCCGTATAGTATATATATATAGCTGTTCAGAGTATATAGTGCCTGGGGGCCCCCCACGCCATTTAAAAAAATAAATTGGGTGTGGGGTTCCCTTTAATATCCATATCCGACCCAAAAGGCCTGGTAATGGACTGGGGGGGATCCATGCCGTTTTTTTCAATAATTTTCATCTATATTGCCGGGACCCGACAATACATTACAGCCGCGAGTAGTTTTAAATGACATTTTTTTCCTTTAGAAATGTCATTTTGCTGTGGTATTGTTCTAAACACAGGAAAAATGCTACTTTACAAGCATACTAAGACACCATATTTAGAGGAATATTTAATTTTTATTGTTCCACTATAATCATTATAATCATTGCTCCCGAAAAAACGTCAGTTTTTAAAACTTTTTTTTTGCATTGAAACATGTCCCCTGGGGCAGGACCCGGGTCCCTAAACACTCTTTATGGCAATAACTTGCAAATAAGCCTTTAAAATTAGCACTTTTGATTTTTCACGTTCATGTCCCATAGACTTTAATTGTGTTCGCAATATTTTTTTGCCTGTTCGCATGTTCTGCTGCGAATCAAACTGGGGGGGGGGGATGTTTCGCTGATCCCTAATGACCAGCTTGAATTCAAAGCATTTGCTAGACAGATACACCATTGTTTGTTAAATTTATCGCTCAAAGGATAAAGAATCACATTACGACATTAGCTCTAACTATTTAATTCTGAATTGAACTGCAGGAGCTCCCTGTAGAAACTGGTTAACCTGATTACAAACAAAACAAAAAAAAAGATTAGGACTCACTAAACTGTAAGTGTAGGCCAATATTTCCTACTTTGAGGCAATCGTACACATAACAGATTCCTTTACTGGGCAATACATAGTAGGCAAGACCAATGGCACATGATAGCACTTGAGAACCCATGCTGAGAAGTTTTTCTTTCTCCTTCTGTCTTCTCTTTTATTCCTTTCCTCCTTTTCTTGCTCTCTGCTGGATTTTAATCGCACTGAGTTACAAAGGAGGAGATTTAAAACAACGTGGGGTAGCATCTCAAATGATTGCGTGCATTTGTAAGCAAACACCCCAGGTGTTTGGTAAACATGGGCTTTTTAGCAATTCAGATTGCGAATCCTTAGCTAAATAAAGTTTTGTTTTGGGAGGAAGGCGGAAATGATGGAGAGCCAGTTTTCATGCTGGAACTTGTTCCTGTTAGAAAAATAGCACCGTGACTTGTTTTTGTATACCATCTGTGACCAGCTTTATGATGACAAAGACAAAACATACTGTATAAACCTAAAGTGGGAATCTCACTGAGCTGAAAAAAATGTTAATTAGTTTAGGTTAGGGTTAACAAATGTGTATCTGCTTAGTTGAACACAGTCTGTCTTTATGACATGCTACAATGGCTCCTGTTCCCTCTCGTAAGACATTTTTGTTTCTTTTTTTATTACAAATAACAAAATGGAAACCGTTATTTAGAAGAATTATTGTATGTATTCTAAGTGTTGTATTTCAGAGTTTTTCATCAAATACCTGATGGGTAAGTCCAGACATGTCCACACCTGGGAGCACTTTTATGATTTTTGACATATTGGAAAAAATTACTACAGAATTTATGTGGGAGTTGGAGATAGAGATGATAGTATGGCATATAAATACGTAATTGGGGCAGACATAAAATGTCTTTTAGTCTGACAATAAATATCTGAATTTAAATAAGACCACTTCTGCAGGCAAATGTTTTTCAATCATAGCTGAAGCTGTCGAAAAACACAAAGAATTAAGGCAAATACATTTTATGTTTCTATTGAGTTATTGTTATTATATAGAGGATTTACAGTTTGCGCTGCACTTACAATATAAAGGGAAACAGTACAGTTCAATACGAGGGCCCTACTTGGGTAGCTTATAGTATAAAGGGAGGGGGGAGGTGGTAGAAAAGGTAATAGCTGTGGGGGACAGGCTGATGGAGATGGTCAAAGTACAGGTTTTAGGTGAAGGCAGGGTAGGCTTCTCTAAATAGATGAGTTTACAAAGATCAATGATAACCAGACAGGTTCAGGTAGGGAGTTCAAGAGGAGGGGAGAGGCCCTGGAAAAGTTCTGGAGGTGAGCATGGGAGGAGGTGACAAGGGAGATAGAGCAGGAGATCTTGGGAGGAATGGAGAGGATGGTTTGAGTGATATTTCGAGATGAGGTTGGTGATTAAACTGATGGTAGAGTTGCTGATGGCTTTGTATGTGGCATTTAGTATTTAGAATTTTTTACACTGGGCTTTGTAGAAACCAGTGGAGGGATTGGCAGAGAGGAGGTTGGTAGGTAAGGTGGATGAGTCTAGCAGCAACATTCATGATAGACTGAAGTGGGGATAGCCTGTGTAGACGTAGACCAGTGAAAGTAAATAAAGGTTTCTCCTGCCATTAAATTCCATACGTGCAACAAAAAGGGCCTTTGAGTTTGAGACCCAGATCCTTTGGGCTTCTATCTGTTACTGTGATGCTCGGTTCACACTGCAGCCTTCTATGAAAAGTGATTTGCAGTGGATCGGTTTTCAAAAGGCAACCAAGCAGCAACTTCAAAGCTTTCATCTTCCTTCCACCTTCTGAATGGCTGTTTTTTTTTCTTTGCTGACACAAAGCATCGCAACCGTGGCATGTGTACAGCCCTCTTTAGTTGCATGGTAAGTTTTAGGACTAATTTACACTATATGTGGTGACAGGCATTTTAGAGCATTGTAAAACATCTGCCACAGCAGGGACACCTAGGAAAAAATTGTTTCCTAGGTGTCCCATTCACACTGGATTTGCAGATTAGTGCTGCACTGCAGCGTGCTGCAGTAAAATGCAGACATGCTGCATTTTTATCACAGCGCACCATGCTGAATCACATTGCAATGTTGGGGAGCACAGCGCTTCACACTGACCTATATTGCAGTGATTGAACAGTACATTTTGTACACTTACCATAAAGTTTATTCAAGACAAAAAAAAGGGGAGCCGCTTGATGCAGTAAAATGAACACAACACTGCCCACTACCGCAGCAAGCAAAATACAACCGGAGCGCTGAATTGCTCTGGCTGCTTTGTGCTGCAGTGTGAATTTGCCCTTAGGTGGGCGGTCAGGGACAGTAAAACCGTGGCTCAGCCTTTGTTTTTACCACCCCCTGATTACACATGTGAAGGAGGCATGACTCCTTTGGCTTATCATTAGGCATTCACATATAATTGATCAATGGCATGGCACTTCACATAATCTAGAAGCTTTTCCAAAAATCTTAAGAGTAGATATATTAAAGAATAACTACTGAAAAAAAAAATATATATATATTTTTTAGTTCACGATAGAACGGAGAGGAATTAGAACATAGACAACTGTCTACTTTTTATTGCTGTGCGTGCCCCCTGTAAGGGAGATTCACTCTCTCTGTTTGTCCTGGCGCCCAATATCATCAAAAGTCAAAGTGAAAAAAAAAAGTCCATATTTTGAGTGGTCAACAATACAAGAATAGAGGGGAAATATTCAAATAGGGACAAGAGGTTTCCGCTCGCTTTCTGTTTTGGTTATGGGACAGGAAGTAAAATGGACAAGTCTGTTTTCCAAAATACTGCCAAAATCTCATGGCATTCACACTGTTGTCATGTATTTAGGACAGGCCACAGATATCATATTATTAAAATCTACCTTGTGACCACAACCTGCCTGCTTCTGCTTTAGCTAGTCAGCCATTTGGTTGATTTTCATTTTCTCGAAGAGCTACTGTGGCTAAAAGAATCTTCAGTACCCATTACACTTCCAGGAGTTTTGGATTTCTGTTCCCTCTCTGTCCTCTGTGGTTCAATCTGTGGGCTCCTGTGCAGGGGGGCGGATCCAGGGGGGGCAACGGGCCAATTGCGCACCCCCCCTGAGAAAATAGTGAGCAGGTTGTGCTGATGCGGACCCCCATCAGCCGTTGCTGACACAGGGCAGCGGTGCCGAAACTGACAGGCTCTGTGAAAGGAGTGACACAGGCAGAGCCGCAGCTGCGGGGGACTTCCACCCCTCCTTCTCATCCTTGAGCTGAGCATTCACCTGGCAATGCCCTCCTATTGGCTACATTCAGGGCCAATGGCTGGGAAACTAGCAACTAGAGGATTATGGGACATGTAGTCCCGGATACCAGCAGGCCCCAGGTTGATTCCTTGAGAGGATTGCAGCCCTAGCATGCCGAGTGGGAGGGGGAAGAGGAAGAGAGGAGAAGAGGGACCATGAGGCTGTCGGGTGGAGGGGGCTAGTGATTCTTTTATTATCCTCCAAGGTAAGAACTTACTTCCAGGTGGGGGGAGCAAGGGGCATGGGGGGACAGGATGCAGGCTTCCATAGAGATACAGGACCTTATCACTGGCTACATCCACCCTCTCCTCCCCTCCACCTGGCTGCTCCCACCCTGTCCTCCCCTCCACCTGGCTGCATCTACCCTGTCCTTCCCTGCATCTGGCTGCATCTACCCTGTCATCCCCTCCACCTGGCTGCTCCCACCCTGTCCTCTTCACCTGGCTGCATCCACCCTGTCCTCCCCTCCACCTGGCTGCATCTATCCTGTCTTCTCCTCCACCTGGCTGCATCTACCCTGTCCTTCCCTGCATCTGGCTGCATCTACCCTGTCATCCCCTCCACCTGGCTGCTCCCACCCTGTCCTCTTCACCTGGCTGCATCCACCCTGTCCTCCCCTCCACCTGGCTGCATCTATCCTGTCTTCTCCTCCACCTGGCTGCATCTACCCTGTCCTTCCCTGCATCTGGCTGCATCTACCCTGTCATCCCCTCCACCTGGCTGCTCCCACCCTGTCCTCTCCACCTGGCTGCATCCACCCTGTCCTCCCCTCCACCTGGCTGCATCTATCCTGTCCTCTCCTCCACCTGGCTGCTCCCACCCTGTCCTCCCCTCCACCTGGCTGAATCTACCCTGTCCTCCCCTCCTCCTGGCTACACTCACCCTGTCCTCCCCTCCATCTGGCTTCATCCACCCTTTTCTCCCCTCCACTTGGCTGCATCCACCCTTTCCTCCCCTGCACCTAGCTGCTCTCACCCTATCCTCCCCTCCACCTGGCTACATCCATCCTGTCCTCCCCTCTACCTGGCTTCTCCCACTCTGTCCTCCCCTCTACCTGGCTGCTCCCACTCTGTCCTCTCCTCCACCTGGCTGCTCCCACTCTGTCCTCCCCTCCACCTGGCTGCAACCACCAATACCTTTTCAAGACACTGTGTATTTATATGTGTGTGTATATAAAATTTCATTTTATAGTTGCCCCCCCCTACTTTTATCCCTGTCCCCCTCCCCTAAATATGAAAACTGGAGACGCCACTGTCTCTCACCACCCCCCTGCATCGCCACATTTCTGCATCTAAAAGAAGACTGCCCTTACTGTGCAGGCCTCACTCTGGGACAACTGGGACACTGTCACTGGCCACTGACAGTGACAATCTGCATCTAATAACAGGCGAAGTAGCAAGTGACAAGCCCCATCTGAAGGCAGGCGACAGTGGCAAGTGACACACTCAGGGCTCCCACTGATTCTGCATTATGGTGAGTTGAACTATTTCATTTTATATTACAATGTAATAAGAGAAATAAAGCACTTCATTTTGACTTAACCACTTCAATACCAGGCACTTAGACACCTTCCCGCCCAGGCCAATTTTCAGCTTTCAGCGCTGTTGTAATTTGAATGACATTTGCGCAGTCATACAACACTGTACCCAAACAAATTTTTTATCATTTTGTTCCCACAAATAGAGCTTTCCTTTGGTGGTATTTGATCACCTCTGCGGTTTTTATTTTTTGCGCAACAAATAAAAAAAGACTGAAAATTTTGAAAAAAAACAAGTTTTTCTTTGTTTCTGTTAAAATTTTTTGTAAATAAGTAAGTTTTCTTCTTCAATCAATGGCTCTCCCTATTGACAATGTGATCAGTCGTGATTCGACACGGCTGATCACGTGGTAAAGAGCCTCCACCGGAGGCTGACACAGGCTGACACACCGCTCCACCGATCGCCGCGATGCACGCCCCCGCGGGCGCACGGCAGCATGTTATCCTGCTGGGCGTCATATGACGCCCAGTCAGGATAACTGAACCACCGCCCAGCCGGCATCTGCTATGGGCCGGGCGGGAAGTGGTTAAAGTGGTTGTATACCCCCAATGCGGAAGTTGTACATATAGGTAAGCCTATAATAAGGCTTACCTATAGGTACTGTAAATATCTCCTAAATGTGCACCGTTTAGGAGATATTTACCTTGTAGTGTGCTGTGAAGAAACGGCCCTCCATGGGGTTTCTTCACTAGCAAGTGCTGTGACTGATGTCACGCGACTCCGGCCAGTCACAGAACCGGAGTCTGTGGCCCCAGAAGTAAGAGGGACAAAGATGGATGTGGCCACCAGCGCGGACAGCGCGGGCTTCGATTGTGGATAAGTGGCACATGATGGGCTAGTATGCGATGCATACTAGCCCATTATGCTTTTACTTTGCAGGGGAAAAAAGAGGAAGTAAAACCCATCAGGGTTTACTTCCTCTTTAATCCATCTGGCGAGTTTGAAGATGTTGGCACGCAGGCTACTGGATTCTTGGCAAGGCTTCTTCCAGAAGCGCATTTGTGAGGTCAGCCACAGATGTGGATGATGTGAAGATGGATGAGTGAGTTTGGGGTGGGGGAACTTGACTGGCCTGCACAGAATCCTGACCTCAACCCGATAGAACACCTTTGGGATGAATTTGAGTGGAGACTATGAGTCAGGCCTTCTCATCCACATCAGTGAATGACCTCACAAATGCACTTCTAGAAGAATGGTCAAACATTCCCTTAGACACACTCCTAAACCTTGTGGACAGCCTTCCCAGAAGAGTTGAAGCTTTTAAAGCTGCAAAGGGTGGGACAACTCAATATTGAACCCTATGGACTAAGATTGGGATGCCATTAAAGTTCATGTGTGTGTAAAGGCAGGAGTCCCAATACTTTTGGTAATATATTGTACTTGCAAGAGCATCCACCACACTGATTTCTTGGTCAAAACCTGGGTCATTCTGGTGAGCAAAACTTCATCATAGTATCAAAGCTTTACTGTCATGCCTCATGAACATTTCTATGGGTCAGTAAGACAGTCTATTATAATGATCAGCCAACAGTAATGTGTGGGGTACCATAGAGGCAAAACACTTTGACAGTTTTAAGAAGCATTAAAGCTTTGTTGATTAGAATGCCCAAGTATTCAACCATAGTGGCATCGTTTCTAGGTACTCATGGTCTCACTTAATACTTGCCGGGATTTTTTTTTTAAACAGAATCACTTAAATTACTAGGAACCATTTACAGTACCAGCAGCTGCTGTTATTTACACCGAATACCTAAACAAAGATTCAGGTTCCAGTAAGGCCCCTGTTCACACCTGAGCAATTTTCTGCTTGAAGCTTGTAGTTCTAAAATGCTCAATCAGCCAAATCCTATTCATTTTTAATGGCCCCTGTTCACATATGAGCCTTCTATCGCCTGAAGCAAAATGCCTGTCACTCAAAAAAGTACAGGAGCTTCTTTTTGGCAGATTACAAGCATTTTCAGCCCCATAGACTTCAATAGAAACACCTAACTTGAGCGTTTTACGACAATCTTGCCACTCATTTTCTGCTCAACAGCTCTCCACCCCTAATTCCCCCCCCCCCCCCTCCCCAGTGCTGTCTATTGGCTAAACAAAAATGCCTGAAGCTGTAAAACGCTTAAAACACTTGTAATACGCTTCTAAAAAGCTTTAAAAACACTGCAAAATGCTTTAAAAAATGCTCGAAAAATGCCAGTAAATTGCTATGCTCAGGTGTGAATGGAGAGTTCTCATATAATGGAAATAGGAGCCACTGCAATAAACCCCTTCCAGTGTCCCCACAGAGCAATAAAAATCTAAAGCCTAGTACACGTGATCAAAAAATTGGACAAAAAACACTGCTTTTGACGCAATCGTACGATAATCTGATTGTTAGTACCCAGCTTTCGAGAGCCAATCACAACAGTTCCTCTGCAATTATCCAAAGGGACAAACACAAAAAAAATTCTCATAAGATACAAGATCGTACAATTTTCATTTAATCAGTACAGTTTTCGTCTGAAAAAAATTAGAAGAACAAGACTACGCATACTCGGAAACAATAGAATGTATTACTATACAATTTAATACATTGCATCACTTCAAGTTGTATTCTGTCGTAGACATTAGGGGATAAGGAGATGATGGGGTGCCAGCAGCCTCTGGCAGTCAAGGCTTTTTAAAGCGGGGTTCCACTCTAATTTTTAACTTAATCTTACCCCCTTCAGTTAATTGTATAGATGTTCAAATGCCGCACGAAAAAAATTTTTATCGCTGTAATTACCTTTATATTGTACTTTATTGTGGCACTTCCTGTCTCTCCTCCCATAGGAGTAGGCGTGTTTATTGCCTTTCGCCAGCGCCGCACTGTCTCCTGGGAGCTTAGTGTCAGGCTTCCCAAGATTCAGTGCGGAAACAATGATCATGTGTGTGAACAAGCGCTGAATGAACAGCATTCACCGCATCCAGGAAATCAATGCTTGTGGGCTTCACATGCCCACAAGCAAGATGGAAACAGCCAGCATCACATTTTTTAAGTTATTTTTCAGTACGAAAACAGACAGAGGCGGAAATATTACACCCAAACTGTGAGTATTATTTTGGGGTTAGCAAAGTGTCTCAATGACCTAAAAAAAAAAAAAAAAAAAGATTGGTCGCCGGACTCCCACTGTAAGTGAACTAATGGAACATGTTGGAAAAGCTTATCCAGTCACTACTATCCTTTCCCACCAGATATGCCAGAGTCCGATGAATCTCCTATGTTTCCCCCACACCTCTTTCACAAAGGTGGAACTAAACAACTGTTTAAATTTATGGAACTATGGCTTCCCACTTTAATGTCTATAGCAGTCTCAGGTAACCTACAGAGGCGATTACTGATCTACCATTAAATTAACAAGGGATCTGCATATCCACAGCCAGTTCTCGTTGGAATAATCTAAAAAAAAAAACACGATGTAATAAAAAAATCTTCTGTCATTATGGTTTGATTATGAGAACAGTCTTTGTTTGCCAAATAAACATTTTAAGCTTTTTATGTAGAAAGTTCAAAGCATCCACTCTAAGAGATACCATCACGGCACCTCAAAGTCCAACAGGATAAGAGAATGTATGTGTGAGTTCCAAGCATGCACTAAGAATATGACATCACCCAAGTCCTGTTGGAAAGTGAAATGGCTCAATATATAATTGTAAACACTTCTTTTTTGTTGTCTGCAAAGAGATAATTATCTGCCAGACACAACGACTACAGAAGTGTACAGCGGTTATAGAAATCAGAGATCACTATCCAATGTGATCACAGACATGCACAACATATTTGCTTTGAGATCTAGATGGACCAACTCAGAATGGCTAGTGGAATGTTCGTTTCATATCAATTTATCCAAACAGGGGAATTGCAATTTATCTTTTGACCGTATTTATGATCCTTTCTACTGAAGATCATATTTCATCCATCTATATTTGTCTATGACCTGTGTGACACATAGTCCATTAACAAAAGAAGGCAGTAGCAATCCAATTCCCTTAGATCCATGTTTTGATCAGCTAACTTATTAACAATAACGTTCACAAGAATTCATTTTTTTACCTATCTGATCAGAGGTCCTATATTGCAGTAATAGAACAAATAGAAATAGCCAAGAAATAAAGTAAGAATGCATCTATAAGATTGTTAATCGTGTATGTAAACCCTAACAGTGAACTTATTTAATTTTCCTTATTTTAAATCCGTTAAATACTCCATTGAAATATTTTGTTATACGAGTGCACCTGTTAATGCTGTCAGTAATGTAGTGCTGTACTATGTTGTGTGCACTGTATTATCTCAAGCAGTGTTATCAGCCCTAACCCGTTTTACAAATATGAATTACAGAACATCATCCCCACCATGTTATAGAGAAGAGGGGAGAGGAGGTGTTCTGTAGTCCTAACAGATGCCCTGATCTAGGGTGGCAACTGGCAACACTGCTCTTCTATAGACAGTATAGTGAATAAGCACTTCCCACCCAGGACAGAAAGTATAATACTAGCCAGATCACCAGGTGAAAATAAAGGGGGGGAAAGCCTGAAAAAGAATACCAATACATCCCCTACATTTAAGGACCAGTAAGATGCCATATATTACATTTCTAGATATAGTTTTAGGTATACTTTAAATGCTTACATGCCCTTGGAAACCATCTGTCTGATGCTTGTGATTTCCAAAAACATTTGCTATCATAACTCAGCACAACTCTGTGTGCCCCGTAGCTGCCAAAACTTAACCTATTGGTTTTTGAGGAAGCATTGACACAAAAAATTACATCAGTGAAATTGAATGCCATGTATACATTATTTGACACTTAAGTTTTCAGTGCAGTGCTAAGTTTACCCTTAACCATAATACTAAATAGTAGTTTTACCCTTACTAATACTACTTTCTGCCTACAGGCAGATGACTTACTGAGGATGACAGACAGGAAGACATCTAGCCATCTACCAAAACAGAATAGGATAGGTGCCTCCCTATGATTTAGCCAACATATGTTTGTAGGCAGGTGGCCTACTGTATTGTATGTATGTTTAGTTAGGACTTTGCTGCCCAGGTCAGGTGGAAGGGGTTAATGTTTCTTGCCGCTTTCCTTGATTGTGTGCGGAGGCTTTTTCTGGGGTCCAGCCTCCCTCCCGTGTGTTATAAAAGGAAAGAGGTCCTGATCCTAAGGGGGCTCGGGACTTCAGAAAGAACAGGACACGTGCAGAGGCTTGCTGGGACCTGTGGTCCGCTTTGGAGCGCCGATTCCTTGGAACACCCCTGAAACATGGACTTCTCCATTCGAATTTTGCCAAGTGTGGACTTTTCTCAAAGACACTTCACCTGTGCAGGTTTACCGAGCCAGCCACAAATAGGTGTAGTTAGGAGAAAGACATTTATGCCCATTATACATGTTCTGCTGAATTTTCATTATAGTTTTTAAACGGCTTTATGCCTGGTCTGAAGTTATTCAAGAGGTGCATGTTGGGTCATGGTGTATCCCTAAAGAACCTGGGTCTGTAATAGCACTATGGGGTACATGTAACACCACTACAAAAGGTTAACCTACAAGGCTAAGAAAAGGAGGTAGTTGCCATGGGTAACCGAAGAGTATAACAACAAAAGCAACCAGTCGTTTGGCGTGGTACCTGATTAGGTGACAGTTCCTCCGATAGCAAGGAGGGCAGTGCTTCAATTCCCTCCCTGGTGGTCTGCCTCCTCTGGTCACTGGGAGTAGACTAGCATGACGGAGATCTAAGGCCTGATTACTAGGTACAGGAAAGAGACAGTTCACTAGGACACATAAAAGACCCACGCTATGTGTCCAGTGTGGTTTTGTTTCGTTACTGGGAATAAGGTGGCAGAGGTACACTGGACTGGTGGAGTGGGCAATGGCTCTGCATATCCCTCTGAATGCAAGACATACACCAGATACAAGTGTGTAGTTTTTGGGATGAAACATCTTACAGGGGAACTCTGTGCATCAATACTGCACACAAGAGGCTCATCTCTGAGTATAAGACTGCCTTAATGTTTGATTCTTCACATGACAGCAGCCTCCACCTGGTCTCGGGCATTGGTGAGCATGCCTTCGGGCGATGTGTTACCCCACGTGCACAGGTGCAGCTAGAATCTGTCCACAACTTGACAGCACCTTGTCCCTTTTACCCTACATTGACCAACTAGAGGCAGCAAGGAGGAGATTTTCTGACATCCTGGAATATATTTTTATGAGATAAAAAAAGGGTTACAAAATCATGAATGTACCATATTACTTAACTAATCCTAATCCTACTAACTACCCTTAAACTAACCATAACTGACTAACCATAACTAACTTCTGTAACTCTAACCCTAATGCCTTACAAATCTCTAAACCGAATCCTAACAAAAATAACTCCTATATATCTGCCCATAAACATTAAAAAGAGATTGGATATGCAGGCATGGTCTTCCCACTTTATAAATGTGTAAACTTGATTCATGAAAAAAAAGGGGCAAGGAAAGGAGGTTATTGGCAGAGGTGACATTGTTATTGCCACTTATCAGAGGGAGGAACAATATCAATCTGGACAAGCTGCTTACCTGCTTACATTTTTTTATTCCCCAAACCAACCAAAAATTCCAACTCTCATCTCAATTTTGAAGGTATCTTTTACATTTGACCAAATATATACAGTATCATTTTAAACAGTAATACCATATATCAACATGAATAATCTTGATGATTAACTTCTATTCACCAGACAATTAGTGCCAAAAATGTTACCAACAGAACTTATCCAGCAAACACAGCTCTCCATAGAGATCAAACTTACTCTTGGCAGACTTACTGCTTTAGTTTCATCATTCCCAAATGCTTGAGAAGAGATGAAGGGGAATCAACTAATGTGCATATTATTTAATGAACCGTGAAAGAAGCAAACTGTAGAATCCATAGCTACTAACCATAATCCATCCTCTACTTTTCTGGCTGTAGTGCAATTATCCTAAATGGTTGCTGTTTGTTCCTGAACTTTGTGATGTGTTTATTGAGTCCCATAAATGGAAAACAGGATGAAGCTTTCCTACCCATCAGTCCTCTAGCAGCATTGAGACAAGACTCCTGAGATAATCGATTCTTTTCATTCTTATCACATGATGGTTATGTAACAGACTTTTCCTTTGTATTGCTACCTACATGATGTTAGTTAGCCACAGTCCCGCATGAAGATGAAGCTTTAGGTAAAGGGTTCAACAGCTTATCAAGAGTTACAGAGCATATAGGAGAACAATAAACAAGGCCATGCAAATGTAAAGGGATAAAAGGGATAGTTTGACATATAATACAATTTGCAGTGCACTCAAAGGGCCCCAGTAGTTTACAAATCATGGCGCAATGTAGAAAAATTGAGCTTCCTATAGATAACATACCTGCAGGCCAACCACAGCTTCTGCAAAGTCTAGTCAAAAAACTAGCATTCTCACTGATAATCGCTGTCCTGCATATAAGGTAGGACAGGTAGGTACACTATACACATCCCCATGATAACAAGAACAAGCATGGGACTGCTGTGTTACTTGTTTACAAATCCACAAATATACAGTTCTCTCTCCCTCCTCAATGAGAATGCTATTTTATGGCCAGGGTTTGAGAAAGCCTACAGGTATGCAATTTAAAGGAATTTCTCTAAAATGCACCATGATTTGTAACCTACTAAGGACCATTGACTGCACTGCAAATTTTATATCAAAGGTAAACTAACCCTTTAAGAATATATATATATATATATATCACAGTGGTAGCACTCTCGCCTAGCAGTAAGAAGGGTCACTGGTTCGAATCCCAACCACGACACTACCTGCTTGGAGTTTGCATGTTCTCCCTGTGCCTGCGTGGGTTTCCTCCGGGTACTCCGGTTTCCTCCCACACTCCAAAGACATGCTGGTAGGTTAATTGGATCCTGTCTAAATTGTCCCTAGTATGTATGAATGTGAGTTAGGGACCTTAGATTGTAAGCTCCTTGAGGGTAGGGACTGATGTGAATGTACAATGTATATGTAAAGCGCTGCATAAATTGACAGCGCTATATAAGTACCTGAAATAAATAAATATATATATATATATATGCAGATTATGATTATATACTGTAGGACTTTCAATCAGTTGTATCTATAATGGCACTTTCCCTATTTTACTCTATTTAAGATCTTATGGACTTAAAAGTACAGTGTATTATTATGGACCATGATAAATTATTTCACAAGAATAATGACTTAAAGCGACTCTATCGATATGGTGAAAAAGTGGATGAAAAGCATCCTGTAACTAAAGTAGTGGTAGGTGGTGAGTGAATTTGTCACTCTCTTGCAGAGTTCTTGGCGCTGCTTCCTGGTGTGTGAGATGATGTGTCCCCTGCCACAGGCTGTGGTTCCTTCCATTGGCTGTTATACCACTACAGGACACCATGACCTGGGAGGAACCACAGTGAATGGCAGGAGCCACACAAACCAACAAACCCAGAAGAAGGTGGAGGGTCGCCATTGGATCATCTGTACTGCTGCCTTACCTGGACACCTGAAGCTGTTAACCATTGCAGCACTGGAAGTTAAGAGACTACTTGTAGAAGAAGGCCTCCCTGCAGTGAAGATTTCTGCATGATCCAGCTGCCTCCGCAACTTGGAACATTACAGGTAAGTGATGTAGCTGCTGTTAAGGTTTGACCTCATATTATATAGTTTTGGTTAATATAAAGCAAAATTGTACAAGAGAATTGTATAACGCATGGTCAGACTAAATGTTTTAAAGTAACAAATGCAATGATCTGAAGGGTGGATTAAAAATTTTGTGACAACTTTGGAAGTTAAAGCTGAACTCAAGGATCAAAGAAGAACAAATAGCCTTGTATTCCCCACCCCTACTCACCCCCTTCACTGCAAGGGTTGAATTTTCATTAAGTCTAGGAGTAGAGAAACAAGGTATAATACTTAACTTATTGCTCACTCTGGCAAGCTTCCAGAGCTCACCTCCTTTCTACAAAGCTCTTTGTTGTGGGAGGGCTCTCCCCATTCTCCCATACATTGCAGGACTATTGATCCTGCTTTGTATGTGATGACGTTACGGTGTCCCCACTAGCCAGAGTGCCTTAGCAAAGAGACTTAGAGGAACTAGTTGCACAGTGTGGAGGGAGCTTGCCAGAGTGAGGAATAGGGTAATTATTACACTCTATTTCTTTAACCCTAGACTTATGCAGGCCATACATGGAGCAAATTTCTTTCCTGCAACTATGGGTTCCTCCCACAGACAGTGTTGACAGGGGAAACCCTCGCGCTGAGCCCTGCCCATACATGGTTCGAATTTCGGCCGGTTCCTGCATAGATTTGAACCGTCTATGGCCCGGCCTAAAAGAGCTTCAGTGGGGAGCCCAGACTTGAGCTTTAAATACCGTAGTTCATTTATTTATACAGATCTCTAAATCAAAGCTAAATCAAAGCTAGTGTAAGGACATTTGTGGAGTAAGGAGGAATAGAAGGATCTGGTTTGAAAAAAAGGTTAGTCTCTCCAGGGACAGTTAGGAGCCGTCGTTTGTGGTTGTTTATATTTGAGTGGCATTTTGTTTGAGGGATAAAAGCTTACTCCTTTATTGCTAAATTTTTCTTTTCTAATGTATTTCTATCTCAGTAAAAAAAAAAAAAAAATTAGGGTCCTGAAGAGATAAATAGATAACTGGGACATCTCCTGCAGCCGTTGGTGTAGAGGTGAGAACATAATTGCCATTCCTCCCCTACTATCTGAAAGGAATGTGATGATTGGAGCTGCTAGAGAAGAATAAAAATTCCATGCTCCCTGATCTGAATAGAAATGGCATACCAAGCATGCCTTGCTAAATGTGCACAAGAAAGAAATGAGGGAGCTCTGGCCTTTTACATTTTTAACAACACCTGGCAAATACCATATTTCGTTATTAGCAAAGAAAAAAAAACACCTGCTCACTTTGTTGATCCAGTAAGAGGGAAGAAGTAAGAAGGAATGTGTGTTTTCTTCACTTCTCTTTTGTAGGACGGAATGATAATAACCAAAATCTGGTTTTGAAGTTACTACAAACAAGATATCATTTAAAGTAGAACTTCAGCCACAAATAACAAAATAATTAGCCCATTAAAAGTTAAAATAACAAAACCAGAGTTTGCTGTAATATTCAGCTTTTATCCAGGGATTCCTCCCACAGAACTTTTTTTCTGCCATTAGATGTCCTAGGTCTCATGGCCAGCATCATTCAAACCACCTCTGAGCCCAGGTCACCCTGAATAGTGAGCTCATCTCTCTGTCACTGATTTATTTTCCTATTAGATTGCTTTTTGTCAGCACATCCATTTATTGACTCCTTCATCCTTTTACACTCAAGCCCTATTGTGCAGGTTGTCTGCTTAGAGTTTAGCTTTAAGTAAGACATTATTATTACACAGGATTTATTTAGCGCCAACAGTTTACCCAGCCCTTTAAAACATAAGGGCAGACAGTGCAATTACAATACAATTTACTATAGTAGGAATCAGAGGGCCCTGCTTGTTAGAGCTTTCAATCTAAGAGAGAAGGTCAAGTGATACAAAAGGTCATAACTGTGGGGGATAAGCTGATGGAGAAAGTGGAAATACAGTTGTTAGCTGTGGGCAGGATAGGCTTCTCTGGAGAGAATGGTTTTCAGGCATTGTCTAAAAGTTCTAAGAGTAGGAGATAATCAGGCAAATTGAGGTAGGGAGTTCCAGAGGATGGGAAAGGATTGGGAGAAGTCCTGGAGGCAAGCATGGGAGGAGGTGACGAGGAAGCTAGTGAGCAGGAGGTCTTGAGAGGAAAAAAGAGAACAATTAGGTTGATATTTTGAGACTAGGTTAGTGATGTAGCTGGGGCAGAGTTGTGGATGGCTTTGTATATTGTTGGTAGTATTTTGAATTTAAATCACTGGGTGAGTGGAAGTCAATGAAGGGATCGTCAGAGAGGGTAGCAGACACTGAACTGCTGGTAAGGTGGATGGCAGAAGCATTCATGATGGACTGAAGGGGGGATAGCCTATGTAAAGGTAAGCCAATAAGGAAGGAGTTGCAGTAGTCAAAGCGAGAGATGACCAGGGAGTGGACTAGGAGCTTGGTGGTGTCATTGGTTAGGAAGGGGTGTATTTTAGAGATGATGCAGAGGTTGAGGCAACAGGCTTTGGACATTGATTGGATGTGGGGCCGAAAGTATAGTTCAAAGTCCAGGATTAAAGCCAGAACCTTGGCATGTAGGGAGGGGTTGATAGTTGAGCCGTCAATCTTGATAGAGTCCACGGAGGGGGCACATGGGGAGGAAATATTATGAGTTTGGTTTTCGGTAGATTGAGTTTAAGATATATGTTTTTTCACCACAGATACAAATGATTTCAGATTCTACCCCAAGCTGAAGCCTGCCAGTACAAATAAACTAACTACTAATGCCAAAAAGAATAAATGGCTTGTCTATCACACTACAATAGACTGAATATATCTCTAGTATTTGACTATGTACAACACAGTCTGCATTTTAAAACAATTCCTTTATTGCCCATAGGTGGGGTTATGGGGGGTAATTTTTATAAGGGTGTCTTTGTATATGTTTTTTTATATTTTTTTTTGTGGTGGGCAATACGAATTGTTTTAGGATGCAGACTGTATTGCATATAGTTAAATATTTGTGAAACTGATGTTCAGTCTGTAGTAGTCTGATAGACAGGACAGTTATACCTTTAGGCAATGTGAGTTAAAATACATTTTCCCTCTTATTTGTGATTGTCTAATAACTAAGAATTTAACAGTCTTTTGTCAAAGAACAGAAAAAATTCCAAATAAAGTTTAAATGTTCTAGTATGTAGGTGTGTAAAAAATACAGACCTCGCTGACCTAAATTTGTGAATGTATTTATTTCTAAAAAAGGTGGCATGTCCCTGAAGCATAAAGTGTTGAAAGCCAAAAATGTCTGCTCCACACATCAAGTTGTGTCTTTCATCACCTAATAGGTTTCAGTATGTCACCTTGAAGAGTTTCACATATTGTGGGAAGTTTTGTGAACAATAATTTGTTAAATTGCTTAGATGTCTCAAAGCCATTCTGTTTCGCGCTCCACCTGCTCAAATATAAACAGTTACATATTTACTTAGGATAAAAAAGACAATCATGTCCATCAAGTTCAGTCTTTCACAGCCATAACCAAGTCTAGGGGGCTGTTGCCATATGGGGAGAAGAATACAAGACCCCAAAAAGGCAGCCAGATCAAACATTTTCTTATGTTATCCTTTATTAAGTTGAATGGTATATCATTTGTTGTAGGAAGATTGTTTAGTCAATCATTCCATTAATAATGTTACTTCAAGCTAAACTCCAGGAAAACTCCAAAGTTACCCTGGCAGTGGGGTTCCCCCTTCATCGCAGGGGTTAAATGTAGTTCTGCATGCCTTTTCCTTGACTACTGCAAGCTTCCTCCTCTCTGTGTGACTGGTTCCCTCAAAACCGCTTCTCTTCTCTTCTCCCTGTGGGTCTCTACCATTCTGATGTCATCACGTACAATGCCGGACCAGCAGTCCTGCATTGTAAGTGAGGTAATGAGGGCCCACCCGCAACCCTAAGCCTCAATGAGAAGAGAACACCAATTGCCAAAGACACAAAGGACTACAGTAAGTACAACTGCTTTTTAACGTACCCCCACTCAAATATGAGCATTTAATCCATTGCATTGTGGGAGTTATCCCCAGTGCAAGGCAGTGCAAGGGTAATTTTGGATTTTCCCCTTTCCGCTTGAACCATTGTTACTGCAAAGAAACCCTCCCTAAATTGATGGCAAAATGTACTTTTTTCATAGGCAACTTCTATCCCCTTGTACTGCGGGTGTTCCTTGAGATAAAATAAATATATAGCCATATTTATTATGCTCAGAACTAAAAATAAAAATGAAGAAGTATTCATTCCCTTCCCGCCGCCTCCCGGGCCTTTAAGATCTTTTAAATGCCGGGAGGCAGGCATGCAGGTCATGTGACTGCTATGTTTGGCTGTCATAGCGGTCACATGATCGGAAAGCTCCCATTTGCAAGTATGCATCTGGAGCTTTCCAGTTCCTGCTGGTGTCTGCGCTGGGAGCGAGCACGAGACCTAAATGTGGCGAATCGATGGTAGCCTGATGTAAACGGACATGTAAACGGACACAAGTCCATTTACATCTGGCTCCTCATGGGTCAACTTGTGTCTGCTGTCCAAATGTGGACAGAAACTGGATAGACAATGATGTCAAAACACTGACATCTGCCCTATTCAGCTCCGAGTGAACGTATCCCCTGCTGAACAGAGCAGACCAGTTCTGTGTGAAAGAGCCCTAACAGGTTTATCTGTTTATTATTAGCTGGTTTGTTGAAAAATGCCAAATGGCTACAGAACTCAATAGTGGTATTTGAAATGCTTGCACAAAACGGAAGTGGAAGGGTGACTCGTCCTCTTACCTCCCTTAATTAAGTCAGAGAAAAAGAGTCAGAAGGAAAACAGCTTTGCCCTTTCTTTAAAAACATATAATAATGTGACATCACTGTCATGGGTGCTCATTGTGTTAAAAATTTAGTTTGAAAAATATAGATTTTATACACAGTAATTAGTAAAAAAAAACATTATTAGTTAGTAATCTCAAGCCCTTCTCCAGCTATGTTTTTTTCAATTGTATTGTGCTATCACCATGACCTATGCTTCTCCCTACTCTGGTGTCATCAGTAAAAATGTTAAGATTACTTTCTATATCATCCAGTAGATCTTTCCAAAATTGGTTGCTTGTTACATGCAATCATTAACCTAAAGCCCCTGTACACACGGGCAGAATGTTGGGAGGCATTTGCCGGTATAAAAAATACTGGCCAACATTCTGCCCGTGTGTATGTTGGTCTGTCCGACAGAAGCTGGCCGGCTTCTGTCGGGCATGCATCCTGAAAAATCAGCAGCCAACCGAAAAAAAAAACTGTGTGTGTACCCAGCTTAAGGCTAGTAATAGATGGGATGATTCTGTAGAAAACTACGACAAAACAGTTGATTAGCTCCAGTTGCTTCTATTAAAAATGGTAACCATTGGATAAGACAAGAAGATTATTTAGCATGCTTACAAATCTTATTTTAACACTTGCAGTCAGAGTCAGTGGCTTTATGTCCCTTACCTCACCAGTTTAATATTTGTAATGCCTTAGTCCTTTGCATTACTAGCATCCATAGTTGTATGCATGCTAGTAAGTTAGTAACAAATATAGAGAAAGTTTAAAGTGACCAAAGCTTTAACAGGATGTACACATCAACATACTGTAGATAACGTCTCTTATAAGAATAATAATCTGACCTGTTATAATAGCTTGATGTCCTACAGAATCATTGCCAGCCATGTCCATGACTATCAAATAAGACCAGTTACTCATAACAATAATAGGTTTAAAAGCAACAATGTACAGACTAATGTCCCGTACACACGGTCGGATTTTCTGATGGAAAATGTCCGATCGGAGCGTGTTGTCGGAAATTCCGAACGTGTGTGGGCTCCATCGGACATTTTCCATCGGATTTTCCGACACACAAAGTTTGAGAGCAGGATATAAAATTTTCCGACAACAAAATCCGTTGTCGGAAATTCCGATCGTGTGTACACAAATCCGACGGACAAAGTGCCACGCATGCTCAGAATAAATAAAGAGATGAAAGCTATTGGCCACTGCCCCGTTTATAGTCCCGACGTACGTGTTTTACGTCACCGCGTTCAGAACGATCGGATTTTCCGACAACTTTGTGTGACCGTGTGTATGCAAGACAAGTTTGAGCCAACATCCGTCGGAAAAAATCCATTGATTTTGTTGTCGGAATGTCCGAACAAAGTCCGACCGTGTTAACGGGGCATAAGAGGGAAATGCTTGATTTTCAATTTGGTCACCGCTTGAATGGGAAAGTTGCTTAGTGACCTTCTCATCCAGCTGACAGCAAAGTAGTGACAAACATGGTCAGATGTCAAAGTTGTCCATACATAGACATTAGATGATGGTCACTCAATATGGCTGATTTTCAGCTAGATCAGGTAACGGCAGACAGAAGAAAATTGGGAAGATTGTCATCTTCTCTAATGGTTGGAGTTCTACAGCCACCACTTGAATGAAAAAGTATTAAATATTGTCATATAATGTATAACTCAAGTCTTGCAAAATAGTTTGCAGTCATATATACTGTGTTTAAAAGTGTATTAGTTTGTGCCTGGAGTCTTTAAAAATAATAAGCATACCGCGGCTGATTAAATAAAAGAAAAAGAGAGTTTTCACTTTGTTGTGTGAATATTTTCTTCAACTATCCAATCATATGAAAAGCATCTGTACATGATTGAATACTCAGAGAGAACAGGTATTTGCTTTTCACATAATTGGATAATTGTTGCAAATATTCATACAATTTTTTTGAGTGAAGATTATCTACCTCTTTAATAAATCAGACTCATTATATTCCTACTGGGTCCACATATTAGTTTGTTTAAAACAGTAATCAGTAAAAAAAAAAACTGCTGAATGCTTCACTGGCTTTTATATAAATGGCATGTTGCCTTTGCATGGCATTGGCTTCACCTTCTTCTGGTTAACCAGATTCCAGATTTCCAGCATTTGCTTCCTTTTTTTCTTATACAATTACATTTTTTGGGGTGATAATTATATAAGAAATATGAGAATGAACATATTATAGCAACTGATTTACCAGTGCAAACACCCCATATACCTTCAAAAATGTTTAGTTTACCATGCTGAGAAAAACTGCTTCCTGCCATGTGCTGTGGATTTATAACAGGGTTTCCAGTTCAATAGTACAGGAAATGTAGAATGTACAGACAATGTACTACTTCCATAGGTCAAATACCATTTACATGTTAAATTCCCAAATATGAGTTTCGCTAAGACTATACAAGCACATATTTTGCATTGATTCTGCTTATATTACATGTAATGCCAGGTTGCAATTACTGGTAATGCAGAGAGTACAACTGTCCCAGGATCTTGAAAGTATATAGCCGTATTATTATTATTTTTTTTAAAAGATTGGAATATTATGTGGACAAGCAAAAACTATTCTGTACAGCATTAAACATCAGTAAAAGGGCCATCAAGATAGCATATAGAGAAATACACCTTTTTTTGGTTCAGTGGCACACATCAACTGTATCAACCAATATTCATGCTTTACACAATGAGGTTGATTTATTAAAACTGGGGAGTGCAAAATCTGGTGCAGCTCTGCATAGAAACCAATCAGCTTCCAATTATTTGTTAAAGTTTGATTGAACAAGCTGACATTAGAAGGTGATTGGCTACCATGCATAGCTGCACAAGATTTTCACTCTCCAGTTTTAGTAAATCAACCCCATTCATTTTATCCTTTACATATTGACTTTATCTACCAATCTTCATCCTTTACACATTGATTGTATACAAATCTTCATCCTTTACTCCTTGACTGTATTAACCAATCTTCATCCTTTATACATTGACTGTATCTACTAATCTTCATCCTTTATACATTGACTGTATCTACCAAACTTCATTACACATTGACTGTATCTACCGATCTTCATCCTTTACACATTGACTTTATCTACCAATCTTCATCCTTTACACATTGACTGTATCCACTAATCTTCATCCTTTATACATTGACTGTATCTACCAATCGTCATCCTCTAAATTTTGACTGTATCTAATAATTTTTATCCTTTACACCTTGACTGTATCTACCAATTTTCATCCTTTACACATTGACTTTAACTACCAATCTTCATCCTTTACACATTAATTGTATCTACTAATCTTCATCCTTTACACATTAACTGTATCAACCAATCTTCATCCTGTACACATTGACTGTATCTTCTAATCTTCATCCTTTCCACCTCGACCGTATCTACCGATCTTTATCCTTTACACCTTGACTGTATCTACCAATCTTCATCCTTTACACCTTGACTGTATCTACCAACCTTCATCCATTACATATTGACTGTATCTACCAATCTTCATCCTTTACACCTTGACTGTATCTACCAACCTTCATCCATTACATATTGACTGTATCTACCAATCTTCCTCCTTTTCACCTTGACTGTATATACTAATCTTTATCCTTTACATATTGACTGTATCTACCAATCTCCATACTTTACATCTTGACTGTATCTACCGATCTTCATCCATTACACATTGTCTATGTCTACCAATCTTCATCCTTTGCATTCATCCCTCTTAGGAAACAACTTCACCTTCTTCAACTTTCATGTGAACCATGTACCAAAAGAAGTACCACAGAACTTTACAGGTACAATTACAGATCAAATTATTCTTATTATTAAACTTAAAGATTTGATGACATTTCTGTAATTTGACAGTACCCGTGACGTCCCATGGTAGTTAATTTGTTATATTATATCTTGCTAGGACCCTCAGCAATTTTAATTGACCTTCTGAAATGTAAATGCTAAGTCACAGATTGAAAAATATCTGCACTCAGTAATACATACTTTTGTTGTTTTCGATGCTGAGAAATTTCCCCTCCTACTGCTCTACATTTACAGTTGATGGTAGAACTGGTGGCATCTTCTGCTGGTACTTGCCTATATATGGCAGTCATAGTAATTAATGTGCAGATCAGTGTTTTATTCCATTGCAAAGTTAGATGGAATTTTCTTTGTAATAATGAAGTTTGGTTCCTACATATATAAAAGTGAACCTGTACTGAGAAAGTATAAAGGTTGCCATTGCTAACCTTGCCTTTGTAAAACACCAGTTCACTGGCTGTCCTTCTGACCCAGTGGATTCAATACTATCTAACTCACTCCCTTAGGCAAGCATGCAGATTAGGATTTCTGACTTCACTCTGACATTCCTTATGCAAATGCTTGTTTCAGGTCAGTGGCCAGTGAAAGCCAGGCTACTACCAATAAAAAGAGATGGCCACCTACATATTTCCTTCAGCATGGATTTCCTTTAACAGAATAGAAACATTAGAATTCACAGCCTGCCCCTGAAGAGGCAATATAAACATGTGGTGCTCTTTGTTGTAAAATTCTCTGCATTCCACATACTATATGGTATGTACATTTTTTTCACATCACATACAACAATAATTCATGCTTACAAGTCAAAGCTTTGATACAATGCATATTTAGCCCAAGGAGCAGTGAATAAGGATCTTTGTTTAAAAACAGGAAAAGCCTGGAGTCAGGTAGCGCAGTTGGAATACTGTTTGACTGTTTATGCCACATAAAACTTGTAAATCAGGCAGCAGGTGCTGGTAGGAATGTTCTGCCTGTTGCATCTGCCCTGGGTGTTCTGTTCAACTGAAATGTCTTTAGTGTCACTAATGCATGAGTAAGAAGAGAGATTTACTTGATTGACTGCAACCTAAACAACGGCTTCAAAGCCTAGGAAGTTTTTAAAATTTGCAAGCTGCCTAATTATACATACATTATTACGACTGTGGAACTGAGAATTATGTGATTAATGTATTTCATCTAAAATGTAAAAATAAACTTTAAATTGAAGCTATGAAAAAAAATGACATATATTATGCAGACGGTCATTAACATTAACACTTTTGATGGCTTTACAGTTCAGTTTAGAGCACAAGCAATTGTGACAGTTATCATTCACAGCATGCCTTGAATGTAACTGTTTTGGCAAACAGTTAGATTGATGGGTTTAGTTCTGCTTTAAAGCCTAAGGCAGGCTATACACGGTGCAAAATTCTTCCCTGCAACCCTCCTGAATCCCTCCTGCCAAGCAATTGTCTTCTCCCGGCGGGGGGGGCACAGGCAGTCTGGGGAAGCTGTCCTGATCGGGAGAAGACAGTGATAATCATAAGGGAATCTGGCAGGCTGGTTGTACCCAAGTTGATCAATCGATACATACATTCAGCCTGTTCATTCAGCCTGCTGAACTGTCCGAGATTAGAACTGTGCATGGCTGGCCTTAGTCCAGCTTTCCTTTCACGTCAAATAGTTTGTTTGGGCCAAGCTGGCCCAAATTAACTATTTCCATGACTAAGTACTTATGCCACTGTCAGCACTATATCTTACTGTTTAGCACTAGCTACTGCAAATAGTATGCATTGCTGTGTTCCAGGTAGCATCGCAGGCTACTTCTGAGCCTTTCAGAGGAAGCCTTGTATTTTTATAAATGAATACAAGACTTTCTCTGAATGGCTGAGGTGGAATTCGTGATATTATCTTCCTCTCCATCCTGGAACAATCAGGGGAAGTCTTTTTTTCATTCATAAAAATACAAGGTCTCCTCTGAAGGGCTCAGAAGCACTGAGCCGACATGCTTTTGTTCCCTAAGCAGAAGGGAAGTAGTTGGTAATGCTCAGTGGTATATTTTGGTTTTGTTCTGCCCTAGGCAAGACTAAATTTGCCTCATCCCTTCCTGTTTAAGATCCACCCCTGCATCTACAAACTCCACACCTTCCTCGTTAGGCTCCACCTCTTCCTATTAGAGCTCCACCTATGCGGTGGCTATGTGTGGTCTCTGGTGGCTATGTGGGCTCTCTGGGAGCTATATGGGGTCTCTGGAGGACTGTCTGGGGTCTCTGATAAACTATGTGGTGTATGGGATGGGAGAAATGGGGGACTCTGGGAGCTATGTGTGGTCTCTGGTGGACTGTGTGAGGTCTCTGGTGGCTATATGGCTAACTGAGTCTGTGATGAAAAAAAAATGCCATGCAAGGATGGGATTAAGTTAAGTTAACCCCAGCACATACCAGGCAGACTTCCCCTTTAAAGCGGTTGTATACCTGCAAAAAATGTTTTTTTTTCTACCCCTGTAAAGCAAAAGGCATAATGAGCTAGTATGCACCGCATACTAGCTCATTATGAAATACTTACCTTAGAACGAGGCGTCGGTATCTTACCTGGTCCATGCCGAGGAAGCTGTCATGTTGCCTCAGCGTGTCTTCAGGGTATCGCTGTTCCAGCACTGTGAGTGGCTGAAACCGCGATGTCATCACTCCCGCGCATGCGCGCGGGAGATTTCTTATTCGGCAAGGTCCGGCAGTTGCCGGCCTTCAGCCGAGAATCCCCTGTGCGCATGCGCCGCTGCAGTCAGCGGCTCATCGCAAGGGGAATATCTCCTAAACCGTAAAGGTTTAGGAGATATTTTTTTTACCTACAGGTAAGCCTTATTATAGGCTTACCTGTAGGTAAAAGTAAATAAAATGACTATACAACCACTTTAAGTGCACATATGGAGTTGTGGAGGTCTGAAGTTCCCATTACAGCCCACCCTGTGAGCTTCAAGGAGAACCCCCCCCCCCCCAAAAAAAAATAAAATGAAAAATTACACATGACTGTTTGCAACCCCTCCATCTGCAGCCTCTGCTTGGGTGACACCAAATAACCGACCACTTTTAAAAGAAAATAATAAAATAGAAAACAAAAAAGGAAATCATGAAATAGGTGCTCTTTCTTTGCAAAAATAAAGTCCAAAATATTTGTACTATAGGCCTGAATTCAGAGCCCTTCAAAAAGGAGAAGACAGCCCCTTTAAACACCCCCCAACCATCTATGCCAAA